>OX375877.1:105428533-106021033 GCA_947359465.1 Metellina segmentata
TATACTTTTAAAGAGCTACTTTTCGGAAAGCAACCATGTCCTAATGGCTAAAGTCACCTACCTTCAGATTGACGTCTGCAGCGGAGGATGACCTCCCGAGTTCGAACCCATCTGGCGATGAAGTTTTTAGATCCTCCAAATTATTTAAAAAAATTCCAATTTAATTCCTTTTGATTCTAAAAATTACTTCTCCTAATTTTTAATACCCTTTTTATATTTTTCCAAGCTTCCGTTGATTTTACATAAATAATCTAAGAACCACTCCTGAACTCACTACCAGCTGATATTTTCCCGCCCCTCTCCCGTCCCCCTTTGTTTTAGGATGATGGTGTCGTATCCACCCCTGGCTTAGGACCATTCTGATGTAACAAAAAGCATACATAAAACACTAACTTATATAATTATTAACTTATATAATAAAAGGATACAATTTTCGATAATGATGTTAGATCAATGAAAATCATGTTACACACCTTATTTCCTTTTTTCTATAGCCCCTCTTGATTATACAGCAGATCTGAATTTAAAGTTACCGAGTCAACTAAAATATATAACTAAACAGCAGCAAAGAAATTTATCCTCACATAAATTTCGAAGTACGCCAATGGAAGAGATAAATTGCCAACAAAAAAATTCTGATGACATACGTATCTAGGTCATGTGATCCGATTAGCCAACAACTGCTCCCATTCTCTTCTCATTGGTTATCGATTCTGTGACGTCAGTGGAAACAGTTGCATATCTATCCGCTCGTGATTGCAGCTGTACCTTAACCTTTACGCTGCGGCAGGTATACAATTGTAACCACTACAATTTCGTCTACACCAGCGGCATGGTATTGATCTGTGTACGGTGAATGTTACCCCCGACCGCTGGCATCGATCACCCTTTACCAACTGTTAGCGACTGACCTTCTAGAGGATCACTCTTTCTGTTCGGTACCGTGAGGTGTAAACACTCTGGTGATATACTTATAAAACTTAAAACGACTTTTCCACATCTATACATTTGTTTCCGTATTCATACATTGCACACAGTTAACAGTACAAATAAATACATTATACCTTCTATTTCTTTCTCCTACATTTCATTCGACATATATTTCCTGATGCCATCAACATAATAAATGTTGTAATATACAGTAATATGATAATTAGATGTTTATTTCTATAAAACAATTTTTATTGAAAGAAAAGCGTCCGTCGTAAATGCCAATCAAGGCTCTATCACTCAAGTTAGGTAATTAGGTGAGGGGATTGGATATGCTGGCGAAAGCGCCGTTCCTGGAGACGATTGAAAAATCTAAGCACCGCAGCGTAAAGGATAAACAATGACACATAGACTATGACCCATGTCCAAATTCCTCCCGGACTGCTACTAGAAAAAAATGTGAAATGTAACCATATCTACAATTATTGCTCGTTTCCTTTAAAGTAACTGCCTTGGAAATCAACACAGAACTTCTAGCACTTCTGAAGGCCCTTGGGGGCCGTGGTAGTTCGTTTGGCAGTCTAACGGATTAGCAACTGGAGTATTACAAGTTCGAAACTCGATCTATACAAACACCGTCGTATACGTGACGGCTGGTGCAAGCCACAAATGTATTCGCATTTGCATGGTGTGGAAGTTTGAAAAGCTGGGTGACGTTCAGGTATTGACCTCGTCATCTGACCTTAGTTCAAAATTACGTTTTATTAACCGCGGATCGTTCCATTTGGGTTTGATCCCGGACAATCGCCAATGTACCGCTGTGTTGCTCAAATATGACATTAATTAACTATCTACCTACCTCAAAAACCATTCGGCTAAGTTGATTCGTATGCCAACTTAATTTACGCTTCAGAGATCTTACGGCACCGACTCCACCTACATAATCTGTCTAATTTCATTGGAAGGTTGCAGGAAACACTTATACTGTCCGAAATCCTACCGCCACATATTTTCAGCTTGGCGGGAAATGAACGAGGAATGCTGACAAAAAGTGTGTTTCTAAAGATTTAATAATTTTTCACTGAAAAAACGTTGGTCAAGGTATCGATTCAGTTTCAAAAGTATCGATTCAATTTCAAAAGTATCGATTCAGTTTCAAAAGTATCGATTCAATTTCCAAAGTATCGATTCAGTTTCAAAAGTATCGATTCAATTTCAAAAGTATCGATTCAATTTCAAAAGTATCGATTCTTTTTCAGTCCCAGAACTGGGTTCTTGATGAGATTAATGGAATCAATCCACCCGAAAAACTCGAGTACGGAACTCTGGAATCTTGGACGGCTATTTCGTGCAAGTGGGAATCGGATGAAAAGGTAGCTATTTTATGCAACAATTACTTGTGCAGGAATTGCTTGCAAACATATTTCGTATGGATTGAAAGTGATCCAAACAACCCTCCTGGTGGCTGTCTCAAGGTTGTTGTCTACGAAGTATCTCGTCATTAGCAAAACTGAACAGATTTTGATGGACGAGATGTATAGTCATCATCGAAAAATCGGCAATATCTTAACGAAGAGACATTTCGTCATTTGCAAAACTGGTCAAATATTGATGGACGATATATCTCGTTAAAACCAATCGGGGGTAAGATGTTAATTTTTCGTAAGAAAACGCATAGATCAATTCATTATTTTAGTGGCACTGTAAGCACTGGCCCACGAGGAGATTGGGTGACCCTGAAAGGGGAGTCAAGAGAGTTACGCGGGAACCTCGGCGTGGAAGCAAGAAAGGCTTCTTGCAATGCAGCATATTATGTGTATTTTGTAAGTCCAATAAAGTTTCCTTTAAGGGGTTAGGTACCTTTTAAATGTCAAAATATGCAAAAAAAATCACTACATTTCGAATCTTAATATCTCCATGAATAAATTATTTACATAAATGAAATTTTGTATGCAGATTTTAACTACCTTTATCTTTTGTAAACTATTTTTTTTTAATTTCCACCCTTTAAATATATTGTAAATTGGACCAAAATGAAATGCATTGTTTTTGTTGTTAGAATATTATATGGTGCAATGCGCGCAGTATTTTGAGCAAAATAATTATTATTCTGAGCTTAATTTTTTTATATACTTAAAAATATATAGTATAATTACAATGACGAACTCTTGTATTTTTTTTTTTAATTTCTTACAAAACTTTTTAATAAATTTTTTTTTTTTTGAAATATTTGCTTTTTTTTAACACATTTTTTTTTCAAAAACTTTGAACAGGATAGACAAAAAAGTTGGTAATTTTAAACATATATATGGTTTACATAATCAATTAAAATTTCATGTAATTCTAACCAACCATTCCAGAGAAATCTTGCACGCAAGTGGTAAAATCACAGTTTTGAGATATCGTCGTTTAAAAACAATTCGCTGGTGAAATTCTTTCGCAGTAAAGGAAGGAAACAAATGAAACTAAAAGTAGAAGTAATGTACCTTGTTCCCAGATAAAAAATAAAATTAATAAAACAATGTACATGGAGATGGCTTTAGCAATATAGTGCGTAGTCAAAATACATTTTTGTGATCTCTGATATCAACGACGTACAAAATGTAAACAAACCATCTGCCTCTAAATGTTTGATTAAGGGCTTCGCTCTTTTAACCATAACTTCCGTTCAAGAGTGAAATTTTACACCAGGTTTGTTTTAAAACGTTGCTAAGAAGCATAGCATTAAAATTAGATCGTAATAATTTTTTTGAAAATTTTAAAGGTTCCTAACCCTTTAAGAATGGAAAGTGTTTACTATACTTGTAAACAAGGAGCACAATAAGTAGAACCAGATCGCCCGGGGTCCCTACAAGTATCTTGAAAAGAGACATCACATGATTCTTTTTTCAATATCTCTACAGTTGATACATGTTTAAAGATGTGTATCTTCACTATATGCTCCACTATATTTCCAAATGCCATTAACATAATTAATGTTTTAACATATGAGTAACTTTTTTATATGATATCCACATAATTATTTCTAAAACCTCCAAGGGGTTTCGACGAGTTATCTCGTCCGTCAAGATATGACGAATATAGCTAATGACGAGGTATCTATCTTCTCATCAAGATATTGTTGAATGTTTTATGAAGAGATCAAGAGACTTCTGATGTCAAGATATATCCTCATCAAGATATTGCAGATTTTCGATGAAGAGATCAAGACATGGTCAGTTTTTTTCTAATAACGAGATATGATCAGTTTTGCTAGTGACGAAATACCTCTTTGAGATTACCACCAAAAGGGATAAATACCATTTTTGTGTTGAAAATTATTTAGAATAAATGTAAGTAGAAGTTTTTTCTATTGCTTTTTATCGCATAATTTGAGATAAGAAAAGCATCGATTAAAGTTAAATATTTATAAAACATAAAACGTCTTTTCCACATCTGAACATTTGCTTCCGTATTCGTACATTGCACACAGTTAACAGTACAAATAAATACAATCTACCTTCTATTTCTTTCTCCTACATTTCATTCGACATGAATTACCTGATGCCATCAACATAATAAATGTTGTAATATACAGTAATATGATAATTAGATGTTTATTTCTATAAAACATTTTTTGTTGAGAGAAAATTACATTTCATTACACTTTTCATTCGCTTGAGGTTAAAAAAAGCTTGGATTAACCCACCAAGAGGTTACGACGAGATATCTCGCCCATAAAGATCTGGTCAGTTTTACTAATGCGACATGATACCTCGTAGAGACTTCCAACAAGAGAGTTAAAGTCAAATCTATTTGATGCAACAAATCCGTCAACAAGTTTAAAAAGGAAAGCCACTATTCAAAAACATTTGTCCTAGTATATTTACTAGAAAATAATAACTAACTTCAACTGGTCAATATAAAGTTCTTAGAGCCGCGGTATCTCAGTCGGTACAGAGTCGGGCTCGCATCAGAAGGGTTGTGGGTTCTGTCCTCGGCGGAACCTGAAATTCTGATGGTTGCGAGATCGGCGCTTGGACCTGGCTAAAGACCGTCGTGTTCGCTAATGGTGGCTGGGGCACGTTAAATATGTCGTGGTCACAAAGTCTCCCATGTTCCCATACCAAATCAATACCTCTGAGGGTACCTGATCAGGGGGTTATCGGCCTCTGATTGGGATCTAAATTACGTTATGTGTGAGTGAATGGATGTGTGAAAGGGACCTTCCTGTAAAACGGATGTGTCATGTATGAAGAAGTCCAACCCTCCGGGGCAATGGCATCCCCAATTGGGCCATATATGGCCCGCACGAAAACAACAATATAAAGTTCTTCATTTCCGTTACGTCAACAAAAATTATTCAGCAAATCCCTATTCAAATTCTTAAATTCTTATAACACTACAAGATAATGATCCAATAAGCCTTGGTGTGTATACAGGAACAATAAAAAACTTCAAAGCAACAGAAGAGAACAATAAAAAACTTCAAAGCAACAGCACTTTCAGTGCAATATTTGGTAATCCTTCAAAGTTGTAGTTAAGCTCTATTAATAAACGTCTGGCAGTATATAAAAATATATACACACAAATATTTTTTTGCACTACCGTCTCCGGACTCTGAGCCATCAATTGATGAGCTGTCCGATAGCGATGTGAAACAAATATGGCTTAAAACACACTTTGAACAGTTTTTCCAATTCTATCGTTATAAACTTTTGATCAGTTCTTGAGGTCATTCGACAGTTCAAAAATGTGAACGATACATGATCTCGCTACACTAATACAATGTAACTAAGAGGCGAGCCCCCTGCTTGCTAACGATCGCCAACCCCTGGAGGATTGCTTTGCAATCCTCATTGGTTCGCTGCGTGAAACCTGCAAGCTTCGCTCGAATCAATAAAGATGTGTCCTAGCAGAAGAAATTGCTTACAATATATGATATTCCAAAAAAAAAAATTTCAAATATAAATTTGTTGCATTACAGAAAAGTTGTTCAGTAACTCTGAAATCAGAACTCGAACGATTTGAAATTCAAATTAAAACTTTGAGCAAATTTTGACTCGAAATGTGAGCACTGCTTTGAAAATCGAATACCCAGCATGTTGTTTGTGTGTTCATTTCCCCAGCACTCGAGCCACTCATACACTTTTTCACTGAGTTTGTTGTCGAAAGTTGTAGCGCCAGTGTCTTGTTGAACTGTAATTGTTGACCCTGAAAATAGCCGTATTTTTAAATAGCCCTGAAAAGAGCCCTTGTTTTTGACATTTTGAAAGAAAGTAGTACAATGAACTATAGGGTTGGCTCTAAAAAGGGCCGTTTTTTAAATGGCCCCGAAAAAGGCTGTTTTTTAATGGCCCTGAATAGAGTCGTTGTATTTGACATTTCGAAAGAAACTCGTGCATATGAAAGTAGCAAATTGTAAAAATAAAGGAAGCAAATAATAAAACCAAATAGTAAAAAAAATTGAATAGTAAAAGTTCTGCCATTACGCCTTGAATCACTTTCAATTAAACCTTCATTGTCTCGTCTTGTTCACTTTCTTTTTTTTTAATTATAAGCTGTGACAGTTCGACTAATATTAATTTTTTTGCAACAAAATTTCTTCCGACAACACTAGAAATTCAATTGAGGCGTGAGACCTCGTTGCAAACAAACAATTGTACAGTGTTGCCAAAACGCGATAACAAATAACATCTTTTTTGTGTGCCACGTAAGAGAAATATATATATATATATATATATATATATATATATATATAGATCTTCAGTAACCCTTTCATGCGCTCACTTACACAATTCCGCATTGTAACCTGCAGTCTTCTCTGCATAATTTCGAACAAAATTAGATATTTTTGACCGATGGCATTTTTTTAAAAGATTGTATTATAAGAATATTAAGAACAATAGAATATTTCCAAAGGATCCTATTCTAAGGAAAAGACCAACAGAAACTTTCCAAAAGATTCACTTCCCAATGAAAGGAGCCACAGAATAATTCCAAAGAATTCTATTCTGATAAACAGAAAGTTCACAAAGGATTTATTTCCAAGGACAGGAGCAACAGTGTAATTCCAAAGGATTATATTCTTACGAAGAACCAACAGAAACTTTCTAAAGAATTCTCTTCCAAGGATAATAGCAACAGAATAATTACAAAGGATTCTATTCGAAGAAAATGACCAACAGATACTTTCCAAAAGCTTCACTTCTAAAGAAAAGAGCAACAGAATAATTCCAAAGGATTCTGTTCTGACAGACAGAAACTTCCCAAAGGATCCACGTCCAATGAAAGGAGCAACAGAGTAATTCCAAATAATTCTGTTCTGACAGACAGAAACTTCCCAAAGGATCCACGTCCAATGAAAGGAGCAACAGAGTAATTCCAAAGAATTCTTTTCTAACGAAATAGCCAACAGAAACTTTCCAAAGGATTCCCTTCCAAAGAAGGGAGCAACAGTGTAATTCAAAAGGATTCTATTCTTACGAAGAACCAACAGAAACTTTCCAAAGGATTCTCTTCTAAGGAAAGGAGGAACAGAATAATTCCAAAAAATTCTAGTCTAACGAAATGAGCAACAGAAACTTTCCAAAGGATTCACTTCCAAACAAAAGAGCAATATAATCTTTGTGCAGGTTGAAAGAATCCATGGGTCCATGAACTGACTAATTATTGATCTCGTCACCATCATCATAAAATCGGAAATATTTTGATGACGAGTTATCTCGTAATTAGCAAAATTGGTTAAATCCAATGGACGAGATATCATCTTGCCGAAACCACTCTTATAGGGTTAATAGCCGCTATACAACTATACTTCGAATGGTTGTCAAGGTAACACTAAAAAGTAATTTTCAAGTTGATTTTTACATTCGACTTAGATTGTGACAATTATATTTGTATTTTCTATCCTCTTTCAGAAAAGAATCTATGACGAAGTGGGCCCGATGGTGATGGAGCGTCTGGTAAGTTAACTTTAAAAAATTGCATAGACTTTGGAATAATTCTGACTTGATATACGTCCTGTTTGGACGCAAAAAATTGTGTTTAGTACACGACTCACAAGCTTCAAATGGTGGGGAGGAGGTATTTTGGAGAGGGGATAAGATCTGGCCACGACTGTCCATGAGCGTCAGTACAACTGGAGACTGGATCGCCATGGAGATTGTAGAAAATTATGAAGGTGGCATGGCGTATCCGGGACATGGCTACTGCATACCGTATGCCGAGAACGACGATATCTACAATGGTAAAAAACAAAGACGTTATTAAATCTGCTAACAGAGTGCTGTTTAAATCTATTATTAAAATAAGATCAGGGACATTAGAACATGTTGAGAAATTATTTTTGATCTGGATAACAGAAAAACAGAGTGCTGACGATAGCGTATCGGAGGCAATGATTTGCGAAACGCAAACAAAAAAAAAAACTTATACATGCTGATATTTTGAAAAACAAGGCAGGAACGAGCTAAAAAAGTGAAGTGTTTAAAGCCAGCCACAGCTGGTTTGATCAATTTAAGAGGACTGAAATTCACAGTGTTGTGATGCACGGAGTGGGAATGTGTAATTAATTTTATATTTTACTTTTAATCAGTGTGGTTAAATTATTTTGTACCACCTCATCAATGCATGATATGCCATTAACAATAGGAATTGTTTTCATGGGAACAGATTATTCAATTTCCCTTTATTTCTTATGGGAAAAATTCGTTTGGTATACGTCCTGTTTGGAATAAGTTCAAGGATCTGGAACAAAACAAGGACGTTTACAAGGGAACGGATTATTCAATTTCCCTTTATTTCTTATGGGAAAAATTCATTTGGTATACGTCCTGTTTGGAATAAATCCAAGGATCTGGAACGAATCAAGAACGTATACAAGGGAACGAATTATTCAATTTCCCTTTATTTCTTATGGGAAAAATCCGTTTGGTATAAGTCCAAGGATCTGGAACGAATCAAGGACGTATACGAGGTATCACTGTAATCAATTCTAGAATTATCAAAGGTACGTAATCGTATATGTGTTTTACTTGTAGACTGACGCCGTTATAATCAAATGATACAAAATTACACTGTGTATAACTAAAATTGCAAGAACTAAAAGTTCAATACATATCATCTGAATACATATAGTATATATAAGCCAAGGATTTTTTCCGCAAAAAAGAAGTAATGTGCTAACAACGGATGTCTTGATGCCAACTCTAATTTCAAAACCATTAGCTATATATGTTTTAGCTGAAGACATTTTCCTTACGATTTTAAGACGTCGTGATTAAAGATCACTTGTTCCTGCACTCTTTGTGCATTTCCTGAAATAATTCTTAAAATATTTTTGAGTTTAAAAGAAATCATACATAAATATAAAAACTTATTTTTATGTAAGGTCATTATTTTGCCTATCGTTTACTGTCAAAATTAATGGAATTAACAATTTAGAGCAGAAGCAGTATTGAACACTACTTTTATTCGATGCAATCAAAACTCGGCTAGTGTCACGATATTGTACGATACAATTTAGTTTCTTCCTTCCGGAAATCGATGGACCAGGATAATAGCACACATGGCTTCAACACGATCGAGCAACATGTCATAAAACTCGTGCAACCATACGAATTGTAACCCTCCTTGTGTCAGCATCGACGAGGTAACTCGTCATTAGCAGAAAACTGTGATCACATCTTTATCTGATGATGAGATATGACCAGATCTGGTCATCAGCAAAAAATCAGCTATATATTAATAGAGAAATATCACGTCATTAACAAATTGGTCGGATCTTGGTCGAAACCACTTGGGTGGTTAAAGGACGCATTGCATGGCGAAATAATGTCAAATTGTGTGATGCTGATTGGCTTCCAGGTTCTCCTGATTTGGCTTCACCTGATTTTTTAAAGGAACCTTAAAGGAACTTGTTTATTTTAACAAGCTGACAGAGATTTAACTGCCTAAGCACAACATTCGAATTTGAAATTGACAGTTACTGCATTCATTCTCCAATTTCGCCGCATAACAAGTGGGTGAGTAGAGTTTAGTTAAATTCTTGGGGTTAAAATTTACTCAATTTATTGTTACAACTGTACAAATTACGAGAAGACATTTAGTAGGTAATAAGACGAGAACCACAGAGCAGTATAGAAGAAGCGGTCAGAATTCCACTTTTCACAAAGAAGAAAAAGGGTTATTAGTTCAATGAACGAATTGTCAAAGTGTCACGAAAGAGTTGAAAGTTGATGAGTAGTTCTATGTCCTCACGCCCCATTCAGTTCGCTTTATACACGCCAAAAGTTCGATTTAATGCACGTTTAATTTTGCCGCTTGATTTGAGCTATGGAGATCCATAGTATCATTAAAACTACACGGGAGAGCTCGGCATTCTAATGAAATTCTTCAACCTTCTGGAGACAGAAAAAAATGAAAGACTAATCAGCGCCAGCAAATATGAGCGAAAATTCAAGTCGAAAACTACTGAATCTCTTTTGAACAAGAGAATGAAATGGAATTAAAGAAGACGTTCATAATCTAATTTTGGTAACATGACCGAGGTGCGCTTTTTGCCATGCATTTTATTGTAAATAAAAGTTGTCTTGAAGACTCTTTTTAGAGCAATTTTAATGATATGGCGTAAGGAAAAATAAAAAAATTGTATTTTCTTCTACATTATTCCCAATATATCATGTGGAAAACAATATTGCATTCCTTTTAGTTCTGGCCCAGCTTATACTATCAAAAGACTTTAAGCAAAATTATAGGCAAATGTGCTCACACGTTTTCAGATGTAATATCTTTTGTTTATGATTTTACAATTTTTTTAATAAATTTTTGTAATTTGTAGTGATTTTTTCGTTTTACAAATTGTTTTATTTTTAAAAAATGGCTTAATTTTAACATTGAAAAAAGGCGGATGCTTTAAACTCTTTGTAGATATTTATGTAACAAAAAACTCATATTTTTCCTGTTTTCGTTTTTAGCAAAATACCGAAGATGAAGAAGAGAATGAAGCTAATGAAGAAACTAGAGTAGGTTTTGTTATTTCACAAATTGAGTTTCTAATCAAAATTTGGGCTCAATCTATGCACTGAAAGCAATGATTTTGCTTACGTGTCTCAATATTTTAATCTATTATAATCTACTACCAAAATAAGTGTTTTTATTCGTTCAATAGATTGTATCTCCCAATATTTCGCGTTTTACTGACAAGGAATAATATAAACCAAAGTCACGCTTTAATAATAATTAGAAAGCATAGAATGTCGGAAGAATAGGAAGTACATAAACCATAAAGTAGGATTTCATCATTAGAAAGCATTAAAAGTTGGAGGACTAGGAAGAAAATCCAGATGCCATGCTTTAACAATTAGAAAGCATGCAATGTCGGAGAACTAGGAAGTGTATAAAGCGAAGTCACGCTTTAATAATTAGAAAGTATAGAATGTCGGAAGACTAGGAAATACATAAACCATGATTTAATAATTAGAAAGCATTCAAAGTCTAAGGACTAGAAAATATAACCATCAGTCATGCTTTAATAATTAGAAAGGCATGTAATGACGGAAGACTAGGAAATACATAAACCATGATTTAATAATTAGAAAGCATTCAAAGTCGAAGGACTAGAAAATATATCCATAAGTCATGCTTTAATAATTAGAAAGGCATGTAATGTCGCAGGACTAGGAAGTACATAAACCATGATTTAATAATTAGAAAGCATTCAAAGTCGAAGGACTAGAAAATATATCCATAAGACATGCTTTAATAATTAGAAAGGCATGCAATGTCGGAGAACTAAAGTACTCTAGTTTTTTTTTCCATAGGGTTTACTGTAATTAGTAAACATGGGTCACGCTCTCTTGAAATCGAAACGATCTTGTTTGCTTCAATCCTACAACTCTATCCCCCCTTCAAGAACGTTGTCTTGTGTTTGTCGCAGCTTTTCCAAATATAGCTCTTGCGCCATTAAACACCAAGACAACCAACCAACCATAAAAACATCGAGGTTGGGATAGTAATATAATTAATAAATTCGAATAAGTTGCTCATAATGTCATAACTCCTTTCGATTTAAAAATATAAGACAGCGAGATATGATGATTCTTTAAATATAGTATTTTTCCTTATCTATATATATAATTCTCTTACGTGGCACGCAAAAAAGACGTTATTTGTTATCGCTATTTGGCAACATTCTACGATTTTTTGTTTACCACGAGGCCTCGCGCCTCAATTGAATTTAAAGCGTTATCGGATGAAAATTTATTGAATAAAAAATTAATTTTAGTTCAGCTGTTGCAGTTTATAATTGGAAATCAAAGAAAGAGGAGGATAATTTCCGGGCCATTTAAAAAACGGTCCTTTTCCGGGCCAACAATTATTGTTCAACAAGACGCTTGCACTATAACTTTCGACAACAAACTCAATGAAAAAGTGTGTGACTCGAGAGTGCTGGAAATGTACACACAAACAACATGCTGGGTATTCAATTTCCAAAGCAGCGCTCACATTTCGACACAAAATTTGCTCAAAGATTTAATTTTAATTCTGATTTCAGGGTACTGTATATATATTTTCTGTAATACAGCAAATTTAGATTTGAAAAATATTTTTTGGAGTATATTTTGTAAACAATTCTTTCTGCTAGGACACATGTCTTCATTGATGCGAGCGAAGCGAGCATAGGTTCGCGCAGCGAACCAGTGAGAATTGCAAAGCAATCCTCCGGGGGTTGGCGAGCTTTAGCGAGCAGGGGGCGGGCCCCCTAGTTTAGTATATTACATATTGAAGCTAATGAACTGTTTAATCGTATACCTGCAACAAGTGAGAGACCGGAGTGACGTCGACAATGGAGCTATAAACCTCCGTATTCCTTTTCACTTTGAAATTGCAAAAAAGCATTTTCGAATAAAAAAGGAAACGATTTTCAAAAGAAAATATCAAGAAAGTATATAACCTGATGCTGAACGTTTGAATTTTCACAATTTACATGAAACGGAAAAAATTTAAAAGAACCAATGAAATTAAGGGGAAAACATTAAAAAGTTCCAACGAAATTAAACTAAAAAGAATTTGGCGAAATTTTTTTAAGAAAACAAATGAAATCAAACAGAATAATTAAATAGAACCGAAGAAATCAAACAGAATAATTAAATAGAACCGAAGAAATCAAAGAACAATTAAATTAATGTGAAAGCAACTTCCTCTTTTTTTTTTCCTAATGGCGGGCACATTTGACCGAAGTCATTGGCCACTACAAGGCCGGAAGTGATGGCCACTTGTGAAGGAGCACCCAGTGGGATGGCCATCATTGTCCCTAAGAATTAATTCGTAATTTTGAACCATGTTCAGATGACGAAGCAACACCTGAGCTGGTATACGCTTACAAACATCCATGCCCGAACCCGCATTCGAACCGGGGACCCTCCGATCTAGAGGCTAACACTTTAACCACTATACCGGTTGGTCGGCAAAGCAACTTCCTAGAATATTCAAAATAAAAATATAAACTTTTCGCTTCCTGAGGTTGCTATAAAAACCGGAATAACCGTAATAAATATTGGTTGTCTTCACATGCCATAACTCGCTACTAAAAATGCGCCAAAAGCGTTGACGCCAAACGAGGCAGACAAGTCAGCAATACCTTTATTTGTTATTTTTCGTGACCCTATTTATTTTTGAATTTTGTGTCTTTAATTGTTTCATCTAACTTTAATCATTTTCATACCTTGCGTTTTTATTTCAGAAATGCGTAGAACCAGCTCTGGCTTATTGTTCTGCCAATCCAAAGACTTGCATGTCGTAAGCTATTGGTTCCGTTTTGTGATTATTTGTTTATTGTATCTTAAACTTTTGTATGTATCACTTGAGTTAAGGTATGCGAGTAGTTAATTAACGCTGCACTGGATCAACACATTGGGCTATAGACGTTGGTACTGGATCCACTCAGAAACGACAGATGCCAGGATGATACCTCCTAGTTTCGAACCACGCTCATATAACGAGAAGAACACTTGTGTTCACACTAGGAATGCGACATCGACAGCAAAACATTGATTTTTTGAAACATCGATGTTCAAAATTAAACATCGATGTCGATAATACATCGACCCAAAAACATGGATGTTTTTAAAATTCAGTGTATTTAAACTCCACCACCCCATTTCTTAAGCCTGGTTTAGCAAGTAGTGATGCTACATCGACAGGAAAACATCGATATTTTTAAAATTCAGTGTATTTAAACTTTTTCTCCCATTTCTTATAACTGGTTTAGCAACTACTAATGCTACCGACAGCAAAACATCGATGTTTTTAAAATTCAGTGTATTTAAACTCCACCACCCCATTTCTTAAAACTGGTTTAGCAACTAGTCATGCAACATCGACAGCAAAACCTTGATGTTTTTAAAATTCAGTGAATTTAAAATTTTCTCCCTATCTATTAAAACTGGTTTAGCAACTACAAATGCTACCGACAGCAAAACATCGAAGTTTTTAAAACTCAGTGTATTTAAACTCCACCACCCCATTTCTTAAAACTGGTTTAGCAACTAGTCATGCAACATCGACAGCAAAACCTTGATGTTTTTAAAATTCAGTGAATTTAAAATTTTCTCCCTATCTCTTAAAACTGGTTTAGCAACTACTGATGCTACCGACAGCAAAACATCGATGTTTTTAAAATTCAGTGTATTTAAACTCCACCACCCCATTTCTTAAACTTGGTTTAGCAACTAGTGATGCTACATCGACAGGAAAACATCGATGTTTTTAAAATTCAGTGAATTTAAACTTTTTCTCCCATTTCTTAAAACTGGTTTAGCAACTACTGATGTTACATCGACAGCAAAACATCGATGTTTTAAAAATTCATTTTATTTAAACTCCCCTCCCCCCATTTCTTAAAACTAGTTTAGCAACTAGTGATGCGACATCGGGTCCAATGCATCGATGTTTTTATAAGACATCGATGTTTTTATAAGACATCAATGTTTTGAAAACATCGACATCGATGTCGCATCCCTACTTTTCAGGCCCTTCACTCTTGGCCACTTTGGTCTATAAGTATGTTCAATTTGCTGATTATAAAAATTATGCTACTTTGTTAATTTTTAAAACGATACTTTTTTCATTTAAAAATAAAACATCGACAGCGTAAAAACATCGACAAGTATAAACATCGATGTTACAAAAACATCGACTACAATACATCGATGTTAAAAACATCGATGTATCGAGTCAAACATTTAAAAAAAACATCGATGTTTTGAAAACATCGACATCGATGTCGCTTCCCTAGTTCACACCCCACTCTGCATACTTCCATACCACGCCAACGTGAGTACATTCGAACCCACGAGAGACTTAACGTGCACCAGCTCAGTGAACCTAGGCTAAACCTAAATTCGAAATCGCACCCTTCTGAAAAACTTTCATCTTTCGATCTACAGTCTAAAAATATTCTTTTTAGAGTTTAATTTAGGTTAGGTAGATAAATAATTAACGTCGCGCTCTGTAGCAACATAACGGGATATTGGCGATGGTTCGCGATCCCTACCTAGTGTAACGTCGTGATAAAAGAAATAGACTTTTTAAAATAAATAAAGAAAAATTTATTTACAATATGGTAGCGACATCACCGTTACAACTACCTCTCATCATACGTTTTAAACATAACGGCTGAAACACGCCATTCCAACACTGCACTCAGTCCACACTTCAACGAAGCATCCAATCGACTCTAAAAGCCGTTACAAAAAAATATATTTTCACCAACGTTATACATAAAAAAGAAATGAACTTCCGGGAAAACCATTTAAGCTCACATAAATATGTCAAAAGAAAAGATATCCTTTCCAAGAGTATTAAGAAGTAAAAATAAACACAGGAAGTATCACACTAACTTGGAATAAGGAAAAAGAAATACTATAGAAATACATTTAAAAGATATTCCGGAAGTGTACGTTACAACTCTTCCCCCCTTAGAATAACTTTTTACCCTGTAAAAAGTTACCATAACTTTTCAAAAAAAACTAATTTCTACAAAATTTTATACAAATATTTACAAATATACATACAATTGCCAAGTTACCTAAAAAAACAATAAAAATAAACTCAAAGGACATTTTGGTAACTCAGAACAGTCGGCTAAGGCTGTCAGCATTCTGGTGTTTTCTGCCCTGACGATGGATTACCTCATAGTTCCAGGGCTGCAATGCAAGAGCCCATCTCATGAGACGTGGATTTACCCCAGAGTTCTTTTTTAACCATACTAGAGGATTATGATCAGTTTGGATAAAGAACTTGGTAGGTCCATCCAGGTAGCATCGTAGCTTCTTGACAGCAAACACAATAGCGGCACATTCTTTTTCTGTAGTTCCGTATTTTCGCTCTGCTGTTGAGAACTTTTTGCTGAGGAACAGAATAGGATGCTCCTCCCCCCCTTTTCTGTCTTCTGGGATAAAACTATACCCATGCCTAAATCTGAGGCATCACATTGAACATAAAACGGGGCATTAAAGTTAGGAGCATACAGAATAGGGTTCTGAGTTAGCCTCCTCTTCAGTTCTTGAAAAGACCGTTGGCATTCATTGGTCCACTGAATTTCGGTCTTCTTGACTTTTCCCTTCAGGAGTTCGGTCAAAGGAGCAACAATAACAGAAAAGTTTGGGATGTATTGGCGGTAATACCCGGCTAATCCAAGGAATGCTCGAATGTCTGTCTTGGTGGTTGGAATAGAAAATTTTTGGATAGCCTGAATTTTCAACTCATTAGGGGACCTCTCCCCCTGTCCCACATAATGTCCCAAATACATCACTTTCTCTTGGGCAAATTTGCATTTGCTACTTTTTAGACGAAGGCCCGCTTTACTTATTATCTCCAAGACACAATTCAGATGTTTAAGGTGAGAACTCCAATCCAAAGAGAATATGGCCACGTCATCCAGATATGGTACTGCCACAGCATCTGGGTACTTCGACGACATACACATTGCCGTAATCAGGTATCTTTGGCCTGAGTCCGTCACGGGCAAAGGTCCTACAGCGTCAATATTAATACGGGAAAAAACTTCAGTAATCACTGGAACAAGAGTCATCGGCGCTTTTTTCTTGTCCCTTGCCTTTCCAGCTCTCTGGCAGGAATCGCAAGCCTTCACGAAGTCCTCTGCTTCTTTGTAACAGTTTTTCCAGAAAAAGTACTTGGTCATTCTGTCTTTGGTCTTGGTGGTCCCAAGATGACCTGACGTGCCTTCATGACACAATTTCAGTATCTTTTCTCGATACTCTATGGGCACGACGATGAGCTTCCTTTCGATACCACTCTTGTCCTCCTTGATCTTTACCAAAAGTCGGCCCTTCTCCAGTTCAAAATCTTTAGGAGGGTTTCAATTTTGGATTTGTTTTACTTGAGAGCTCATCTCTTCATCTTCACCTTGAGCCTTGATTAGCTGCTCAGTGTCCACTTTTAACAATTCAGTGATATCTTGATCTTCTGCCACCTGAGTGAACTCGTCACTTACTTCCCCTGTTTCCATTTCATTTTTTTCCAAGGTACTGAATTCTTCGGCTGGGATAGGGTTTTCGGATTCTTTAATTAAAGATTGAGAGAGAGAGAGAGAGAGAGAGAGAGAGAGAGATTCTTCCCTTTCTTTCACTTTTTTCTGATGCCTTGTCAGTACTGCATTTATTTGATCCACAGATTGACAATCTTCCCTTTTTAACAAGGCAGCAGTCCGATTCCCTAAAAGATATCGTCCGCGGTCTAGTTCATCTGGAATCACAGCAGCCTTAGTGAGTGTTTTTCCCAATTCACACTCTACCAAAACTTCGGCAAGAGGTAAACAAGTTGAGCTGGAGTCCAAAGGTTGCTGTACCCAAACATGTTCACCAGTCATGTCAGCTGAATTCACCAATTTCCGACACACAATGTCAATGGTCGCTCCGGTATCTCTTAGTAAATTTATATCCTGACCGTTTATTTTTCCTTTCATGATATACGGTTCCAGGTACTTCTCAGGTTCTTTGTCCGAAATGTAATTTACAGTTTCCGAAGGTTTCTTCAACTTTGGACAATTTGGTCGGATATGACCAGGCTGATAGCAATGAAAACACCGCATCTGTCTCCTGCGGTCGAATTCCGGATTTGGGTCTTGTTCGGAAAATCTTCGTTCTATCTTAACCCCTTTACCATTTATGGTATCACTTCTCCTTGGTGGATTATCGGTCTTTTCAAACTTGTTTTGAACTCGACCCTCGAACTTGTCTTTCGCAAAGACAGGGTATCGTTTCACAGTTCGTCTAACGTCTTCAAACTTCTCCAACAGTTCCACCAAATCTGTAGGGGAGTTTATTTCTGTCCATTCTCTGAGATACATATCTTTGAATTCGGATGGTGTTTTTTTTTTTTCATCTGATCTGTGATGATCAAATCTCTCAGTTTTTCAAAAGTAAGGACCTGACAACCTGCAATCCATCCATCGAAATAAGTAGACAATTCATGATAGAAATCCCTCCAGTTCCGATCAACTGCTTTATAGTGTGAACTAAATAACTGTCGAAATCTTTCTGGTGTTAGTTTGAACATTTTTAACAGAATATTCTTGATGTGATCATAATTTATAGCTAGGTCAGCTGGTTCACGGGCTATTATATGAGCAATCTCTTGGGGGATCAAACTTAATAGGTGAGATACCCACATTTCTTTACCCAGCGACAGCAAAGTTGCCTGTCGCTCGAACAAGATTAAATAAAGACTCATATCATCTTTCATGTCGTATTTCGGAAGGATCTTGGTCAAGTCTCGATTCGTTGGTCTAGAATTATCAACTGCACCTCGCTGGGTTTGACTAGTTGCTTCTATTCTCAATTTTTCCAACTCATACTCTCGTTCTTTCTGCTTTTCTTCGAGGTCTTCAATTCTCCGCTTTTCTTCAAGGTCTTCAATTCTCCGCTTTTCTTCCACTTCAAGGGCTTCAATTCTCCGCTTTTCTTCCACTTCAAGGGTTTCAATTCTCCGCTTTTCTTCCACTTCAAAGGCTTCATTTTTCTTTCGAGTTTCTATAATTCTACCAAAAAGTGCTTTGGTGAATTCTTCATCATATCCCTCACTTGAAGTAATAAGATTCACTAACTGTTTTATGGATTTTTCTACGGTGATTTCTAAATCTATCTCCTCCACCAATTTGATCAAGTCCTCTTTCTTTCCCTTAACTAAATAAGTCATGATTAAATTCTAAACAGTTTCCCCCTTTGGACTCAAATATAACGTAAGGTACAAAATGAAAACTTTTCGAAACCGAAACCGTCCAGAATTCTGACTTACCTTATAGCCAAGCCACAAGAAATATAACTCAAAGATAATAGAACAATAGAAAAGAAATAAATGTACAAAAACCAATTTTGTAACCCAAAAGACCTTCAAAAGAAAATTAATTAAAAAAAAATTTTAATCAAAATACCATTTCAAATACAAAACAAATTTAAATTATTAATTAAGATAAATAATCATCTACGACAACTAAAATCTCTTAAATTTCTATTTCACATAAATTCCAAATCAATACTAATTTCTATTATAAAAGCAAAATTTGCAATTAAGAAATTTTTTTGTTTCGAAACCTGTTACGATAAATGGAAGTTATCACAAAAACAGAAGTAAAATTGTACATTAAATATAATAGTGCATAAAACTTTAGATTTAAAACCGAAACCACTTATCTGGAACAGTTGCTTGATGGTACACAGGAAGTCCTTGAGCAGGAACCCAAAGTTCGAACTGGACTTTGCTGACGATGACAGGACGGGATGCCCAAAAAGTTCGGACCGGATGGCCCTTTCGATGCTGAACACACACGCGTTTCACACACAGGAACAGGACGGGATGTCCCAATTCTACTGACCGGACTAAGCTTCGTTGCTGGACACACGCAGTAACAGGCCACGTTTCATACACAGAAACAGAACGGGATATCCAAAAACATCGGACCGGATGGCCCACTTCGTTGCTGCCGGACGCACGCAAATTCTCCACTCGCGAGGACGGGATGTCCACAAACTTCGGACCGGATGGCCCCCTTCGTTGCTGCCGGACGCACGCAAATACTCTACTCACGAGGACGGGATGTCCACAAACTTCGGACCGGATGACCCCTTCGTTGCTGCCGGACGCACGCAAATACTCCACTCACGAGGACGGGATGTCCACAAACTTCGGACCGGATGGCCCCTTCGTTGCTGCCGGACGCACGCAAATACTCCACTCACGAGGACGGGATGTCCACAAACTTCGGACCGGATGGCCCCTTCGTTGCTGCCGGACGCACGCAAATACTCCATTCACGAGGACGGGATGTCCACAAACTTCGGACCGGATGGTCCCTTCGTTGCTGCCGGACGCACGCAAATACTCCACTCACGAGGACGGGATGTCCACAAACTTCGGACCGGATGGCCTTCTTCGTTGCTGCAGGACGCACGCAAATATTCCACTCACGAGGACGGGATGTCCAAAAACTTCAGACCGGATGGCCTTCTTCGTTGCTGCAGGACGCACGCAAATTTTCGCTGAACACAGGACGAGATGTCCACAGTTTATTCTCAAATCAGGACGGGATGTCCAAGACTTCAATTTAATGGGAACGATCACAGTGCATGCCACCATTAATAGGTAGCTGTAACGTCGTGATAAAAGAAATAGACTTTTTTAAATAAATAAAGAAAAATTTATTTACAATATGGTAGCGACATCACCGTTACAACTACCTCTCATCATACGTTTTAAACATAACGGCTGAAACACACACGCCATTCCAACACTGCACTCAGTCCACACTTCAACGAAGCATCCAATCGACTCTAAAAGCCGTTACAAAAAAATATATTTTCACCAACGTTATACATAAAAAAGAAATGAACTTCCGGGAAAACCATTTAAGCTCACATAAATATGTCAAAAGAAAAGATATCCTTTCCAAGAGTATTAAGAAGTAAAAATAAACACAGGAAGTATCACACTAAAAAACTTGGAATAAGGAAAAAGAAATACTATAGAAATACATTTAAAAGATATTCCGGAAGTGTACGTTACACTAGGGAAAGATCCAAGGACAAAGCCTCATAATCTTTTTAGAATTTTTAGAATCTCACTCTTTTTAGAATCTAATTTCTGGCTACAGTGTCCTAGGCATTCCTTAACCTATCTCAATTCATGTAGGATTGTCAATCCTGCTCGGTGGTCTAGAGTGAAGTTTAGCTATAACTTCCCTAACAGCAGCTCGGTATCAGAGGTCAACACTAGTGATGCGACATCGACAGCAAAACATCGATGTTCAAAATTAAAACATCGACGTTGTTAATACATCGCCCCAAAACCATCGATGTTTTTAAAATTCATTGTATTTAAACTTTTTCCCCCATTTCTTAAAACTGGTTTAGCAACTAGTGATACCATAGTCACAGCAAAACATCGATGTTTTGAAACTTCGATGTTTAAAATTAAAACATCGATGTTTATGATACATCGCCCCAAAACTATCGATGTTATTAAAATTCATTGCATTTAAACTTTTTTCCACCATTTCGAAAAATTGGTTTAGCAACTAGTAATGCGACATCGGCTCAAATACATCGATGTTTTTTATAAAACATCGACATCGATGTCGCATCCCTAATTTTCAGACTCTTCATCCTAGGCTACTTTGGTCTAAAAGTATGTTCACTTAGCTGATTATAAAAATTATGCTATTTGTTTATTTTTTAGATTTTTAAAACGGTACTTTTTTCATTTAAAAATAAAACATCGACAAGTATAAACATCGATGTTACAAAAACATCGACTCCAATACATCGATGTTTTGAAAACATCGACATCGATGTCGCATCCCTAGTTAACACCAATGACCTTCCGCCGAAAATTCCCGAAGCATCTATCGGGGTGATCTAATTGCCGTTCAGTTGGTTTTTAGGGGTGCATGCCCCCTTGAGTTTGAACTTCTCCAATGGAAATCTGGCGACACAAAAAGAGACTGTTGAAGAGCTCGAGTCAAGCAGAGGTGTTGTTTTTGTGGAGCTCGTTAGGAATCTAAAGACTGATCAGTAGATTCTATTTTTTTGTCTGTTTTGCAGCTCACGGGATCAATGAATAGGATTCCCCATTGTAAAATATTGTACAGACCAATATTGTATGAAATAAACGCTTAGTTTACTTAATTAAGGCTGTGTCGTATTCATAGGCACACCCCTCGGGAAGCTACGTAATACAATCCTGTTCAGTCGTCTAGTGTTACGTTGTTTGATTTTCGATAAGTTAATGAGAACTGGAACGATCGTTAATGCAACAAAACATTTGTTGATAACATAACAGATAATAACGGCAACACCAATCTACTATCAACAAAATTTAACCACCAAATTTAATC
Source organism: Metellina segmentata (assembly GCA_947359465.1). Lineage (NCBI taxonomy): Eukaryota > Metazoa > Arthropoda > Arachnida > Araneae > Tetragnathidae > Metellina > Metellina segmentata. Next base: position 105,450,858 of record OX375877.1, read on the forward strand.
AAAATTAAAAGCATCAATCTAATTTCAACTTAACCGGCTGAACCTCCCCTTTTCCATTTCAAACAGAATACTTGCTCAGTCTCGAACACTCGTGCAAAGTGTAAACATCAGTGGCGCAGACAGATTCCGGTATCAAAGTGTGTTGCCAGATTCTAATGTACTCATTAATTAAAATCCTCATATAATGCATTATGGACGAGTTGGCCCGTCCTTTGGTTTTGATTTATTGGAGGTGAGAGTTCTCACCATTCTAAACAATTTTAATTGAGACTTAACAATTTACAGATCAATAACATTTACAATGATAATGAAAACAATTAGGTAATTGTCAGTTCCCGCAAACTACATATTCACCCTTTTCTGACTCTTCACCTGCGTTGGTGTTTTCACCTCGAGCGCTGGCTGGATCATCATTGGTTAATTTCAACCAATAGCTAGACTGCTAAAATAAATTATGTGGTTGCTAAGGTCTCGATGATGAAATATACGCTCTGGTTGCGTATTTCGGAATTCCATATGCATCTTTCGGATTACTTATTTTGCAATTCACAAGAGCAAAATTAATTTTAAATGATAATGAAAATCAGATAGAAGCTAAATGAAATCGTAATCACCACATAAAGATTCTAGCGACATAAAAAAAGAAAATTGTGCGACAAATAAAAATTCATAAGCAATGACACTTATTTGGGATTCTAAATTATCGTTCAATTCAATGAAAGAATGCAATGTTTTAATATGTCGTTTATTTTTCTGATTCATATTTATATATTTTAGTCGATATCTCTATTCCATATAATGCATCTATTAGACAATAAAATTGACTAAAAAATATTTTCTTATCTGAAATAATGCAGAATTCTATATTAGTTATATATTCTATAAACTAACAAAAATGTGTTTATTTATAGTTGAAATGGAAGTTGGTGATCTATTCTGTAGCTTATATAACTGATGTGAGTATACAATTTGTTCCTTTATCTTGTGATTCTCATTTGGAAACATGTCTTTCTATATTTGAATTCACGAGACAAGTTAAAAAATATTTTTTTTGTCTTTCAGGATAAGTGATTCAAAACAGATTACAACACAATAACATTTTCGAAAAAAAAATTTCTTTTTGGCATTGAAATTGACATTAAAAGTTGCTGTGTATGAAGAAATTCTTTCATTTTTATCACCGGCATATATACAGTTAATTTACCTGTATCTGTTCTTCTGAATGTCTTTCCTAATTTTATCATTGCAATATCTTACTAATGGAACTGAAATTTTAAAACATTATAAGAGCTCAGAATTCATACGTTTTCAGTAAATAACTTCTTATAATACCGTTAAAGGTGAAAATTAGACAGAAATTATTAAACGATGAAAAGTTTGATTTATTGTGTTTATATATAAGAATACTTATTTCTTTCCAAACGTATTTTAACATTGCTATCATTTAGTGATTCTGTTTAACAGTTTATCGTTCTTTTACAGATATTTTGCACGTGAATAGAATAAAATTGTCGCTATTGTTTGCATAAAAAAACAGTGCAGAATTAACCATGGTCAAGTCTATCAAGGAACAGAATAACTTTAAAATATTGTATTTGTACCTATAAAATGAGAAACGTGTATTAATACATAATAAATCTGCTGCTTTAAGAAGTGTTCTCTTATTTATCTCTTTGTGTATAAAAAATTAAACTATCTTCCTGAATTCGTTCGAATACCATTTTTGAAAATAAAATTTATTCTGTAATATGTAGGTTTAAAAGTTTACAACGTTATTTGTTTATTTCGTTCCTGTTTTTTTATTACCCTTGAGCCGACAATTAAAGAAAAGCTTTTAGTTTCAAAATATGAAATTATGGATGAAGAGCTGTCTTTATTTGTTTTAATAAAGAGGATGTAATGGCATGAAGATGATGTTGTATGCAAATAACAGAAATCCAATGAGAAATAAAACAGCAATTACAAATTAGTCATTTTTATTAATATTTTAATGCCGTTTTAAAAATAGTATCATAAATTAATAATAATAAACTCTTTAACATCCCAATTCAGTTTTTTAATACTAGTATTATAAATCAGATTCAATTTGCACCATCCCCGTGTACACGATTGTCTTTGACTGGATCGAAGTTCGTACTATCAACGCTCAGGTTGCTAATACGTTATTCTTCCCATTATGTTACAGGGGATATGAGCCCTGTAACGAAAATTCTACAGTCAATTATGTAAGTCATCAGACGGTACAAAATAAATTAGAAATAGTTTAGTTTAATGTTATCGGTAACAGTAAAAAACAAACTAAACACAAAATTAACATTTATATGTTAGTCAAAATTTTCAATTCACGCATTAGTTTGGGGATACCTTTTTTTTTTCTGCTTGTTGGAACAGAACTTCCCTTTTTCTTTTTTTTTATTAAAGGTTTAGATGATACCGAAATACACGACACAGTGGATCTCAATCTTTCATGAAATTTTTATTTCAAGTTCTTAGTAGCATTTTAAACTTGGGTGAAATATAAATGAATTTTTTAATTTAAAAACAATCTGATTTAAAAAAAATCAGAATCATCTTATTTATTTGATTTAAATCACTATATATATATATATATATATATATATATATATATAATAGCATAAAATATACAAAATAACAGTTACATAACACACACAAAATAACAAAAAATATAACAAAAATAACCAAACAGCCGGGGTGCATTGACCAGAAACCGAAACTCGAAACTACTCATGCAAGCGTGCTGAAGCTGCAGACATAGCATGGTAAGCAATATAATTTTAAGAACACAAGAATTTCCAAAAAAATTCCAATAAAAGTCTTAAAAAATGATAAAAAAATGAAGAAATGTTGGTTGATCAGGGCGTCATCAGGGAGGAGCCTGACCCAAACAACATAAAATGGTGTTTTCTACATATGAGCAACATTAGGCTGAAAAAATTGCTCATACACTCCCCCAAACACCACCAAAAAGCAAGTAAAACAATACCAAAACAGAGCAGGAACAAAACGAAATGAAACCCGAAGCCGCAGCCGGGATATCAACAACAACAAGCCTAAAAATTACCACCAAATGCCATCAATTACACAATCTAACTTATATGCTAACATCATATTTCCGATGCAACGAGTCAAAAAAAAATAGCAGAAAAATAAAAATATGGTGGAGTGGTCGTTCACGGTAAGACGTTAGTCGCCAACTAATTTTTGTCGCCAAATCAAGATGGCGGCCGAATTCCGTAACAGCACATAGGGTTGCCATAACAAAACGGCAGATGTGAAGAAAATACGCAAAAGGTGAAGGTTACCATATTTGGCGACAAATCGCCTTCTTACCGTGAACGACCACTCCACCAAAAATATAAATAATATGAAAATCCCCAGCTCGTATTCAAAAATATATTCATAAATAGTAAAAAAATAAAATTGAAAAGCAATTAACATGGTTCTGAGGAAATTACGAAAAATAATTATTCATGGGTTGTGTAGGTGTTGATATTAATAAATCTTTCAAAGATATTATTAAAGAATGAATACGGGTATTTGTTATTGAGAAGTGTGTTTTTTAGATATTTTCATTGTAATAAAAAGTTTGAATCAGAATTACAAATTTTTTTGAAACGTACCAATTGACCAGCTATCGTATTGTAGTATATTCTTTTAGAGATAGGAGTCCCAAAATAATAATTTAATGACTGTAAATTTAAAATCGCTGCGTTTATCATATACATTAATGTCAACTTTGCCGGATGAAACAGAAATTTTTATGTCTAGAAAATCAGTATTATTGTTATCCAGATTGGTTTTAATTAAAGAAAGTTCGTCTGGATAGATGGATTTCCAAATATTAGAAAAGTTGCTATCATTAAAAACAATTAAATCATCGATAAATCTAAAAGCAGTATTTATCTTAAGGCAAAAGTTTTTTTTCAAAATAATCTATATAAATAAGAATGGAGTGTTTGTTTGTACATTCAATATTTTCGACCCATTTCAAGTTTTCTATCCGTTTTGGACCCTTCTGATGCCGAATCCGCCTTTTTCTCATTTGGTGTCTGTCTGTCTGTCTGTATGTTGTGCCCTATACACGTCCACGCGGTTTAAGATATTTTCATGAAAATTTGCATACAGTGAGTACTTATCTTCATTTAGTGAGTGGCATTGGTTGCGAAAGTCTGTCTGTCCGTCTTTCTGTTCTATGCTCGATTTTGTGTTTGTGCGTTTGGGTAGACATCACATGAATTGTATTCCAGATATTTGATTGCATTGTATTTTATTTTATACATTATCTATCAGTTTAGTGAATACAATATAAAACATTTCTTTATTGTTATATTTAGTTGAGTTTCATGCTAAAACACCTGAGTAAGTATACTTAAATCAACCATAATTTGGTAGTTTTGGAAAAATTGGAATGTCTATTGAATATTACGATTACTTCGATTGCTTTACCAGTACTGCTGAAAAAGTAATTATTCTTCAAAAAAATATTTTTTTTTATGGAATTTCATATCTGATACTTCATTTATTTTGAGTCTTATTTTTATTCTTTGCGCAATGAAAACGATTTCCGAATATTTGGGACAGACGATATTTTTCAATGAAACGAGAATGAACAAGATCGAGCGAGCAGTGATATTTTTTCTGATTCTTTCGCTCTGAATTAATTTCACATTACTAAATTTTGTACACTTTTAGTTGTAAGTTGTGGCAACTGTGCGGGATCAAGAGATAAAATTGAATCTCAAATTAATATCTTTAGAACAATTTTTTGCGACATCTTTTATTTTGTTTTACTTTGCTGTTTCCTGTTTTAAATATTTATTATTTTAATAAATGTGTTTTCCTTCTCATCACACGCAACAGCACCACAAAGTATTAGACCTAAAAATGTTAGGTAAGTCAGTATAAATTTTCAGTAAATTTAAAGTGTAGTTATGCCATTATTGAAAGAATAATGCCGTTATTTAAAGAATAATGCCGTTATTTAAAGAATAATGCCGTTATTTAAAGAATAATGCCGTTATTTAAAGAATAATGCCGTTATTGAAAGAATAATAATGTTTATTAATCCAAACTTGAACTTTTTCCAACGTTAAAAAATTCGTTGATATAATGACAGGAGAAGATTGCAAAATTTCGCAATGTCGCATACAGGAGGCAAGAGTGCCACAAGTAAAAAAATATTGTTTTGTTGACTATGAGTGCGAGAGCACTCGCCGTAAATCGTAATTTTAATTAATTGAGTTGAACATGAAAAGAACTTAAGAAAGGGTATTCCAAATCTTCCTATAAATCGTCTTTTATAGTAGTAACCTTATTATCACCTTTCGACATTTTGTTGCTTTGTCATACAGCAATTGTGCGATGTATGTGAAATGTATTACATGAATGGATATGCATGTGTAGGATTTGTGTCCAAAGTAAGTTGTAGAAAATATAAAGATGGCGAAAGATGTTAAAATAAATTTTTATTCTACAAAAAACGTAAGTCATTATATATTTTGATTACCTCTTCAATCTAGAGTAAACCAATTCAAACCGAGTAAGGTCGGGTATTTTGCTAGTGAAGAAATAAATTAGCAAGAATGGAAGAAAATTAGAACCTTGGGGTATACCCTTAACTTGGGTGTAAATATGCTCTCACCATTAAAAATAAAATTATTAAAAATACAATAATTAACCAAAAATTCCCATTCCTCAAAATTCAAAATCCAGATCAATTAAGTTTTTAAAATCATGATGGTAATAGTTCAAAACATCTCTCAATTTGTCCAGGGGTATGCTGGTAAAAAGATCTTTAAAATCATAGGTCTGAATATCATTAATAATATTTTTATCCAAAAAATTCAAAACCTTGTTATTATCACATATAATCCAGGTAAAGCCTTCATCAATAATGGCAGCAAGGATAATTTTTAAAAATTTAAATAGTAGAAAGCCAGGTTTTAATCATATAAGAGTTATTACCACAGGTGATGTAACGGAATTTAATAGGATTTTTATGAAATTTAGGAATAACGGTAATATAAGGTAAAATTATGTGTTGATTGGAAATTTTAACTCCTTTATTTGAAGAAATGATTTTTTTAATAATGGTATTATAAGTAGATTTACAGAATTTATATGTATCTGAATTCTTAAGTTCGGCATCAAGTAAATTTAAATAAAGTTTTTTACAAATGAAAGCATAGTTACCTGATGCTTTATCTATTGGGGTAATAATACATTTATTTTGAATATCCTTAATGGCTGTGTTTATTGTCTTGTAATTACCGGTATTGTCAAAAATAGATTGAATATTATTATTAATAAAATCTTTAAAATGATCATATAATTTCCATTTCCATTCTGTAAACAAACATAAAGGAACTTTAAATTTAGAAGAGGTCATAAAACAGAAATTATCAATGTCTTCCAGAAAGCTTTTAAGTATACTATTTCTTTTAAAATTATAAATGGGCCTAAATTTAGTACCTTTATACATAATATCCCTTAATTGACCATTTTCAGCAATACCAAGATCACCAGTCACAATGTGTCCTAAGTCCTTCTCCCCAATGGTAAATCATATTTAAAGCATTTTTTTATATTAAGAAATTTTAAAGGAAAAATATTCTGTAGGTTATTCACAATTCTGTTAAAGTGGAATTTATCGAAAATAGGATGTTTAAAACTTATCTTCATATAAATTGGATTATCTTTCCTACTAGTTTTTTTCTTATTAATTTTAGAAAGTCTAGCCTTAAATAGATCATGGAGTAAAAATAAGAAATGAGGATTGAGAGAGTCAATGTTTGTGAGTAAATTCTTAAATTTAAGACACGTACCATCATTCAAAGAAAAAAAAAATTTTAAGGGTTTAAAATTAAAATTTTTAATAAAGTGTTTCTCAAGAAATTTCAGGTTATTTATAAAATTATTAAACTGGTGAATATTATTAGAGGTGTTTAGAATTGAGAGTGTATCACCCATATAAATGCCAAACTCAAGGCCAGCTAGATTTAAAACGGACATATACTTAATGCAAACATTACTTTAATATATTAAACATTGTCATTATTCAGTCGTTGGGTTGTGAAAAGGGATTCTGGAGAATCACAATGCTTCCTTGTCTAGTTAATCAATTCGTTAAAATTATTATTTTTTAATTTTCACATTTGCAAAACCCTTTTAAAGAACAGCAATCATTATTTACACAGTGTATGTTCCAAGCACGATTCATTGTCAAGAACTGCATTGTATCTAAGGAAGAATGGTATGGAACACTCGGCCGAACAAAATGAAATTCGGAAATGTAATTGTTCTGTTGCTTTGTCTGATGACAATGATTCCAAAAAGCCTTTTTAGTTTTAGAAAAATAGGTCTTCTGTTATAGGTCTGCTATAAATTTATTTGGCCATGCTACGACAAGAACAAGACAGACAATGTTGGGTTATTGCCGCCAGAGGTCCAGACGAGACAGGGTTGGGTTTTGTGTGGATAGGGCAATATTTATTTGACCATGCTACGTCAGGCACAAAATAATGTGCTATTACCAGTGGTCCAGACGAGAAAGGGTTGGGTTTTGTGGGTATAGGGCAATATTTATTTGATCATGCTGCGTCAGGCACAAGACAGACAATGTGTTATTGCCAGTGGTTCAGACGAGAGAGGGTTGGATTTTGTGGGGATAGGGCCATATTTATTTGATCATGCTGCGTCAGGCACAAGACAATGTGCTATTTCCAGTGGTCCAGACGAGAGAGGGTTTGGTTTTGTGGGGATAGGGCCATATTTCTTTGACTATGCTGAGACAGGCACAAGACAATTACCAGAGGTTACCAGACAATTACCAGAGGTCCAGACGAGAGAGGGTTGGGTTTTGTGGTGATAGGGCCATATTTATTTGACCATGCTGAGACAGGCACAAGACAATTACCAGAGGTTACCAGACAATTACCAGAGGTCCAGACGAGAGATGGTTGGGTTTTGTTGGGAAATAGCCATATTTATTTGACCATGCTGCGTTAGGCACCCTAATTACCTTAACACTGGAAGTGGATAGAGCTTTCTGTGCTATCTATTAGTCTTACTTATTTTTCGTCTATTCGTCTTACGTCGTAACTTATTTTTATAGCCTAGCTAGAGCTTAAGTTTGAAGGATATTGAAGTTTCTACATAGGTATCTATGTCTCCTCTCGGTGCCAGAAAATTTTGTGTCTTATGTCACATAAGAAAGGTCGAGGTTGCTTACACTACAATTTGAAGCTGTTCTTATGCAACTTAAATAATTGTTTTCAAGGAATGTGTCAAATGTATCTAATTTTTTTTTATAAATCCTGTAAAATTAATCCTCGGTTTTTAGATTGACGCCCTGATCCACCAACACTTTCATTTTCTAGAATTTCCGTATAATTTTTTATTTGAAATTTCCATTTATTTTTGAAATTATAGTGTTTGACTTCTTATGTCTGTAGCTTCATGGATAGTTTTGACTTTCTTTACTTTCTTTTTCTGTTTGATTGCACCCCGGCTGTTTTGTTCTTCGCTTTTCTAAATAGTGTATATGTATGTATATATATATATATATATATATATATACAATACACATTTTTTAGACAATTTATATTGTATTCACAAAACTAAATTACATAAAATTCTTGTGTTTTAAATGTTCTATTTGATAGCCCTTATCCTGAACTTTCGACACCGTAATTTCCAGGATAATAATGCCTTTTGAAGTGTCAGAAGAGGTATTCTATCCCATTCCTCATGAACAGCTTTCCAGAGTCCTGTAAGGGTTGTGGGACGACGTTTGGATAATGCAGATTTTTAAAGTCCGACAGCACAAAAATCCATAGGTGATACATCGGTAGATTTAGTAGGGATATCAGTGAAGGGTATGGCCTTCATACCGTTTTTTTTCTTCCCATTTCTTTTAGGAAATTTACAGTGGATTTTGATGTGTGACTGCTAGCTTTGTCTTGATGGAGTTCCACAGATTGATGGCACTGTGGGTAAAGCGATGGTATTTCTTTCAGAAAAATTGGCGATAAGATATGTTCCTGTTAGCATTTGGAGTTAATCTTGACATTTTTTTTCCAATCTCTTTATTATTTTTAACTTGCCATTATATTAAAAACCAGGAACAATCATGAATCCCTTAGAAAAACTTTCTTTCGATTCTGTGAACCATGTACTTAAATTTTTTTCTCCCCTTTTATGATAATAAATGGCTCTTTTTTTTTTGCTGCAATCATTTAAATACACCCATGATTAATCTATTGCGACAATTTTTTTTTCCATTTTTCTTTGGATAAGTGTTTCTCATATAGAATTCGGCAGCGTGTCCTGCGTTCAGCGATATGCTTTGGAGAAAGACGAGGCACATTGTACAGAGAGGGATATATCCAGTGCTCGCTCTTGACCTGTTAAGGGGTTATATACGATTCGCGAAGTGGTAACGTCTTTAGTCCTGTAAGAAATTGTTACAATATGTTAAAACGAAAGGAACTTAGTGGCTTTGAAAGAGGTGTTATAGTTGATTGTCAGAAGTGTCAAGTCTATTCGCGCAATTGCGATAGAATTATCACAGCTACTGTGAACTGTTGATGATGTGAAGAAGTGGAATACTACGGGAGTTGGTACACGAACTGCACACGTTCCTCGTTCCCGTAAACTGACCAAACTGGATCGGCGTATCCTGAAGCGTGAGGTTCGTAAGAACCACAAGAATGTATGTTAGAATGTTTCCGCAAGTGTATGTATGTTACTTACAAGGCGATAATGCTCCATGTCTTGTTGCAGCCTTTGTCAAGCAGCGCTACCAAGATATGGATGTAAAACGTCTTTCCTGGCCTGCTCTAGTCCCGACATGAACCAAATAGAACATTTGTGAAACGAGTTAGAGCGAAGCTTATCGACCAGGGAACCAAGTCCGAAATCTGCAGCTGAGCTGGCGACATTCTTGCAGCAGGAATGGACACAAATATGCATAGCTGTGTATCAAAACTTGTTGAAAGTATGTCAAGAAGGGTTTCTAGAGTAATTGTAGCACATGAGGGACCATCCCCCTATTAAAGCATGTATTATTTCAACTATACCATCATATCTTGCTGTTCGGTTCATTGTTGTAGGCTTAGTGTCTATTCTCTATAACAAAAAAATCGAAGCACCAAGAAGGAGTTGTCCGATGGAGACAAAAATATCTGGATAGGAAAATTATGTACAGAATAAAATATGATTCAAATTACAGAACAATTGAATGATTTATTTCAGAGTTACAGTAAAGAGCTCAATAAAGTGTTGACCCGCCTTTAGCCTGGATGCAAGCTGCCACACGGCGTGGCATAGACCGATAACGCTCCCGGATGGTCTCCTGTGGTATTTCTTGCCAAATTTGCTCCAATTGTCGGACTACGTCATCAACATTCCCTACCGGATGCAGTCGCCTTCCCATCATATCCCAGACATGCTCGATGGGAGAGAGATCTGGTGATCTGGCTGGCCAAGGAAGTGGTTGACAAGCTTGAAGACAGTTCATAGCAACACGTGTCGTATGTGGTCTGGCATTGTCTTGCTGAAAAATAAGCCCAGGGTACTGCGAAAGGAACGGTAGCAAAACAGGTCTCAGAATGTCGTCAACGTACCTCTGTGCAGTAAGTGTACCTCTAATGACGACCAAAGGGGTCCGGCTATCAAGGAAAATGGCACCCCAGACCATAACTCCTTGTTGAGGGCCCGTGTGGCGTGCAATAGTGAAAGCAGGATCGGCAATCTGCCCTGGGCGTCTCCCGACACGTCTTCGATGATCGTCAGGACACAGTTGGAAGCGGGATTCGTCGCTAAAGACTATACGTCCCCAGTCAGCATCATTACAGCCTGATCGAGTCAAGCACCACTGTAATCTGGCTCGACAGTGTGCAGGCGTGAGTGGCAGGTGGCGTAACTGTCGGTACGAGCGTAGATTTCGCTCTCTCAGCCGTCTGTGAATGGTCATGGTGGACGTTCGTGTGAGGGTCGCACGACTGATGGTTGATAGCGATGAATCAGGCGCTGTGACAGCTGATCTGACAATCACTCTGTTCTCACGATCTGTTGTGGCCCTACGTCGACCGCTACCATCATGACTCTGAAATCTGCCCTTGTCCACCCACTCTTGCCAGCATCTTCTAATAGCCGCATCGCTTCGACGACTCACATGACGAGCGATTCCCCGATTTGCCCAACCTGCCTCTTTCAATCCAATGATACGACCTCTTTTTCAAACTCTGAAAGTTGCTCGTAATCAGCTCGAATCATGCGGCGAGGCATTTTTTCAGTCGTTGAAAGGTATCCTAAATCGCAATACAGCAGAAATTTTTAACACAGTTTAAGAACTACTCCTTAAATACATCTGCTGGATGCGCAGTTCCGATGCGCTGGAGATCGCACTATTCATTCATTGGACACCAAATTTTCATCATTTGCATATTTGGTCAAAACATTTTTGCATACGAAATTTCAAAGCAATCGGATGATTCCTTCTTGGTGCAAGAATTCTCAAGAAGAAGGTCTCTTCAATTATATACAAGTTTACGGTACTCTTGTTTTGATTGAGAGTCTTAATGTAATAGAAATTACTAAAAAGTAATAGCACTTGCAAAAAGTAAGTTGTTTTCGTTAACTTCTGTTGTATTTTGCACTTAAAATGCGACTATCTCAATATCAGTTTTTTTGCAATTTTGCCAAAGTTCAAAGTACTAAGGCTTTTTGATGTATGCACTTAGAGTTTAACTGTTTACATTTTTCAGGTCTTGAATAACTGTTTAACAGTCACAGGAAGATCTTTTTTATAAATAGTTCAGAAAATTTATAAAAATTAATAAACATAAAAAATTGGAAATTTTTATAGAAATTTAACGTATAATAAGTAAAATAAATTTTTTTATGAAAACTCGTAAGTAACCTTTAAAAACTCTCTCCCTAGGTCTTTTACATATACTATAGCAATATTGTAAAAATTTATTTGATACAAAAATATTTAAAAATGACAGAGGAGTAAGGTTTATAAAAAGTATGTATTTCGGCTTAAAAAAAAACATATTAAAATCGTAATATAAAATATAATTGCAAATAAAAACTAATTATTTTTATTGATTATTGATTCAAAATATGTGTTTAGTTTTCACTAAAAAATTTGTTTTGCAAAATGAATAATAAGAATCTTGGGTTTTTCCTTATGGGTTTCCCTTAACGAAAGAGAAGTACGAACTGATTCTTAACGGAACCAGAAACAGAAGCACGAGCTAATTCTTAACGGAACAGAAGCGCGAACTGATTCTTAACGGAATAGGAGCACGGACGCCTTGAACGTCCTTGTGAGAGAAAAAAGTGAAATGTGAAAAAGGTGAGGATCGTAACATAACGCACAAACGATACTAGTGATATAAAGAGTGGGTTACCAATATTAGTACGGCTGATACGTGCAAAAAATTGTTAGAATTGTGCCTTTAATGATAGAAGCATACAACTTTGGGCACATAATATATATACTACATATATGAAGATTTAATTTTGGATGTGAGGCCATCTCGGATTTCTCCTATGGCAGTAATGGCGGACATTCAAAATGGTGGCTTCGGAACATTTTTTGTTCTCATTTTAAATGTTATTTGATGATATTAACTAACAGCTATTGAAGTAATGGCGACTAATTGGTGTTTTGTGCATGGACTTAGCTATTTTTAATAATATATACATTATTTTATGCATATATTTCATTTATAACAAAATGGTGACCTCTGAGTATAATTTATGTGCTCCTTTTTTATTGTCATTTGGTGATGTTAATAGCGTATTAATTCGTGCATGTCGTAATTAGATTTTCATATTAATTATTAATTATATTAATTAATATTTTCATATTAATTATGTTAAATAATATTTCCATATTAATTTTATTATATAATATTTTCATATTAATTATATTATATAATATGTTCATATTAATTATATTAATTAATATTTTATATTAATTGTATTAATTAATATTTTATATTACTTATATTAATTACTATTTTTATATTAATTATATTAATTTATATTTTCATATTAACTTTTTTCACAGGTGACACGATAAGAAGAAAAATAAGATAAAAATATGGATTTAGTTCATAAGCTGATTAATCCATTCAATACTGATACATCTGGACAATTCAAAGAAACAGAATAGAACAAGTGTTTTATCTATCAAGAAGACAAGTCTGAAGTTCTTCGGTGTCCATCAGACAGTAAGTAACTGTAGTAAGCGTGAATAAAAAAGGGAACTGGTTGTAAGACAATTTCTAATTTACTTGTGGGGTTTAGTATTCCAGGTTGTTTACCAAGGACAATAAATCTGGAACGTCTCCTTGATGCAGGAAGTGGTCGAGGCAACATTGGTACAACATAAAGCTCAGTTTCACGAATCATGTGGATTGCAGTTCAATAAAATAAAACTTCAAAGAGCTCAGAAATGGAAAATAGAACCTGCGTATAATGCAAATAGTACTACGAAATTCATCCGCCAAAATGTTGTGGTAAAAAGTTCAGTGAATTCAAAAGCTATTTTTTTGTGACCCGTCTTCTCAAACTGGAAGTTTATTATGTACTCCATCTATTGTACATTCGGCTCTGTGTTCCTCACTGTGTCCTTAAACTGAAGGACCGGCCTTTGCTTGCGAAACTGAGTGCCAGTGATGTTATTGCATTAAACTTGGTAGTCAACGAAGATTTCTTGTATTGTTGGCAAAGGACAGTCAGTTCTAATAGCAGGCACAGGGGTAACACTTGTGTAGCTTTCAGGAAGATGTTTAAGTTGCTTTCTCTTCAAAAGTACTAGAAGTTTTATTTCGATAGGTTCCACTAAAATTACCATCTGGATGTTGAAATAGGGATATTCCTGTACCATAGAAAGAATCATGAGCCGTAGTAGAACTTGGATTGTGGTCAATATTATCAACCGTACTAGTTGTGAAAAGTCCTCCTTTTAACAGAAGAAAAACGACAGGATTTTCCATGTGATACAGATGACATATTTCATTTCCCAGTTCTGATGAAAGGTCTAGCACTCGGTCTTATGATATGCTAAATCCGGGCTCGTAAAGATCTTCAACTAGTTCACGCTTGTGAGTTCTTTTTATGAATTAAAATACCTAAGTATATAGGCAAATGTGTATCTTGTTCTCGATTGTGCTTGTAGACTGTTCCAGAATGACACTTCCGACGTCTCACCAAACTGTTATACATTAGTAACTGTACAACAGTAAGGATAGGTTGGGGTTAAAAAACTTGACTGTGCTTTACAACTAACAGAGATGATGGTACAGAATCTTCCTGGCAGGTTTCTCCAAATCCATTGAAGAGGTTTTTCATTTTTTAAATGTCTCTTCTAACTATATTTGCTGCTTTGGCAAGATGAATAGCGTCACTATAGTATCTTCATCGTATTCACAAGCTTTCTTAAGAGCTAATCCAACATCATTATTAAATAATAACATCACATCTCGACCTTGCTTATGTGCTTCCATGTCATGAAAATATGCAAGTACTCTGTTTTTTAGTTTGGTGGAATGTATGCGCCCTGAAAGATCACTACCTTGTTATTTCATCCTCATGCTGTACAGTTTGCATAGATCAACAAGTTTAAATATGGGTGCGATTTCATTGTCACTACCAGCATCTTCGATGTATGATACAAGTTCGGCAAATGCAATATCATGGTTAGATTGTTCTCTTTCAGTTTCTTGTATGTTCTTTTGTCTCTTGCTCTGTTATATAATGGTACGAGGCATCGAACACAATACAAGGCATTTAATGCTATAAGATCACCGACACTCAGTTTCGCAAGCGAAAGCCTGTCCTCCAGTTTAAGGGCACAGTGAGGAACACATCCAGGCCTAATGTAGATGCAGTGCATAATGAACTTCCAGCTTGAGCAGGCTGGTTACACACAACAAATTTGTTTTGAATTCACTGAACTATTTACAAAAACATTCTGATGGTGAATTTTGTAGAACTATTTGCATTATCCGCAGGTTTGTCTTATTGAACTGCAATCTACATGATTCGTGAAATTGTACATTATGTTGTACCAATGTTGCCTTGACCACTTCTGCATCATTGAGACGTTCCGGATTCATTATCCTTCATAAACACACTGAAATTCTAAACCCCATAAGTAAATCAGAAATTGTCTTATAACAGTTCCCTTTTCTTCACGCTTACTGCTTTACTTTCTGTCTGCTGGACAATGAAGAACTTCAGACATGTCTTCTTGATAGATAAAACACTTGTTCCACTCTGTTTCTTTGAATTGTCCAGATATATCAGTATTGAATGAAATAATCAGCTTATGCACTACATCCTTATTTTTATCTTATTTTTCTTCTTATCGTGTCACCTGTGAAAAAAAGTTAATATGAAAATATTAATTTATATAATTAATAATTAATATGAAAATCTATTTATGACATGCACTCATGTTTATAGCATCAATTCATGCAAAATCACATATAATACACTATTAACATCACCAAATGACAATAAAAATGGAGCTTATAGAATAAACTCAGAGGCCGCCATTTGTTATAAATAGAATATATACATAAAATAAGGTATATGTTATTAAAAATAGCTAAGTAGATGCAAAAACACCAATTACTCGCCATTACTTTAATAGATGTCATCTAACATCATCAAATAACATTTAAAAGGAGCATAAAAAAATTTTCCGAAGCCGCCATTTTGAAGGTCCGCCATTACTGCCAAAGGCGAAATCTGAGATGGCCTCATATCCAAAATTAAATCTTCATATTTGTAGTATATATGTGCCCAAAGTTGTATTCTTCTATCATTAAAGGCACAATTATTTCACATATCAACCGTACTATATAACTGTTAGCGCTACGAGAGTTTGGTAGTGACTTATGGAAGGCACTATAAAATCCACCAACTATAAAGGAATTTTTTTAATCCACCTTTTTATAGTAATTCAAGTGCGCAAATGTCAAATTTATGTAACTTGAAACCAAGAGGTCACTCAGTCGGGCAGTTAGTTTATTATATTAATTTACGTTGCAATGAGGGGAACAACACGAAGGGTTACTGGTGAAGGTCCAGGATCCATCCCGCAGGGAAAGATCCATAGACAATACCTCGTAATCTTGAGCCGCGGTCAGATGACGAGGTCATCACGTTAGGTACACCACTCTCCATGTTACCACATCACGCCAAATTGAGTAAATTTGAGGGCAGTATAGATTTAACGTGTACCAGTAAGCTCGTACTTCCAAACCACACCAGCGTACGTAAATTTGAGACCACGACAGATTTAACGTACACTAGCACGCCCCCCCTACGGGATTCAATAGTTTGATAGAGTTTTGAACTGGCTGCCCCCTGATTATTAATTTTCTCTACTCTTTCAATAAGGGTACAACGGCCGTGAATGCATTTAGGACACAGAGTTAGGTTATATGCTTTTTAGACCAAAATTATTTCAATAAGGAACCGACTACTGGGACGTCTGCTGATCATTTGAATAATAGTTTCATAGGTCCCATAGTTGAACAATGAAGTACGAAATAAAGTTTCATTAGGACAGGAATACAATTCGATGCTCTGCTGGTAAGTTTTTTACGATTAGTGCTTTACTCTCCAACTGGCTTCGACGAGATATCTCGTCCATCAAGATCTGACCATTATTAGCAATGACGAGATAGTTGGTCATCAAGATAGCGTCGATTTTTTGACGTTGATGACGAAATCAAGATTAGTTTCCTTGTATAATGACGAAGTACCATAGTCCATTAAAATCTGGTCAGTTTTTCTAATGACGCGATACCTTGTTGGTCATCAAGATAGCGTCGATTTTTTTATGTTGATAACGAAATCAAGATCAGTTTCCTTGTATAATGACGAAGTAGCATAGTCCATTAATATCTGGTCAGTTTTGCCAATGACGGAATACCTTGTTGGCCATCAAGATAGCGTCGATTTTTTGACGTTGATGACGAAATCAAGATTAGTTTCCTTGTATAATGACGAAGTACCATAGTCCATTAATATCTGGTCAGTTTTTCTAATGACGAGATACCTTGTTGGTCATCAAGATAGCGTCGATTTTTTTATGTTGATAACGAAATCAAGATCAGTTTCCTTGTATAATGACGAAGTAGCATAGTCCATTAATATCTGGTCAGTTTTGCCAATGACGGAATACCTTGTTGGCCATCAAGATAGCGTCGATTTTTTGACGTTGATGACGAAATCAAGATTAGTTTCCTTGTATAATGACGAAGTACCATAGTCCATTAATATCTGGTCAGTTTTTCTAATGACGATATACCTTGTTGGTCATCAAGATAGCGTCGATTTTTTGATGTTGATGACGAAATCAAGATCAGTTTTCTTGTATAATGACAAAGTACTATAGTTTATTAATATCTGGCCAGTTTTGCTAATGACGAGATACCTTGTTGGTCATCAAGATAGCGTTGATTTTTTGATGTTGATGACGAAATCAAGATACGTTTTCTTGTATAATGATAAAGTACTATAGTCCATTAATATCTGGCCAGTTTTGCTAATGACTAGATACCTTGTTGGTCATCAAGATAGCGTCGATTTTTTTATGTTGATGACGAAATCAAGATCAGTTTTCTTGTATAATGACAAAGTACTATAGTCCATTAATATCTGGCCAGTTTTGCTAATGACTAGATACCTTGTTGGTCATCAAGATAGCGTCGATTTTTTGATGTTGATGAAGAAATCAAGATAAATTTTCTTGTATAATGACAAAGTACTATAGTCCATTAATATCTGGCCAGTTTTCCTAATGACGAGATACCTAGGACCACTAAGAGGATTAAATGAGAATGTTTTACATAAAGCAAATCAGTGGCTATGTTTTACCCTCAATAGCTATTAATTAGGTAGGTCGGTTTTTAACTAATGCCAATCAGGTTTAGCACAACGGGCTATTGGTGAAGGTCTGCGAACTACCTCGAAGGGAAATATCCAGCTATCAACTCGGAACGAAATTTATAACCACAATTAACAAAACGTTGACTGATTCTAGCGTCGATGGATTGGGTAGGTATTTAAATAAATGTCGCACCGGAGTAACACAACGTCCTTTTGGCGACAGTACGGGATCAATTCCCAAGCTAAATATCCGAAGACAGCACAACGTAATTTTTAACTACGTTCACATGACAACTTACCAACCGGTCTGATGGTAAAGGTTTTAGCCTCTAGATCGGATGGTTCCTGGTTCGAATCCGGTTCAGTGCATGGATGTTTATAAGCATATGGTGTAGAGGCGGCTGGGTCACCTTATATCTGTCATGGCCGAAAGTACTCACGTTGAGTTGGTGTGGAAGTTTGGATAGTGGGGTGCCATCTCAGGTGTTGCTTCGTCATCTGACCGTGGTTCAAAATTACGAGGTGTTGTCCTTGGATCTTTCCCTTAAAGGACTGATCCCGGAGAGTCGTCTATAGCCAATTGTGTTTCTCTAGAACGAAGTTAATTTAAGTTGTCAAATTACGATCCGAGGACAAGGTAACACCTGAGCTTGCAACCCACTCTCCAAAGTTTCCACCACGCCAACGTGTGGACATTTGAGAATACGAAAGATTTAACGTGCGCCAGTTCCTTTTGTACACGACGGTGTTTGGTTGGATACGAGCTCGCAACCCTCCGGCTGCTAATTCGTTTCACTTCCAAACGTGCTTCTGTCGACAGCATGGGAAAGTCATTGCTTTGAAGGTTTTTCCTTTCTCACTGAAGGAAAATCCTTCGTGCTATTGTCTCGTGAAGTTCCGATATCGCTTCAATCAAGATTCTCTAAATACATTTCCCAATGTTTATATTACATGAATGAAATCACATGCGCCGAATCATCTCCATAGATAGAAATCAATTATGTTTCAATCTCCTGAATGACATATGAAGTACATCAAAGCCGCAAGTAACAAAGTGTCATTAGGGTATTGTTAATATACAGTTTTGTGACGAGGAAATTTCATTTCAATCTCCGCGCAGTGAATAAAGAACCACCAAAAACATCTGTTTGTTTTTAGTAATATATGGATACTTCAGTCGCACGCAAACACGCATAGCTTTGATGGTAGATATATTTAATCTCTCTTCGGATTGTGATCGGATGCATTATTTCCAAACAAACCAAGCGAGAAAATGGGAATAATTAAGGGTAGTGTGATAGCGTCTGCTCTGCTTTGTCTGTCACTGACTGCACTTCAGTGCTTTGCTTTCGGTGGAGGTCCACCTTCAAAGGGCAAGACAAATAAACCCTTCGACGCATTGTACGACTGCGTTGAACAGCAAGTTTGTAAATGTGGTATGTAATTTTTCCATCCAGTTTTGGTATTTTTTGTTTGTTATGTATCTATCGGTTGGTAGAGAGTAGTTTCAACTTGTAAAGTAAGTAACCTCGATCTTAGTTTCGGATCTTTCCCTTAAGCTTCGGTTTCCTAAGAAAGCGTAGCCGTGATGTAGCTATGGGTGACGTCATTAAAACGTTGTTTATACTAACAGATGGTGTTGGTTTCCTACAGAACGTTGTTTGTGAGGGTAACGAAAATTATTGGAGCCGCCATTTCCATGACTGTCGTCATGGAAAACTCAAACAGTTGGAGAACTTTTTTTCTCTTGCAGCGGCAACATTTAATTTCCTGCGCCAAACGATTCGAGCGGAGGGAAGCAAAACTAACAAACCTTTTTTACTGCAATTGATTAGTTCGTTTTCATAAAATCGGGATCATTTAAACACGGAATGAAAATTTCAACGGATTTGAAATCTACGGAAAATTTTACACCAGAACGATACCTTAAATGTGATTTTCTTTAAATAATTATTTATAAATAATGAGTAATCAAATGGTAAATAATTGAATAATAAAACTGTGTTTGGTGTCGATTTGGCGTAGAATGTCACTCTGATTTCAAATCCGTTGAAATTTTTACTCTATCTTCAACGATCCCGAAGTTATAAACTTTGGACTAGAGAATAAAAAAGCCACTTTGTTTTGTTTCTCGAACAAAATAATGCCCATTCTCCACCGTATTCTCTCCGTCTAAGTTGGCACCTCTGGACTCTGTTTAGACGGTCGTATAGTTATGCCCGCGGCTAAATTACGGATCACGGCTGTTAGATAACGGCTCCACTTTCTTAGGAAACCAAAGATTTAGGGGATTGATCACGGATAGTCGTCAATAGCCAGTTGTGTTGCCCTAGCACGACGTTAATTTAAACTACCTTACCTTACCCGATCCTATTTCACTTGCGACAGCAGCTTAATTTTTCAAGTCTCATTTTGAATACTTTTTAACCATCGATGCACGATCAATGCCTCGCCTAACAAACTATCATTAGAGTATTGCTTTACTCTAATGATTGCTTTGTGACGTTACTCTAATGCTTGCTTTGTGACGTTACTCTAATGATTGCTTTGTGACGTTACTTTAATGATTGCTTTGTGACGTTACTCTAATGATTGCTTTGTGACGTTACTCTACTGATTGCTTTGTGACGTTACTCTAATGATTGCTTTGTGACGTTACTCTAATGATTGCTTTGTAACGTTACTATAATGATTGCTTTGTAACGTTACTCTAATGATTGCTTTGTGACGTTACTCTACTGATTGCTTTGTGACGTTACTCTAATGATAGCTTGTTATAAATTATTCCAAGATCATAAAAGGGCCGAGGTAGCCAGATGGGAAGTGTTACAGATTAGCAACCGCAGGGCAGTTCCAATCCAATCAACGACCATCGTATACAAAGGGGGGTTGATGCACATTAAATATGTCGTGGCCTCAAATGCTCTCACGTTGGCGTGGTGGAGAAATTTGGAGATATTAGGCCCGGTGCACACATCCGGTTTTTCAAAGTGTGGCGCCGCAGCCGCAACGCAAGTGCGGTCTGTGATACATTAGATCCAATGTAGCAGTGCACACATGCCTCCAGCGCCGCACGTCCAACTTGCGTGCAATTTGTACCGCAGTTTCCCACGGCGCCGCACATGAGTCTCCGTTCTGAAGTACCTTGTTTTTATAAACAAATGGAATATAAATAATAATTAATAAATGGTTGTATCCAATAACGTCTATTTTGTTACAAAATATAATTTTTTTACACCAAGTAAGGGAAATAAACAGGTTTTCTTCTATAGAATATTTATCGCAAATGGCGCGAAATGAATTGGTGCGTCATTTCACGGTTATGTGTGCATAGTTGGGCTTCGGTGCCGCACGTTGAAAAACCAGATGTGTGCACCGTGCCTAACTACGCCATCTCACGGCGCGCCGTTCAAAATTACGTGGTGTTTTCCACGGATGTTTCAATTTGAGTTTCATTCCATACGGACGCCATTAGTTCTTTAGGCTGCTCCAGTGCGACTTTAATTAATCTAACAACCAAGATCGTTAAAGTCGTATTTAAAATTTTTATTTCTCCAAATGGCATGCAGTTATAAATTGAACCTATGCAGAATTTTTTTCAATTCAGTGATTCGATATCTAAATTTAAACTCTCTAGTACGTATTTAGAATGATAAATTTAGTTACTTGAACACTGAGTACAGCTTTCAATAGTACTCAATGAAACATGAAAAATAAATTATATTTAATTGTTGATTTTAATCATCTTACATGCTATAATATGGGGATGGTCCCTCACCTGCTGCAATTACACTAGCAACGCTTCTGGGCATACTTTCCACAAGGTTTTGATATACAGTTATGGGTATTTGTGTCCATTCCTGCTGCAAGAATGTCGCCAGCTCAGCTGTAGATTTCGGACGTGGTTCCTTGGTCCGTAAGCGTCGCTCTAACTCGTCCCTCAAATGTTCTATGGGGTTTAGGTCGGGACTCTGAGTAGGCTAGAGAAGACGTTTTACATCCATATCTTGATACCACTTCTTGACAGCGGCTGCAACAGGACATGGTGTGTTGTCGTCCTGAAGTAACATTCGTTCATTCCATAAAATTGCCAGAGCGTAGGAAGAATCTGATTGTCCAAAATGTCCATGTACCTCGATGTTCAATTGACAAGGAACAAAATGCAAAGGTCCCAAGCCATACCACGAAAAACACCCCCAAACAAGTAGTAGGATTTTATGCAAATCCTCTGGCGTCCGGTCCATTATTGTATGGTAGTGTATTCGACACCCGTAGTCTACTAACAACACAATGCGCCCCTTCATTAGAAAATACAAAGCGAGGGGAAGCCGTAGAGGGGTGACCGTTGTTTAAAAGTTTCAGAACTAGAAAAAATCAATATAGTCAGTCATGCGAAGGTCTCTAGGCGTCAAACTGATTTGAGTGCAGGTAAAATTTCCACCAAAAAGGCTGTCCCCCCCGGGGTTTTAACTCATTCAGCCCTGTTGTCAGGGCCGATCCTAGGGTGTTGGCCGCCTGCGTGCAAAAATCTAATGTACCGCCCCTCTCGAGAATTTTTCATATTTTGACTAATACTTAACGTTGACGTTATAAACTCATCTACCTGCATAAGAGTAAAAAGTAAAACATTAATAAAAATGCAAATAAAATTTGAAATGCAAAACTTTATTTTTTGGCCAGCTACTAGGTTATAAAAGCGACAAAATACTTTAACAAAATAATAAACAAACAAAAATATTACCTTTGAAATAAAAATAGACATTTTATATTTAGAAATATAAAACAACAGTATTTACTCAGAAAATATAATCTAATAAAAAAAATTACTACAGCATTAATCTCTCGTGAAACAAAAAGTATCAATCCTTCTACAAAGACTACCTAATAATTAACTATAAAATAAGTTTTCGGGCTTTCTAAAAAGCAAATTTGCCAATAATTTCGGTAAAATCAATTTTTTCAGAGATTTCGGATTCAATAGAGATGATGGCCAAATCTGAAAACCTTTCTTGTGTCAGATTATTTCTCAAGTAATTTTTAATAATTTTTAATTTACTGAAACTTTTTTCACCTAAAGCCACAGAAACAGGTAAGGTTAAAAAAATTCTTATTGCTAGAGCAAAATTTGGAAAACAGGGTATGAGATCATTTTTTACTATAATTTCTAATATCTCAATTGGCTGTTTTTTACCTGGAAAAATATCTTTGAATAAAGTTATTTCATTAAAGAGTTTTATACCGTCTATATCTTTCACAATACTTCCTTCCTCTTGTACCTGTTACTTAAAATCTAAGTCCATTCAGGCGTTCATGAGATCATCATTAGAAATGTTGTGAAACTCATGCAGAAAGCAGAATATTGAATGGCACTCAGTTAATAAAGTAAATCTTTCATGCACCGAAGAGATCGCGTGATCAAGAATTGCAAAATAGAAAGCAGTCTAGAGTTGCTGGAAGGGATTTGAAACTCGTTCATCACTGCCCTCGTAATCAAATAAACGGACCTTATTCCTGAGCTTCGAGATGGGAAATTCGGGATCAATACCTATATCTCTAGCAAGTGTTGTTACTGAATAGACAAATATTTTAAAATTATAGTCAGATCTTTGGGAAACTAAATATTTTTAAAGATTATTTAAGCCTTCAAGGCATTCCGCTATGTTTAATTTTAGATTTTGAAGCATTTTACTCAATACATCAATTCTTGATAATAAATTATGCCAAATTAAAATTGAACACAAAAATTTAAATGTTACATGACTTTTAATTATTGATTCAGCACCCATTTTTGTTATCGTGTCTCTGGTGGTATCTTCAATTAAGGCATTTAAAGCGGTAATAATGTTTTTTAGGTCTTGTTTTAGAGGTCTAATAGCATTGATACAACATTCCCACCTTGTTTCACTTAACGGTTTTAAAGTTAGAATTTTCACGTGTTTGTTTTAGTAAATCCCATCGATATGGGGACGCAGAAGAGTAATTATATACCTCCTGTACCATATTAAAAAAAACAGAAATTTCACCACTGGAGCTGGCAGCGTCATTAACGACGAGATTTCATGTATGAGCCGCACACGGCACGTATAATGCTCTAGGATTGATATTGAGAATCCGTTTCTGAAGCCCTATATTTTTCCCCTTCATGTTCGATCTACTGTCGTTTCTCTGACCCCATATATATCTTTAACTTCGAGCTGCAGACTAGGTAATAGCTTCTCTAATAGAAAATTGCACAGACCTTCTCCAGTGGTATTAGTTACTGGAAAAAATCCTAGAAAAAATTCGAACATATCTTCCTTACGATCAGTAGTGTTCACACATCTAATTACAAACGTTATTTGTTCTGTGCTGCTAATATCTGGCGTAAAGTTGAGAATTAGAGTAAGGCGGGATAATTGTAAACAGAATTTGTATGTTCACTTTCAATCCCTATTTTCAAACTCAACGGTTTCAACAATAAAGTAACTAAACATTGTTCACCCTACTAAACTAACTTGTCACTATTCTACTTTAATATTTCATTAGTACGAAAATTCCAGAAAAGAAATTTAATACAGTACTTGGCTGTTTACAATTACCCCGCGTGTTTACAATTACCCCTGAAAGTAGATGTAATTGTAAACAACGAATGAATATTGAACAAGTGAGAGCATGAGCAGTAGTCATGGCAGTAGAAGGAACTGCAATGTTATTGTTACCCTTCTAATACCATGTTTACAATAACCCCGTTTTGATCTTTACCTTTACCAAATACTTCCACTTCTTCCCCCCAAAAAATATAGTGACACTTGAAAGTTGCATTGATCATGAGGTGAACTTCCCGGAATGCATAAGAAAAAATGATTCAAACATTTGCTGAACAAAGATTGTATTTAGTGTGTGTAACGAACAGAAAATTACAAATTTAAAAATTAAAAACACACAACTAAAAATTGAAGAATACAATTTTAGGTACAAAAAGCAAACACACATTAACAGTGCCCTCAAATTAATAAATTTCTTACGGTCTTCTTTGCTACAGGTTAGAGTACGTAAAATTGCTTTGACATGGGCTTTGGTAACACAAAATTAGTCTTTTTAAACCACGGCTAATTTAGTATATGCATTATCGATGCTTTTGAGTCCGGTGATCTCAAACTACTCTTCTGAAACAACATCCACTCTTCATACATACGAATAATGGGTTTTCTTTCTCTTCCTCCCCCTCAACAAGTACAAACGTAATCGTTTCAATGTCTTCCATGAATGGCTCCAAAATATTTAACTTCCCCTACAAGCTAGTCTTCTATATTTTGCTTGAATGTCTGGAGAACTTATTTTCAAACTCTTCACCGTCAATGTTATTCAATTCTTTCAATAATTCCTCATCCTCGCTGTTCCTCGAGTTCTTCTGTCCTTTCTATTTGCTTCTTTCTAGGTTTCTTGCCTACTTCTGACTCTTTCACTATCTTCTCACCAGGCTTCCTTTTGTTCTTTTTCTCTTCGGTCTCCTTCAAGCGTGCCAATACTTGGCCAGTTATAAGAACTTCACCATAGGTGTGAAGTTTTAGTAAATCAGTCTTCCTGCTCCCCAGGAACACGAAAAAATGTAATAAAACGCAATTTAAACGTACTATACAAAATTACACGAGAAAACATATTGGTTTTCCATCCAAATTGAACGAAACTATTGGCAAAGTTATGTTTACAATTACCCCGTCCCTTGAAAAATATGGGGTAATTGTAAACATTCAACTGCAGGTGTATTAAAGATTCTAGAATCAAAAGTCAATGATTTTCTGTTCGATTGAAGCATAACTGACAGCAGTAAAGAATTGGAACAACATACCTTTCAATATATTATGGAGGGCAGCTGAAAATGCAGCATACAAAAACTTTATGATCCAAACTTTTAAACCATAAATTTTTCAACTAAACATATTACTATCTGCTTGGTTCAAAGAAATACGGGATCACCATATTGCATCCTCAGAGTTGCCAGCTTTCATATTTCACAACTTTTTAGTTTCTCGGAATCCCATGTGGGCGCTTGTATAGCTTGTTTACAATTACCACTTATTTACAATTACCCCTTATTTACAATTACCCCGCCTGTCCCTACAGTGTAATATTTGGCTTTTTTGACAATGCGTGTTATCTCATTACGAATAGATTCGGCTAAAATATTAATTATTCAATTTGAAAATGCTGCCCTAAGTAGTGTAAGAAACGTGTTTTGTTATCTTTGTATTTACTGACATTATTAAGGTGTTCTGCAATAACTGGATCAAATTTGGCCAACATTTCCACTGCCTTTAAAAAATTACCATTATCTCTATGATACAACTTCGTACCAGTTCCTTTGAATGCCAAATTTTGACAGGCTAAAAATTGTACTACAGCAATTATTCTTTCAATGACGGCGCGCCATCGCTTTTTCTCTCGATTTTAAACATTTTGTTGTTCAGCGTCAAAAGTATAATTTTTTTCCAGCCTCGTCTTAAAATATGCCCCTTCAAAATATGACCCTTGGTTATTTTTTAGATAAAAATTTTAAATTTGGTATCATTTTCTATGCTGTATTGTCGGCTCTGCCACGAATTTTGCTATCAAATGAAAATTGTGTGTAAAGAGTAGACATTAATGGACAATGGACCAACACACTGTGCACTAACATTCTATTTTTCTTAAACTATGCTATGCTATCGGGAAATCGGGACTTATTTTGATTTTTCATTAACTATTTAAAATTTAGCATATTTATTCGACTTATTATAAGTTTTTAAAAATTTTGCTTGGATTGATAGAGAACTACATGCGACTTGCGGCCGCCCCTAGTTTTGGCTAGTTTGGCGTGCACACCTGCTTGGATCGGCCCTGCCTGTTGTTAAGGTGGCCCTGGTTCTGATATGATTTCGTATTCGTATTATTTTACAATAGCGATATGGGCACACAGATAGTTTGCTCACAGATGGCAGCACTTATAACATTGTTTGTGTAAATCGATAGTAAAAAATACAATTATTGACTTTGAAATCTGTCGTTGTGTCTTAGTATTTTTTGTTCACAGATGGCAGCACATGAGTCTTAGTTTGTGGTAAAGCTGAATCAGTGTCTAACATTTTTTTAAATCTAAATGTGCTAAGAGCTTCAAAAGACAAATTTACACCACATTAAAAACACTTATGTGTCAAAAATCTTTTGTGAAATATCTTAAACTGTATTTTTTTTTAAAAAATCAACAGTAAATAATACGATTATTGACTTTGAAATATTTTTCTTTTATAAATTCATAATTACATCAAATCAATTAGAAGTTTCTTTTATATGCTTTAAATGTACAAGTAGTCTAGCATTTTATTATTAGTAGAACTTAAGATTTTACGATATAAGTCACCTAATGTTACCCAAACTTTGTCATTTTTCCAAGTTTTCAATGTGACCTGTAATTCAAAAAATAATTTATATATAATTTTAATAAAAATAATTTTTCTTTTCTGAGTTATTTCACATATATAATAAGGTGCTGTAAGCGATTTCTGCATCGTATGTACTCAATAGGTTAGGCTCACAGTATAAGCATCTTGTTTTCGAAGAATATACTACTCACAATTATGTGTGAAAGTATATTAAATTCAAAAAAGAAATCAATGGAGTTATCTTGCTTTTGCATTAGCCCGCCGATATGTACTACATTTAATTGAAATTGTAAGAAGTTAGGTTGAAAATGATTCTTTAGTGTATTGACAGGCAATGGCCCAATTGAAAAACAAATTGGAGGATTGTGCATTCTTGCATTGGCGTATTTCAGTTAAATAATATTTTGCATATTGCTGTTCCCTTGGAAACGTGTTTGGTGAATTAATCAATATCTGCTCAGTTGTCCTTACATGATTTAAATATTTTTATATATTGTGTGTTTTTATCTGACATTAATCATTCTATCTAAGAGATCCAAACACCATTTTCCAATATGATAGTTCTACCACTGCTACATTTCTAAATAGACCAAATAAGCTCCAGCTGAAAGAGTGAAATTTAACTCTCTGTGCTTCACGAGATTTCATAGTAAGTATTGTATTGCTTTCACTTCACAACACACAAAAATTACTAAATAACTACATTCATTGGCTGAAAGATCCATAGATTATTTCAACCTTCAGAAAGATTCTATTGTATATTTCTTTGGAATAAAATCCCTTGGTAAGATTTTATTTGCTGTTTCCTTAGAATAGAACCCTTTGGAAGAATTCTATTAATGATTTCTTTAGGATATACTCATTTGGAAATATTATATTGGAAATATTATATCCTTAGAATATAAACGTTTAGAGATATTATATTGTTACTTTCCTTAGAATGGAATCATTTGAAAATATTCAATTGCTGCTTTCCCTAGAATAGAATCCCTTAGAAATATTCTGTTGGTGCTTTCCTTATAATAGAATCGGTTCGAAAGAAAGAGAATCAGGGTCTACAACCGTGATCTTATATCTCTCGAAATCTTAAAACAGTCAACAAAGAAGCAACAACCGAATTAAGCTATTCTAATTTCTAGAGAGGTAGTATCGTGCGGACATAGCCGCCACCATAAAAATTAACAAACATTACAATAGTAAGTGGGCCACGAGTGGGGCAGTCCGCATCTTCCTTGTTATAGTACATGGAATATCACGCGAAATGTATTTAAAGGCGTAAGCTATCCCCGTCTGTCTTTTACAGTAGACGTTGGAAATTATCTCGTTGGGAAAACTATGCAAATGTTCCACTTCTTTGCTCACAGAGAGCAGCACGTGAACTGTAGTTTGTGAAGTCTGTCTTATCGCAAAGGTACATAGTATGGATGTCAACTCTCAGAAAACAACCGGTTTTTTTTTTCGTCCGGTTATAGCTGCCCCGGTTTAACCGAGTAAAAAAAACCCCGTTTATTAAAATAACCGGAAAAAGAACCGATTTTTAAGAACTTCAAGGTGTTTCTATTTAGCTGTATATAAAAAATCTTAAATGTTGTTAACTGTTTTTATTTATCACATCACTACTGTTACAAAAATTCATATTAATTCTAAAATAAACCAAAACTTAATTGTTTCGAAATGAAGGTGCACAAACTAATAGAATAATTCAAACATTAGTTACCTTGTTAATATTGTTTTATCGATTCAACCCAATACTTTTTATTTACTCTGCTCATAAATACTCGCTCAGTCATATGCTGGTTAGTTAATCGACTTCTGTCATCCGAAACCACAGAATTCAGAGCAGATACTAACCTTTCAGATGGCACTGAACTTTCGACAACTGTCAAATACTTAAAAGCTCTCAATGCTAATACAGGCGAACATGTCTTTCTTTGACACCAAAATTGAAGTGGACTACCATCTCCTAACAACAGAGGCTGCTGAAAATATAGTTTGAGCTCATTGGGAAAGTAAGCATCTGCATCCTGCGATTTTGGAAAAATGGATTTTGTAATATTTTTGTCATGTGTTGCCCAAAGAAGGCTTGGGTTTGTTGAATCGGAACTCTCTGGTATTGCTGAAGAAGGCGAATTTTTTCCTAATTGATTCAGGCAGTGCGTTACCTCTTTGCTGACTTGGGAAACTGTTTGACTAGAAAATGTTGAAGACATGTAAAGTTTTTGGTGTCTGGGGTCAGAAAGAGACTTTTTACACAGAAGAGGGTTGGATAAAAGAAAATTTGAACGAGAGGTAAAACTTTGCGACACCTGTGCTAATAACATTTTAGAAACATCATGAATAGGGGTAATTTTTGCCAGTGATGCTTTATACATGAAATAAGAGGGAAAACTTGACTACCAGTTAAATATTCACACCCAGAAATTTCTATAGTAGCCTCCTTTAACGGCCCTAATATGCTTACTACTTCCGATAGCAGTTCAATTTCGTATTGAACTTAAAGGAAGAATATTTAATTACGTTTTTCCTTCTCTTAGTTGTTCGCTCCTCAGATTATTCATAAACAAATTACTGTGCCTAGCAAACTTTATTAACTGCTTTACTTCCCATTGAGCTCTTTTAAATTCGAATCAACACTATCTTCTAATCCTTCCATTATAACTAAATTTTGCACAATGGCAAAACAATGTATATTCTTCCCTTCACGAAGTAGGTTTTTTACTCCTGAAATCATGTTAGTTTATCCATCAGTACATACAGACACTATTTTAGATTTTGGTATTTTAAAAAAGTCCAAGAGGTCCCGATTTCCGATGAGATGTACTCTCCAGTATGCGAAGGTGACGAGAGTTTTCGAATACCGAGCATTATTGTCTCTAGGAGGTAATCATTAGAGCCTGTAATAATAGTAATAAAATTACAAATGTAAATATATTATCTATTAAAATAATCGAAGTAAGAGTTACTGCAATCCTTACATATAAAGTGAGCTGTCACAACTAAAAGCTCCGACTGGTATTTACTGTGCAGATATCAGCAGTAAGGGAAAAAAGTTGGACATCCACCAATTGTTTTTTTACTTATGAGTAAATTGATGGTAGCACTATATCGTGAGGACACCATCTGTGTCACATGTAAGCACATAAATATGAAACTTATTTTGGTCCTAAAGAGAGGGACTTGAATATTTCGATTCTTTCTGAAGTTCTTACGATATTTCTGGAATTCCGCATAGACTAAACAATGCAAAGTCAGAGAATGAGAACAAGCTATGTCACGGGAGTGGTTGAAAAGGGATATAAACTATGTGGATCTTGAAAAATCAGTTGTGAAAAAAAATAACCATTTGCATCCCATAAAAACAGGCCACAGATATCATTTTCTTTAATTTTCGGGGCAGGTTTTTTTTCCCATAGTTAGTTTTTAAAACAACACAACCGTGGTTATAACCGTGCCAAGAAAACAGTGATAAAAACCGGTTAACCGAAACGTAAAAACCGTCTTATCGGTTTAACCGAACGGTTATGGACATCCCTAGTACATAGGTGGGGATACCTACCTTTTACAGAGGATGTTGAAAGCTTTCACCTTGAACATCAATGCACTTCTGCGCACGTCACAGCTTAGTTTAGTACACATGTTGCAACTCACTGAAGTCGGTGTTTTTATAGTCACCAGAATGTCTCCCCCCTTCGGTTCTTTCCCATTTGAAATGTATCACAAGTAAAAATCACACGTTGACAGGTCCAGCGATTGAGGGGGCCACAGCTCCTTTCTCCCTTTCATCACTGAAGGCCTCGTGGATTCGAGACATGACTCCCCCTTCGAATATCTGAACGAAAAGGTAAGTTTCAGTACTGGAAGAAAAAGTATTGCAGTTCTTCAGACGTGAGCTCCGCGTAGAATTCTTCAAAGATTTTCAAACACGCATGACGGACTACTTTTTCGTGGCCAACCTTGTAAATTCAGGATGGCCCAGAAGTCACCTATACCAATTTAAAATATGACTTTTCTCTATTAATTAAGAAATATTTTCCAGATTACTTATATGTAATCCTTGGAAAATAGTTATGTAGAAATTCACATCAGAGTAACGAATAACAGCAATTCAATTTTCTCAAGAAAATTAACAGTCAATTGCACTAAACCAAAGAGCTTATTAGAGAGCAAAGAGATTCGTCATTTTGGGGTTAAACAACAACCATCTAAACAAGCAACAACCAACTGCAATATACAAGACTAATAAAAGAGTTTCCAAGAAGTACGAGGGTGTATCAATAAGTAACACACATAATGTAAAAAATAATAATAATAAAAGCAATTAATGACAATAGGATACAGATATGAAGTATTACCAATTTATCACTTTTCCACATTATTTACATGCATGTTGAAGCATTTTCCCCAACGATGGATCAGTTTGAAAATCCCGGTCTCGTAGAACTCCGTCGGTTGCGGGAAGAGCCATCTTCGCACGGCCCGTTTGAGTTCCGTCGTCAGAGTCAAACTTCTTACAGTCAAGGAACTTATTTATGGGTCCAAAGCGCAGTGCGACAAATCAACACATTCGACTGCTGCACGACATCGCTCGTCCACATGTGTCTCGCCTAGTTCGTGCAAAAGTGCAGGGTTTCGGTTGGGACGTTTTGGAGCACCATAAATACAGCCTGGACCTGGCACCCACCGATTTCCATCTGTTTGGACCCATAAAGAAGTTCCTTGACGGTAAGAAGTTTGACTCTGACGACGGCACTCAAACAGGCCGTGCGAAGATGGCTCTTCTCGCAGCCGACGGAGTTTTATGAGAATTATTTTAATTGTTATTATTTTCAAACTGATCCATCGTTAACGAAAATGCCTCAACATGCATGTAAATTATGTGGAAAAGTAAAAAATGGGTAATACTTTCATATCTTTTTCCTATTGTCATTAAATGCTTTTATTATTATTATTTTTTACATTATGTACGTTACTTATTGATACTCCCTCGTATATTTATTGTTTACCACCCTCTATATCGTAGTAGCGTATCCCAACTTCACACCATAAATTGCGTTTAGATAAAATGACACGCGTCATGCTTAAATATCTGAATGGCATGGTGATGTAGATCTACGTCTCATCATGGTATGGTAATACTTTTCGTAGCGATTGCATATAGGTCGTAACTTTGAATACAAATGCATAATTATGTTCACTTGTTTTATTTTTTATAGGTAATTATCAACGTTTTGAAACCTGCTATCAGAAACTCACAGGAACTGTAAGAAAAAAGTTTTATACTCTCTCTCTGTTATAACGTATACATTTTAAATAAATTTTAGTGTAATTTTGTCCTCTTGGAAGGAACCAAATTGTATAGTACCAGTTTTAATAAGTGATATATAATGACATTGAAACAACCTGTGATAAACTGGGTAACAAGTACATTTATGTCTCGTTTGGTGGCATGTTTCTTGGCGCACTTTTAGTGACGAGTTATGGCAGGTGAAAGCAATCCGTCTTTATTCAGGTTATTTCCGTTCTTATGGCAACCTTGTTTTTCAAATTAATTGATTTCCGGTAAAACTTAGGTTTTTCCGTTGTAGAAAAAACGTTTCTTTTCTAGGCGACATAAAAAGTTAACCAAAATACGCGCCAAGAGCATTGCAACCAAACGAGACATAGAATGCAGCTGTACCTTAACCTTTACGCTTGGGCAGTTAGACAATTATTACCACAAAAATTTCGTCTACACCAGCGGCATGGTATTCATCTGTGTACGGTGAATGTTATCCCCCTTTGAAGCGACCGATGGCATCGATCACCATTTACGAGCTGTCAGCGACTGACCTTCTAGAGGATCCTCCTTTTTGTTCGGTACCCTACCCTGTTGACCGTGAGGTGTGAACGCTCTGGTGATATAAGCCACACAATAATATCAAAGGAAAGCGGCAGTCGTAAATGCCAATCAAGGCTCTATCGCTCAAGTTAGGAAATTAGGTAAGTGGGGTTGGATATGCAGGCGATAGAGCTGTTCCTGGAGTCGAATGAAAAATCTTAGCGCCGCAGAGTAAAATATAAACTATGACCCCTGTCCAAATTCCTCCAAGACTGCTACTAGAAAAAATGTGAAATGTAACCATATCTACAATTATTGCTTGTTTCCTTTAAAGTAACTGCCTTGGAAATCAACACAGAGCTTCGAGCACTTCTGAAGGCCCTTGGGGGCCGTGGTAGCTCGTTTGGCAGTCTAGCGGATCAGCAAATGGAGTAGTACAAGTTTGAAACTCGATCCATGCATACACCGTCGTGTACGTGGGGACTGGTGCAAGTCAAGC
Organism: Metellina segmentata; assembly: GCA_947359465.1. Classification (NCBI taxonomy): domain Eukaryota; kingdom Metazoa; phylum Arthropoda; class Arachnida; order Araneae; family Tetragnathidae; genus Metellina; species Metellina segmentata. The sequence goes on from OX375877.1 coordinate 105,484,519, forward strand.
TACAAATGTCTTCACATTTGCATGGGGTTGAAGTTTGAAAAGCTGGGTGACGTTCAGGTATTGGCCTCGTCAACTGACCTCACTTCAAAATACCAAGGATCGTTCCATTCGGGTTTGATCCCGGACAATCGCCAATGTACCGCTGTGTTGCTCAAATATGACATTAATTAACTATCTAACTACCTCAAAAACCATTCGGCTAAGTTGATTCGTATGCCAACTTAATTTATGCTTCAGAGATCTTACGGCACCTACTCCTACATAATCTGTCTAATTTCATTAGAAGGTTGCAGGAAACACTTATACTGTCCGAAACCCTACCGCCACATATATTCAGCTTGGCGTGAAATGAACGTGGAATGTTGAAGAAAAGTGTGTTTCTAAAGATTGAATAGTTTTTCACTGAAAAACCGTAAATCAAGGTATCGATTCAATTTCAGTATCGATTTAATTTCAGTATCGATTCAATTTCAAAAGTATCGATTCAATTTCAAAAGTATCGATTCAATTTCAAAAGTATCGATTCAATTTCAAAAGTATCGATTTAATTTCAAAAGTATCGATTCTTTTTCAGACCCAAAACTGGCTTCTTGATGAGATTAATGGAATCAATCCACCCGAAAAACTCGAGTACGGAACTCTGGAATCTTGGACGTCTATTGCGTGCAAGTGGGAATCGGATGAAAAGGTAGCTATTTTATGCAGCAATTACTTGTGCATGAATTGTTAGCAGACTTATTTCATATGGATTGAAAGTGATCCAAACAACCCTCCTGGTGGCTGTCTCAAGGTTGTTGTCGACGAAGTATCTCGTCATTAGCTAAACTGAACAGATTTTGATGGACGAGATGTATAGTCATCATCGAAAAATCGGCAATATCTTAACGAAAAGACATTTCGTCATTTGCAAAACTGGTTAGATATTGATGGATGATCTATCTCGTTAAAACCACTCTGGGATGACTTGTCAATTTTTCGTATTTAAACGCATAGATCAATTCAGTATCTAGAAAAGAGACATCACAAGATTCCTTTTCAATATCTCTACAGTTGATATATGCTTAAAGATGTGTATCTTCACTATATGCTTCCCAATATTTCCAAATTCCGTTAACATAATTAATGTTTAACATATGAATAATTTTTTTGTATGATATCCACATAATTATATCTAAAACCTCCAATGGGTTTTGACGAATTGTCTCGTCCGTCAAGATATGACGAATATAGCTAATGACGTGGTATCTCTATCGAGATGTGACCAGTTTTGCTATTGACGAAATACCTCTTTGAGACAACCTCCAAAAGGGATATATGCCATTTTTTTGTTGAAAATTACTAAGAATAAATTTAAGTTGAAGTTTTTTCTGTTACTTTTCATCGCATAATTTGAGAAAAGAAAAGCTTCGATTAAAGTTCAATATTTATAAAACCTAAGACGGCTTTTCCACATCTGTACCTTTGTTTCCGTATTCGTACATTGCACACAGTTAACACACAGTACAAATAAATGCACTCTACCTTCTATTTATTTTTCCTACATTTAATTTGACATAAATTTCCTGATGCCATCAAATAATCAATGTTGCAATATACGGTGATATGATAATTTGATGTTTATTGATAATATGATAATTATATATGATATAAGATATTTTTTATCCCATTTTTGTTGAGAGAAAATTACATTTCATTACATTTTTCATTCGCTTGATGTTAAAAGAAGCTTGGATTAACCCACCAAGTGGTTAAGACGAGATATATCGCCCATAAATATCTGGTCAGTTTTACTAATGCGACATGATACCTCGTAGAGACTTCCACCAAGAGAGTTAAAGTCAAATCTATTTGATGCAACAAATCCGTCAACAAGTTTAAAAAGGAAAGCCATTATTTCTTATTCAAAAACATTTGTCCTAGTATATTTATTAGAAAAGAATAACTTCAACTGGTCAAGATAAAGTCATTCATTTCCGTCACGTCAACAGAAATTATTAAAAAATTCAGAAATCCTTATTCAAATTCTTAAATTCTTATAACACTACAAGATAATGATTCAATAAGCCTTGGTGTGTATAAAGGAACAATAAAAAAAATTCAAAGCAACAGCACTTACGGTGCAATATTTGGTGATCCTTCAAAATTGTAGTTAAGCTTTATTAATAAACGTCTGGCAGTATACAGGGTGTCCCTGAATTCATAGGCCAAACTTTAAGGGTAAGTAAAAGATATATAAAGAAGCATTTTTTGTATAGCAACATGGGGTCGGAAATGAAAAGTGCAGGTGGAAAAACAAGATATGCTGAGGAAATTAACACACAAAAGCTCTTTACTTACATAATATTTTTAGAGCAGACGATAGAAACGTTTAATGACTTAGCTTAAAAAAAAAAGATTAATTTTTGGGAAAAAAATATTGATTAGTAGACGTTTATTTAGTTTGCATTATCAAATCGTCTGCAAAACTATTTTATTGAGTTTGAATGGCATTACGCGATCTGCAAGCGATTCTTTGATGTTAGAGAGTTAGCTTTCTGTTAGAATCTTTGCTGTTAGAAACGATTCTTTGCTTTTCATTTCCTCAGCATTTCTTGTTAACCACCTGCCCTTTTCATTTCCGACCCCATGTTGCTATACAAAAAATGCTTCTTTATTTATATTTTACTTACCCTTAAAGTTTGGCCCATGAGTTCAGGGACACCCTGTATAAAAAAATATACACACAAATATTTTTTTTTCGTACTACCGTCTCCGGACTCTGAGCCATCAATTGATGAGCTGTCCGATAGAGGTCCGCGGTATAGTGGTTAAGGTGTTAGCCTCTAGATCGGAAGGTTCCTGGTTCGAATCCGGGTCCGGGCATGCATGTTTGTAAACGTATGGTGTAGAGGCGGCTGGTGCACATTAAATCTGTCGTGGCCGAAAGTCCTCGCGTTGGGTTTGCGTGGAAGTTTGGAGAGTGGGGTGCCAGTTCAGGTGTTGCTTCGTCATCTGACCGTGGTTCAAAATTACGAGGTGTTGTCCTGAAAATCTTTCCCTTAAGGGACTGATTCCGGACCGTCGTCTATAGCCCGTTGTGTTGCTCTAGTACGACGTTAACTAAAATTACCATTACCATTACCGATAGAGGTCCGAAGTGAAACAAATATGGCTTATAACACGCTATGAACAGTTTTTCCAATTCTATCGTTAGAAACTGTAGGTCAGTTCTTGAGGTCATTCGACAATTCACAAATGTAAAAGATAGATGATCTCGTTACACTAATACAATGTAACTAAGGGGCGAGCCCCCTGCTTGCTAACGCTCGCCAACCCCCGGAGGATTGCTTTGCAGTCCTCTTTGGTTCGATGCGTGAAACATGCTCGCTTCGCTCGAATCAATGAAGACATGTCTCCTAGCAGAAGGAATTGTTTACAAAATATGATATTCCAAAAAAATAATTTTCAAACATAAATTTGTTGCATTACAGAAAAGTTGTTCAGTACCTCTGAAATCAGAACTCGAACAATTTGAAATTCAAATTAAAACTTTGACCAAATTTTGACTCGAAATGTGAGCACTACTTTGAAAATCGAATAACCATCATGTTGTTTGTGTGTACATTTCCCCAGCACTCGAGACACTCATACAATTTTCCATTGAGTTTGTTGTTGAAAGTTGTAGTGCCAGTGTCTTGTTAAACTATAATTGTTGACCCTGAAAATAGCCCTTGTTTTTGACATTTTGAAAGAAAGTAGTACAACTATAGTTGTACTACTTTCTATATTACTATATTCTATATTTCTATATTACAACTATAATGAACTATAGTTGTTGGCCCTAAAAAGGACCGTTTTTTAAATGGCCCTAAAAAGAGCCCTTGTATTTGACATTTTGAAAGAAACTCATGTATATGAAAATAGCAAATAGTAAAAATAAAGGAAGCAGATAGTAAAACCAAATAGTAAAAATAAATAGAATAGTAAAAGTTCTGCCATTACGTCTTGAATCACTTTCAATTAGGTCTTCACTGGCTCGTCTTGTTCGCTTTCTTTGCTTTTTATTGCAAGCTGTAACAGTTCGACTAATATTAAATTTGCAATACATTTTCTTGCAAGTGAGCAAATTTCTTGCAGTAACCCTTTGATGAGCTCACTTGCACAATTCCAAATTGCAACCTGCAGTCCTCCCTGCATAACTTCGAACAAAATTAGATATTTTTTACCAGTGGCATTTTTCTGAAAGATTTTTATTACGAGAACAGGAACAATAGAATATTTCCAAAGGATCATTTTCAAAGCAAACGACCAACAGAAACTTTCCAAAAGTTTCACTTCTAAAGAAAAGAGCAACAGAATAATTCCAAAGGATTCTATTCTGACAAACAGAAACTTCCCAAAGGATTTGCTTCCAAGGACAGGAGCAACAGTGTAATTCCAAAGGATTATATTCTTACGAAGAACCAAAAGGAAATATCTAAAGAATTCTGTTCCAAGGAAAGGAGCACCAGAATAATTACAAATGATTCTATTCGAAGAAAATTACCAACAGAAACTTTCCAAAATATTCACTTCCAAAGAAAAGAGCAACAGAAAATTCCAAATTATTCTATTCTGACAGACAGAAACTTCCCAAAGGATCCACTTCCAAGGAAAGGAGCAACAGAGTAATTCCAAAGAATTCTTTTCTAACGAAATAGCCAACAGAAACTTTCCAAAGGATCCACTTCCAAGGAAAGGAGCAACAGAGTAATTCCAAAGAATTCTTTTCTAACGAAATAGCCAACAGAAACTTTCCAAAGGATTCCCTTCCAAAGAAGGGAGGAACAGTGTAAATCAAAAGGATTCTATTCTTACGAAGAACCAACAGAAACTTTCCAAAGGATTATCTTCCAAGGAAAGGAGGAACAGAATAATTCCAAATAATTCTATTCTAACGAAATGAGCAACAGAAACTTTCCAAAGGATTCACTTACAAACAAAAGAGCAATAGAATCTTTCTACAGGTTGAAAGAATCCATGGGTCCATGAACTGACTAATTATTGATCTCGTCACTATTATCATAAAATCGGAAATATTTTGATGACGAGATATCTCGTCATTAGCAAAATTGGTTAAATCCGATGGACGAGATATCATCTTGCCGAAACCACTCTTATAGGGTTAATAACCGCTATACAACTATACTTCGAATGGTTGTCAAGGTAACACAAAAGAGTAATTTTCAAGTTGGTTTTTACATTCGACTTAAAATGTGACAATTATATTTGTATTTTCTATCCTCTTTCAGAAAAGAATCTATGACGAAGTTGGCCCGAAGGTGATGGATCGTCTGGTAAGTTAACTTTTAAAAATTGCATAGACTTTGCAATAATTCTGACTTGATATACGTCCTGTTTGGACGCAAAAAAAATGTTGTTTGTACACGACTGGAGAGCGTCAAATGGTGGGGAGGAGGTATTTTGGAGAGGGGTTAAGATCTGGCCACGCTGTCCATGAGCGTCAATACGACTAGAGACTGGATCACCATAGAGGTGAAAAAGGAGATTGTTGAAAAGTATGAAGGTGGCATGGCATATCCCGGACATGGCTACTGCATACCGTATGCCGATAACGACGACATCTACAATGGTAAAAAACAAAGACGTTTTTAAATCTGCTAACGCTGCGAAGGGGTTGAAATCTATTATTAAAATAAGATTAGGGACATTAGAACATGCTGAGAAATTACTTTTGATCTGGATAACAGAAAAGCAGCGTGCTGGCGATAGCGTATAGGAGGCAATGATTTGCGAAAAGCAAAAAAAAAATGATACATACTGATCTTTTAAAAAACAAGGCAGGAACGTGCTAAGAAAGTGAAGTGTTTAAAGCCAGCAATAACTGGTTTCATCAATTTAAGAGGACTGACGTTCACAGTGGTATGCATGGACCTCGCTCACTAAAGTGCGAATACAGATGAAAGATCCTTAAGATCATTATTATTTATACATTTTAAATTTAGATAATTCAATTCTTAACATGAAATACTTTTTATATTGCTATATAAGTTAAGTAGGTTCTATGTCTCTTCAGCCTCAGCTTACGGACCTATTTTTGCAGGACGTTACAACTCGGGTAACTGTAAAACTATATTGTGTTTTGGAGTTCAAACGTTGGGTTTTGGTGTTTTTCCGTAGAAATATTCTTGTGAAAACTCACTTGAAATGTCTTCATCTTCATCTGCCTAAATTTAAGAATCCGTTTCGTGTTCGCTTTCAAAAATATAATCCGAAATTGTTCTGTTCGAGTACTCTATTTCCTACCAATTATCAATAATATCCTGAATTTCTTTTTGTGTAAGATACACAGGTCATTCTTTAGTAAAGTTTGTTGCCATTTGAGGCTTTCTGCCGAAATTCCCTACTCCAACTTAGACGATTTCATTCAACAAGAACGGTAACGCAAATGAAGTGAATTGATCTAAGAGACCACGCGGGAAATGCAAATAGTGTAAAAAACAAAATAGTTGGGGCAGCCAAACCAGTCTTGGAATGTGGCTTCTATTGGACGTAATAGGAAGGTACTGAATAGGACAGGGACTAATATTCACTTTCAGGGGTGGAAACGACCTCTCAAATATTATTATGGGTCTGTGAGACCCATGACAGCAGTTAAAGGTTAACAAAATTGGTCGAATCTTAATGGACCAAAATTGGTCGGATCTTGGTCGAAACCACTTGGGTGGTTAAAGGACGCATTGCATGGTGAAATAGTGTCAAAATTTTGTGATGTTGATGGGCTCCCTCATTCTCCTGATTCGACTTCACCGGATTTTTTTTTATGTGACTTCTTATAGGAACGCGTTTATTCTAACAAGCTGACATAGATAAAACAGCCTATGCACAAAATTGACAGTTACTGCATTCATTCGCCAATTTCGCCGCCCATAACAAGTGGTTGAGTAGAGCTTAATTAAATTCTCGGGTTTAAAATTTACTCAATTTATTTTTACAATTTTACAAATTACGAGAAGACATTTAATAGGTAACAAGACGAGAACCACAAGCAGTATAGAAGGAGTGGTCATAATTCCATTTTTTACAAAGAAGAAAAGGGGTTATTAGGTCAATGAACTAACTGGCAAAGTGCCAAGAAAGAGTTGAAAGTTTATGGCGTAGTTCTATTCCTCACGCCACATTCAGTTCGCTTTACACACGCCAATAGTTCGATTTGCTGCACGTTTAATTTTGCGGCTTGATTTGAGCTATGGAGATCCATACTATCATTAAAACTACACAGGAGAGCTCGGCATTCTAATGGAATTCTTTTACCGTCTGGTGACAGAAAAATATGAAAGACAAATCAGAGCCGAAAAGCAAATGTGAACGAAAATTCAAGTATATTTAGCTTCGAAAACTACTGAATCTCTTTTGAACAAGAGAATGAAATGGAATTTGAAGTAGACGTTCAGAATCTAATTTTGGTAACATGACTGAGGTGCGCTTTTTGCCATGCATTTTATTGTAAATAAGAGCTGTCTTGAAGACTCTTTTTAGAGAGATTTCAATGATATGGCGTAAAGAAAAATTTAAAAAAATGTATATTTTTTTCTACATTATTCCCAGTATATCATGTGGAAAAGAATATTGCATTCCTTTTAGTTCTGGCCTTCTTATATTATCAAGAGACTTTATGCAAAATTATAGGCAAATGTACTCACTAGTTTTCATCTGTAATATCTTTTGTTTACGATTTTTCCAATTTTTCCAATTTTTTTAATAAATTGTTGTAGTTTTTAGTGATTTTTTCGTCTTACAAATTGTTTTATCTTAAAAAGAAAAAATTGTATAATTTTAACATTGAAAAAAGGGACTCCGATCATAGTCGGATGCTATAAACTATAAGTATAAACGATACTCTTTGTAGATATTTATGCAACAAAAAACTCATATTTTTCCTGTTTTCGTTTTTAGCAAAATACCGAAGACGAAGAAGAGAATGAAGCAAATGAAGCAACTAGAGTAGGTTTTTTTACTTCACTAATTTGGGCTCAAGCAATGCACTGAAAGCAATGATTTTGCTTACGTGTCTCAATATTTTAATCTATTATAAATCTACTACCAAAATAAATGTTTTTATTCGTTCAATAGATTGTATCTCCCAATATTTCGCGTTTTACTGACAAGGAATAATATAAACTATAAGTCACGTTATAATAATTAGAAAACATTCAATGTTGGAGAACTAGGAAGTATATAAACCGAAGTCACGCTTTAATAATAATTAGAAAGCATATAATGTCGGAGGAATATTAAGTACATAAACCATAAGCCAGTATTTAATAAGTAGAAAGCATTCATAGTTGGAGGATTAGGAAATATATCCATAAGCCATGCTTTAATAATTAGAAAGCATGCACAATGTCGGAGAACTAGGAAATATATAAACCGAAGTCCCGCTTTAATAATAATTAGAAAGCATAGAATGTCGGAAGACTATGAAGTACATAAACCATAAGCCAGGATTTCATAATTAGAAAGCATTAAAAGTTGGAGGACTAGAAAGAAATTCAGATGTCATGTTTTAATAGTTAGAAAACATGCAATGTCGGAGAACTAAGAAGTGTATAAACCGAAGTCATGCTTTAATAATTAGAAAGCATAGAATGTCGGAGGACTAGGAAGTACAAAAACCATGATTTAATAATTAGAAAGCATTCAAAGTCGAAGGACTAGAAAATATATAAATCATGCTTTAATAATTAGAAAGGCATGCAATGTCGGAGAACTAAAGTACTCTAGTTTTTTTTTTCCATAGGGTTTACTGTAATTAGTAAACATGGGGGTCACGCTCTCTTGAAATCGAAACGATCTTGTTTGTTTCCATCCTACAACTCTGTCTCCCCCCCCCCCTTCACGAAACATTTTACTTAACGTTGTCTTATGTTTGTCACAGCTTTTCCAAATATAGCTCTTGCGCCATAAAACACCAAGACAACCAACCAATCATAAGAACGTCGAGGTTGTGAAAATAATATAATCAATAAATTCGCAATAAGTTGCTCTTATATCATAACTCTTTTCGATTTAAAAATACAAGACAGCGAGCTATGATGTTTCTTTAAATATAGTATTTTTCCTTGTTTAGTATATTACATATTGCAGCGAATGAACTGCTTAATCGTAAACCTACAACAAGTGAGAGACCGGAGTGACGTCAACAATGGAGCTATAAACCTCCGTATTCCTTTGCACTTTGAAATTCAGCAAATCGGTTTCCTAGTCAACTTACGAGACTTGAACATCAAACCATAAATTTTCCCCAACGTATACTTTTATTTTGTTACAGCTGCATTCTCTGCCCCGTTTGGTGGAAACGACCTTGGCGCACTTTTTATGTCGCCAAGGAAAATATTTTTAAAAAGATATTTTTTTTTTCAACGGAAAATAATAAGAAAAATTTATAAACTTGATAAAAATGGGAAAATTTGAAACAACATGCTTCTCACTCGAAAAGGCATTTTCGAATCAAAACGGAAACGATTTTCAAAAGAAAATATCAAGAAAGGATACAACCTGATGCTGAACGTTTGAATTCTCACAATTTACATGAAAAGGAAAAATTCAAAAGAACCAATGAAATTAAAGGAAAAACATTAAAAAGATCCAATGAAATCAAACTAAAAAGAATTTGGGGAAATTTTTTAAAGAAAACAAATGAAATCAAACAGAATAATTAAATAGAACCGAAGAAATCAAAGAACAATTTAACGAATGTGAAAGAATCTTCCTAGAATATTCAAACTTTAAACTTTTTCCGCTTCAAAAGTTTTCTATAAAAACCGGAACAACCGTAATAAATATTGGTTGTCTTCACCTGCCCTAACTCGCTACTAAAAATGCGCCAAAAGCGTTGAAGCCAAACGAGGCAGACAAGTCAGCAATACCTTTATTTGTTATTTTTCGTGACCGCATTTGTTGAATTTTGTGTTTTAAATTGTTTCATTTAACTTTAATCATTTTCATACCTTGCGTTTTCATTTCATAAATTTTTCCCAACGTATACTTTTATTTTGTTACAGCTGCATTCTCTGCCCCGTTCGGTAGAAACGACCTTGGCGCACTTTTTATGTCGCCAAGAAAAATATTTTTAAAAAGAGATTTTTTTTTTCCAACGGAAAATAATAAGAGAAATTTATAAACTTGATAAAAATGGGAAAATTTGAAACAACATGCTTCTCACTCAAAAAGGCATTTTCGAATCAAAACGGAAACGATTTTCAAAAGAAAATATCAAGAAAGGATACAACCTGATGCTGAACATTTGCATTCTCACAATTTACATGAAAAGGAAAAATTCAAAAGAACCAATGAAATTAAAGGAAAAACATTAAAAAGATCCAACGAAATCAAACTAAAAATAATTTGGGGAAATTTTTTAAAGAAAACAAATGAAATCAAACAGAATAATTAAATAGAACCGAAGAAATCAAAGAACAATTTAATGAATGTGAAAGGAACTTCCTAGAATATTCAAAATTTAAACTTTCCGCTTCCAAAGTTTTCTATAAAAACCGGAACAACCGTAATAAATATTGGTTGTCTTCACTTGCCCTAACTCGCTACTAAAAATGCGCCAAAAGCGTTGAAGCCAAACGAGGCAGACAAGTCAGCAATACCTTTATTTGTTATTTTTCGTGACCGCATTTGTTGAATTTTGTATTTTAAATTGTTTCACTTAACTTTAATCTTTTTTATGCCTTGCGTTTTCATTTCAGAAATGCATAGAACCAGCTCTGGCTTATTGTTCTGCCAATCCAAAGTCTTGCATGTCGTAAGCTATTGATTTCGTTTGTGATTATTTGTGCATTATATCTTAAACTTTTGTATGTATCACTTGAGTTAAGGGGGTCTGAGACTCAAAATATGAAAAAAAGTCCAATTTTTTATTATCTTAAAAAATAATATAGATCTTTCTGAATAAAATGACACCTCAAAATTGTTTTTACCATACGTAGAACCGGAAATATGCAACTTTTTATAAACATGACAGTTGCAAATCCAATGAGCCTTCATAATTTTAAATGCTCTTTTTCTCCTTTTGTGTAAAATGGGATTTCACTAGTTTTTTTTCTTCTAATGGCAGGCACATTTGACCTTAGTCACAAGGCCGGAAGTGATGGCCACTTGTGAAGGAGCACACAGTGGGAGGACCATCATTGCACCTAACAATTTATAATTCGTAAATTTGAACCATGTTCAGATGACGAAGCAACACCTGAGCTGGTATACGCTTACAAACACCCATGCACGAAACCGGATTCGAACCGGGGACCTTCCGATCTAGAGGCTAACACTTTAACCACTATACCGGTTGGTCGGCAGGATTTCACTAGTAAAAATCGATATAACTTAAGAACTACTTGAAACGAAATTTTCAACATTTACTTTTCAAATATATTTCTTTAATTTGTCTTCGGCAATTGTGTGTAAATATATTATTTTTTTTCTATAATTTTTCGAACTTTGCATACTATGTGTTTTATAAAGTTTTTGAACAAAATATTTTTTTTTAAATTTTTTCCAATTGTTTTAACCAAACATCACGAAGACAATTTATAGTATGAACTCTTAGAAGTTAATTAATTCAAAAATGAAGTGATTTGTTACTAAATATTTTGCAATATATCAATTTTGCCAAACGTCAAAATTTTGACATTTTTAATTTTAATAAATAAAATTTTAAAGTTTTGAAAACATTAAATAGCTATTATAATTTCAAAATATAATGTATACCTACAAAAAAAAATTTCAGAACAAAAACTTTAAAACTGAAGATTTTATAATTTTTTGAGTCCCAGACGCCTTTAAGATATGTGAGTAGTTAAGTAACGTTGCACTGGAGCAACACACTGGGCTATAGACGTTAGTACTGGATCAACCCAGAAATGACAGATCCCAGGATAATACCTCCTAGTTTCGAACCACCCTCATATAACGAAAAGAACACTTGTATTCGCACCCCATTCTGCATACTTCCACACCACGCCGTCGTGAGTACATTCGAACCCAAGAGAGACTTAACGTGCACCAGCTCAGTGAACCTAGGCTGAACCTAGTTTCGAAATCGCACCCTTCTGAAAAACTTTCGTCTTTAGATCAACAGTCTAACAATTTTCTTTTTAGAGTTTAATTTAGGTTAGGTAGTTAATTAACGTCGCACTCTGGAGCAACATAACGGGATATTGAAGACTAGGGGGCCAGCCCCCTGCTCGCTAGAGCTCGCTAACCCCCGGAGGATTGCTTTACAATCCTCACTGGTTCGCTGCGCGAACCTATGCTCGCTTCGCTCGCATCAATGAAGACATGTGTCCTAACAGAAGAGATTGTTTACAAAATATAATATTAAAAAAAAAAAAAACATTTTTTTTTTCCAATCTAAATTTGCTGTTTGCAGAAAAGATATATACAGTGCCTCTGAAATCAGAATTCAAACGAAAACTGTGCAAATTTTGACTCGAAATGTGATTGCTGCTTTGGAAATTGAATACCCAGCATGTTGTTTGTGTGTATATTTCCCCAGCACTCGAGCCACTCACTTTTTCATTGAGTTTGTTGTCTAAAGTTGAAGTTCAAGCTTATTGTTGAACTACAATTGTTGGCCCTGAAAAGATACCCCGTTTTCTTTGATTTCTATTACAAACTACAACAGCTCAACTAAAATTAATTTTTTTCAATAAAATTTCATCCGATTACGCTATGAATTCAATTGAGGCGCGAGACCTCGTGATGGTAAACAAATAATCGCACAATGTTGCCAAAACGCAATAACAAATAACGTCTTTTTTGCGTGCCATGTAAGAGAATTATATATATAGATGGCTCACGATCACTTCCTAGGGAAAGATCCAAGGACAAAGCCTCATAATGTTTAACCACTATTTTTAGAATCTAATTTCTGGTTACAGTGTCCTAGGCATTCCTTAGCCTATCTCAATTCGAGTAGGATTGTCAATCATGTGCTGGGTGGTCTAGAGCAGGGATGGCGAACCTATGACCCGCTGGTGACCCAGGCAGGCTTTTTAAATGACCCACGCGTTGATTTTTATAAATTTATCATCATTGCATCATATACATAAAGAATTTTAATTATTTTTCGATCCCCTCTTTTAAAAAATATGAAGAAAATACAAGTGTTAATAAAGAACTTTAAAATGCATAAATGATTTTTGTAAAATGTTTTGGATTTATTGATTATACATAATGCTGTTAAAGATTTATATGAAGGCCGATTGAGTAGAATATGTAAATTTATAAAATACCGCTCGAGAATGAACAAATATGGTAAATACTAATTTTTTAGACATAAAGGCCCCGTCTACACGATTCGCGTAAAACGCACATTTGGTGAGGCTAGCAAGGTCCCATTCTTCAAGGTCGCAAAGATAGTAACTTGAAGTAGAGGATTTTTTTTTATTTCCAATGGCAAGACAGTACGATTGCGAAGACAAATACCGATACAATACAATGTACAAAGTTGACCGAGGTCATTTAAGCCTTATACAAGGCCAGAAGTGATGGTCACTTGTGAAGGGGCACCCAGTGGGTGGACCATCATTGTCCCTAACAAAGGACAACACAGTTTACATCCATGCCCTAACCCCGGATTCGAACCAGGAATTAGAGGAATAAAAATACACAATTTAATGGCGGTACCTCGGCAGACTCGCGTTTCAAACGCCTCATATGAACAGGGCCTAGGGGTACTAAGGCCACGTTCACATGAGACCTATCAACGCGCGTTTGACAAGGATTAAAAAATTGAGAACCAAAAACAGTATTTTTTTTATATGCTTCCTTTTCTTTTCCCCTTTCCAAGTGTTCCACAAGCTCGTACTAAATAAATACTGAACAAAATTTGACCAACTTCTTAAAAAGGTTCGCCGTCCCTGGTCTAGAGTGAAGTTCAGCTATAACGTCACTAACAGCAGCTCGGTATCAGAAGTCAACACCACTGACCTTCCGCCAAAAATTCCCGAAGCATCTATCAGGGTGATCTTTTTGCCGTTTAAGTGTTTTTTTAGGGGTGCATGCCCCCTTGAATTTGAACTTTTTCCAGGGAAATCTGTCGTCTCTTTGAAGATCTCGAGTTGAGCAGAGGTGTTGTTTTTGTGGTGCTCGTTGGGAATCAGGACTGATCAGTAGATTCTATTTTTTGGACTGTTTTGCAGCTCCCGGGATCAGTGATTGCGATTCCCCATTGTAAAATATTGTACAGACTATTATTGTATGAAATAAACGCTTAGTTTATTTGATTCTGGCTGTGTCGTGTTCATGGGCACACCCCTTGGGTCACTAAGTAATAAAATCCTGTTCAGTCGTCTAGGGTTACGTTGTTTCATTTTCGATAAATTAACGAGAACTGGAACGATCGAAAATACAACAAAACATTTATTAATAACATAACAGATAATAACGGCAACACCAATCAAATATCACCAAAAAGCATCAATTCAATCTCAACTTAACCAACTGAACCTACCTTTTTCCATTTCAAAAAGAATGCTTGCTCAGTCTCGAACACACGTGCGAAGCGTAAACATCAGTAGCGCAGCCAGATTCCTGTATCAAAGTGTGTTGCCAGATTCTAATGTACTCAAGAATTAAAATCCTCCTATAATGCATTAGGGACGAGTTGGCCCGTCCTTTGGTTTTGATTTATTGGAGGTGAGAGTTCTCACCATTCTAAACAATTTTATTTGAGACTTGTTAAGTCTTTTGTAAGTAAGTAAATTGTTAATTTACAGATGAATAACATTTACATTGATAGTGAAAACAATTAGGTAATTGCCAGTTCCCGCAAACTACATCTTCACTTTTCTCTGACTCTTCACCTGCGTTGGTGTTTTCACCTCGAGCGTTGACTGGATCATCATTGGTTAATTTCAACCAATAGCTAGACTGCTGACATAAATTACGTGGTTGCTAAGTTGTCTCGATGATGAAATATACGCTCTGGTTGCGTATTTCGGAATTCCATATGCATCTTTCGGATTACTTATTTTGCAATTCACGAAAGCAAAATTAATTTAAAACGATAATGAAAATCAGATAGAAGCTAAATGAAATCGTAATCACCCCATAAAATTATAGCGACATAAAAAAAAAAAAAATTGTGCAACAAATAAAAATTCATAACTAATGACACTTATTTGGGATTCCAAATTAGCGTTCAATTAAATGAAAGAATGCAATGTTTTAATATGTCGTTTATTTTTCTGATTCATATTTATATATTTTTGTCGATATCGCTATTCCATATAATGTATCTATTAGACAATAAAATTGACTAAAAAATATTTTCTTATCTGAAATAATGTAGAATTAGATATTCGTTATATATTCTATAAACTAACAAAAATGTGTTTATTTATAGTTGAAATGGAAGTTGGTGATCTATTCTGTAGCTTAGATAGCTGATGTGAGTATACAATTTGTTCCTCATTTTTGTGATTCTCATTTGAAAACATGACATTTGAATACCATGAGACAAGTTAAAAAATAATTTTTGTCTTTCAGGATAACAACAACACAATAACATTTTCGAAAAATTTTCTTTTTGGCATTGAACTTGACATTAAAAGTTGCTGTGTATGAAGAAATTCTTTCATTTTTATCACCGGCATATATACAGTTAATTTACCTGTATCTGTTATTCTGACTGTCTTTCCTAATTTTATCATTGCAATATCTTACTTATGGAACTGAAATTTTAAAACATTACAGAACTCAGAATTCATACGTTTTCAGTAAATAACTTCTTATAATACCGTTAAAGGTGAAAATTAGACAGAAATTATTAAACGATGAAAAATTTGATTTATTGAATGATTTATTGTGTTTATATATAAGAATACATATTTCTTTCCAAACGTATTTTAACATTGCAATCATTTAGTGATTCTGTTTAACAGTTTATCGTTCTTTTACAGATATTTTACACGTGAATAGAATAAAATTGTCGCTATTGTTTGCATAAAAAACCCATGCAGAATTAACCATGGTCAAGTTCATGAAGAAACAGAATAACTTTAAAATATTGTATTTGTACCTATAAAATGAGAAACGTGTATTAATACATAATAAATCTGCTGCTTTAAGAAGTGTTCACTTATTTATCTCTTTGTGTATAAAAAATTAAACTATCTTCCTGAATTCGTTCGAATACCATTTTTGAAAATAAAATTTATTCTGTAATATGTAGGTTTAAAAGTTTACAACGTTATTTGTTTAATTTCGTTCCTGTTTTTTTTTGTTACCTTTGAGCCGACAATTGAAGAAAAGCTTTTAGTTATAAAATATGAAATTATGGATGAAGAGTTGTCTTTATTTGTTTTAATAAAGAGGATGTAATGGCATGAAGATGATGTTGTATGCAAATAACAGAAATCCAATGAGAAATAAAACAGCAATTACAAATTAGTCATTTTTATTAATATTTTAATGCAGTTTTAAAAATAGTATCATAAATTAATAATAATAAACTCTTTAACATCCCAATTCAGTTTTTTAATACTAGTATTATAAATCAGATTCAATTTGCACCATCCCCGTGTAGACGATTGTCTTTGACTGGACCGAAGTTCGTACTATCAACGCTCAGAGGTTGCTAATACGTTGCTCTTCCCATTATGTTACAGGGGATATGAGCCCTGTAACGAAAATTCAACAGTCAATTATGTAAGTCATCAGATGGTACAAAATAAATTAGAAATAGTTTATTTTAATGTTATCGGTAACAGTAAAAAACAAACTAAAAACAAAATTAACACTTATATTTTAGTCAAAATTTTCAATTCACGAATCAGTATGAGAATACTTTTTTTTCTGCTTGTTAGAACAGCACTTCCCTCTTTTTTTTTTTTTTTTTGATTGAAGGTTTAGATAATACCGAAATACAAGACACACTTTCTTTCAAGACATCTTTCATGAAATTTTTACTTGAAGTTTTTAATAGAGTTTTAAACTTGGGGTTGAAATATTTCTCTTTCAATCAGGGTATGAAAACAAACTGATTTGATATATACATATTCTTCATTCATTTGGTACTAATCAGTGTATTACTTGTATTTCTATCAGTTCAAACATTTCTAATTGTTTTTAAATTTTTTTTATAGTCCTCGTACTTAGTTTTTTGACTTGTTTAGTAGTCCTAAGTCAAGTCTCGTTAGGCCTAATTCACGTATGTCTCGTTGGGCCTAAATATTTTGTGCCTTGTTTGTTTTCATTCGGATAGTTGACTACTATAAGGTTATAGGATATTTAATTCCAGCTTTTTCTGTATATTTGTTTCAGTGCAGTGCTTTTTCTGTGTATTTGACTTATTGCTTTTTCTGTATGTTTGATTTTGTATAGTGCTTTTTCGGTGCATTGATTGTTACTTTGAATTAGCATGGTTTAGTTATAATGTTCAAGGAGATGCGGATAGAGGGAACCAGTGGGGAGTTCTATGTGGAATGTGACTTGTGTGGGAATATGGTTGAGGCAGGAAAGGGTGGTGTGAGTGGGGTTAAAATGTCAGAGAAGGTTGAATTTACATGTAAGAGTTGCTTAGAGGTGGGTGATTTGAGGAACGAGCTGGAGGTTTGAAGGTAAGGTTTGCAGAGGGAGTGGAAAAGGGTGTTCAGTGTGTAGACTTGGGACATGTAGATCAGGGGGATGAGGTTGATAAGGTAACTAAAGGGGTTGTGGTGGGAGATTCAATGGTTAGTGTTTTAGGAGACATGGTAGGGAGTAAAAACCGCAATTTTGCAAGGTGTTGCTTGCCAAGCTCCAGGGTCAAACATGTAGTTGAGGCAGTTAAGGCAGGTGTAGTTAAAGGGGAGGAAAAGCCAGTAGTGTGGGTGGGAACTAATGATGTAGAGAGGACCACTAATGTTGAGTTTAAGAGTGAAACGGAAACACTTTTAAGAGGCATTAAGTCTCATGGGGTAGAGGTAACAGTATTAGGATTACTACCTAGGTATGGGTTAGGTAATAGGTGGTTAAATCAAAGGGCCAATAAGATAAACGGGTTGTTAAGGGATTTGTGTGAGAGGGAGGAGGTTAGATTTTTAAATGTTTGGAAGGAGTGTAGGAGGGATTGGATAAGCAGGGACAATTTGCATTTAAGCCTGATAGGTAATAGGGAGGTTGGCAAGCGGGTTTTGAATATTCTGGAGTCAAAAAAACTAGAATACAAGCAGGGATGGGACGGACATAGACGGTTGACAGTACACAGTAATTGCTTAGGAAAACTAACAGGGTCTAAATTGCAGGAGACAAACAATACATAGGGAAAGTGCAATAAAAGGGAGAAAAACAATACCAAGACAAATAATACGAGTGGAAAGTGCAATATAAGGGTGAAAAAATAGCTAAAAGTATTTTATTGTAATGCTCGCAGTGTGAGAAATAAAATGGATGAGCTCAGGGGAATTGCACAAGCAGAGGATATAGTGCAACGTCTTGAAGTTACAAATCATTATCGAGTATCGTGAGAGCTCACAACTTGAATCGTTAAAGAAGTCTACCAAATGGTCCGACGGCGGAAGTGACGACTGGAGGAGGTGGGCTGGGAAGATACAATTTTTGGAGAGAGGCTGTTGCTAGCCGGAGACGATTTGAGGAACTTTAATCTTACGGAGGCTGTATTGTATCGGTGATGGACATCGTCGTTAGATATAAAACTGTAGCTGTACATATTCTGTAAAAACTTTAACTCTCAATATAAGTATTTTAACCAGGAAGTTTTCGTCGATACGGTACAGACCTGCCTGAGTGACTCCTCCCCTCCAATAAAGCTTTTCTGCAGATCTCGATCGAAGAAAAGTCCCGAAAAGAGAATGAAAAGTAATGAGCATAAGTGCTCACACAAAGGGGCCAGTACCAACTTACCAGACTGAATCAGTGCATCACCAAATTCAGGGTACTGCCACAATTTTTACCCAACAAAATTGAATGAAGAAAATTATACAAATAATATAAACCAAAACGTAAAGATACCTTAATTACATAGTGTCGTTAAGAGCGTGGAGTCTACTTAACGCATCGGCATTTTGATGCTTAATGCCTGGTATATGCTTTATCTCAAAATCGTAAGTTTGTAGAGCTAACGACCAACGCATTAACCTAGCATTAGAGCTAGCGTTCGCGTTTTACCACACCAATGGGTTATGGTCCATTTGAATGATAAAGGTTTGTCCATCGAGATAACATCTCAATTTTCGGATGGCAAACACAATTGCCGCGCATTCTCTCTCACTGACTCCATACTTTTGTTCTACGCTGGCATTCATAGCATTGGATTCTTGACCGTCTCTCAAAAGCAGTAGACGAAGGTGTTACTCTCTGTGAATCCGTACGTTCTTCTTTAACTTCCTTCGGATCTTCTTGATTTTTATATCTCCAATTTGAATTGTGCCTTGGAGCTTCAAAATTCCTGGGTTTCCAATTTGGAAACAATTTTTCATTATGTTTCTGACTGTTTCCGAAATTTTTCTTCGTAAACCCTCTCACGGTTTCATACTCGTCCATTTTTAGAGCAAATTCCTTGGCAGACGTGATCTTACTCCATTCATCGATGAAATGCTCTCGGCATTCTGCTGGTACTCTTCTTTTAGCTTGATCAGTAACCATCAGATCAATCAATTTGTTAAATGTGGTTATTTCCAACCCAGCTATCCATTCTTAAAAATAGTTTTGGAGTTTATCAACAAATTCTTCCCAGGTCTTGTCGTCCGGTTTTTGATTTTTAACGAACATCTGTCTGAATTTCTCTGGACTCAGTTTATATTTCTTTAAAAGAATTTTTTTATATGCAAATAATCTTCTGTCTTCTCTTCTGGTTCCCTTGCTATAATTTGGGATATCTCATTTGGCAAAAGGCCAATCAAATGGGAAACCCATTCGGTTTCGTCGAGTTTAATGCGACAAACCTGCCTCTCGAACATCACTAAATAAAGTGAGATATCGCCTTCCTTAGTATCAAATTTTTGCATAAGTTGATGCAGTTCTAGTTTTCTCCTTGGCGGACGTACTTCTGTTGAAGTATGAGGAAGGACTCCCTTTTCAATGCGCAGTTTTTCGAGTTCAAACGCATATTCTTCTTTCCGAAGTTTTTCTTTCTCCTCTTTCTCTTCTTTCCGAAGTTTTTCTTTCTCCTCTTTCTCTTCTTTCTCCTTGTGAAACCGTTCGGTTTTAATCGCTTCTAGACGTGATTTAACGAATTCTTCTTCGTAATCTTTAGATGTGATGATTTCTGTTTTCATCTTTGTAATAGAAGAATTTGACTCCATTTGCAAACCTAACTCCTCGATTAGAACGACAATGTCCTGTTTTTTCGCTTGCGCAATATAAGCCATGATTTCAATAGCGAAAACAATACTCGATTATAAAATAACCCAGAATCCACACTCTTAAAGCACACAAAATAGAATACACAAAACACTGAAAATCAGTTATTAAAAGAATACTATTATGTTATCAAATACTATCGATTAACTCAGATAAAACAAATCAATTCTACTTTCGATTTGAATCAGAATAAGGAACCAAATGTATTTCATTAAATTTTCACAGTAATTTGTCATACATTCTTTTAAAGGAAATAATTAAATTCCATACTTTCTCAAATAAATTACCAATTGATTATAACTCATTCAAATGATAATTAAACATAAAACTTGATAATATCGTATTTTAAAAGCACTTTCGTATTCATATGTAACGACAACAGTTCAATGCAATACCCCTACACTAAAGCAAAACTAGAATTTTTCCAAAATGATTGACAAAAATTTCACACTAAATAAATCAAAATTGATTTCATCAATATAACAGTTTAAAAAAATGATTCTTGTATTAGAAACATAAACCTTTTAAGTATAATTCACACAACTTGTTATCAAAATATCCTTCCAATATGATCATTACACAATGATATATCAATTTTTCTAAAATAACAATATGGTATAAAACAACCACACACAAAAAAATCAGAACTGATATTATATCTACGTCAGAATGACTTAAATGCTAGTCAGGATTGACTTAACACAAACCAAAATTTGAAACAAGATGCTTCAAAACACTCAAGTCTGGCGACTTCTACAATGAAAATGGAAAACGGGACGTTTCCAAACTAAACAAGTCAGGTTGACTTAAACTAACACTTGAAACAGGTTGTTTCAAAACACAAAGTCTGACGACTTCTTAAAGGAAAATGGAAACGGGACGTTTCCAAACTAAACAAGTCAGGTTGACTTAAACTAAAACATGAAACAGGATGTTTCAAAACACAGAAAACTCTGTAACAAATGCATTTTCGGTGTGCACCGATTCTTACAATTGCAATAAAATTCTGGTAAGTTGGCACTTACCCTTTTAAAACAGCCACACATCAGACGCGCTGGTGGTCGTCAATATCCAGGTTCCACACGAACATTCCAAAAGACGCTGGCGGTCTTATCACAACTGTAGCTAAAAAATATAACGCGGAATTCGCATTCCATAAGCTGCCACCACTCAGGCAGGTCTGTACCGTATCGACGAAAAAGTAAAACCACTTCCTGGTTAAAATACTTATATATTGAGAGTTAAAGTTTTTACAGAATATGTACAGCTACAGTTTTATATCTAACGACGATGTCCATCACCGATACAATACAGCCTCCGTAAGATTAAACTTCCTCAAATCGTCTCCGGCTAGCAACAGCCTCTCTCCAAAAATTGTCTCTTCCCAGCCCGCCTCCTCCAGTCGTCACTTCCGCCGTCGGACCAAGGGGTAGACTTCGGGAACGATTCAAGTTGTGAGCTCCCACGATTCTCGATAATGATTCTGTAACTTCAAGACGTTACAATAGATATCATTGGGATTACTGAAAGTTGGGCAAGCAGTGAAGATGCACAAATTTTAGAATTGAGTGGATTCACAATGTTTAGGGAGGACAAAGTGAATAGGAAAGGGGGTGGGGTTTTGATTTATGTGAGATAATTCTTAAACTGTACGGAAATAAAGTTAAATAGTAAAACTGAGTGTATAGAATCAGTCTGGGTGAAACTGAATACAGACAAAGGCAAAGGACTAATTCTGGGTAGTATATATAGACCTCCTGTTTGTAGTGAAGAGCAGGAAAAGGGCATGTGCAATCTGATAAACGAAGCATGTCAAAAAGGAGAATTAATTTTAATGGGGGATTATAATTATCCAAATATTGACTGGACAATCTAGCTACAAATGGGAAAGGGGCAGAATTTATGGAAGTGATGCAGGATTGTTTTTTGTACCAGATGGAGTATGAGGATACAAGGGACAATGCAAAATTGGATTTGATTTTCAGCAATGATGAGGATAGGGTGCACGATTTGGTTATAGGTGAGCCACTGGGAGAAAGCGATCATAGAAGTATCAGATTAAGTATAAATTTTCAGTCAGCATACACAATCAATAATAGGATAATTCCAAATTTCAGAAAGGTAAATTTTCATAGGATAAGGGAAGAGTTAAAGGAGACATTCAAAGGGGGATTATTAGCACTGCATCATTCTGAACAATGGGAGGAATTCAAGAATAAGTTAGACAGGGTGTTAAAAAAACGTGTAAAGTTTGGGACAAAATGAAAATCTAGAAAATTGCTCCCTTTGTGGTTTTCAGGGGAAACACACAAAGCTTTAAAATTAAAACAAAGAACATACAGGGTATATAAAAGCACTGGTAAAGACAGGGACAAGGAGGCATATCTGAAAGCCAGAAAGGAGTTTAAAACTATTAGTCGGAAGCAAAAGGTGTCCTTGGAGGAAAAATTAGCAAGGGAAATAAATATAAACCCAAAATAATTTTTTGCATATGCAAGTGGTAAAAATAAAATTTAGTACTACACTGAGCCCGTTGGAGTGGAGGGGAGGTGAATTAATTCAAGACGAGGTGGGAATGGCAAACGTGTTAAATGACTTTTTTCTGGGGGTTTTCAATGGTAACTATAATTTAAAAAAGGATCCCAAGGATGCAGCCTTTGCAGGGGGTATAATTAAAGAATGCAAATTTAACAGAGAAGAAATAGTACATCAGTTGAAAAGAATTAAGCCATCTAAAGCACCAGAGCCAGACGATATTTATCCGAGAGTACTAGTTGAATGCGTGGAAAAATTGGGGGACGTAATTCACATTATATTTAATTCAACATATAGCACGGGTTGGGTACCAATGGATTGGAAGTTGGCCAACATAACTCCAATTTTCAAAAAGAGAATACAAAGTGATCCTGGCAACTGTAGACCAGTAAGTCTAACATCAGTAATTTGCAAAATATTTGAATCTCTGTTAAAAAAAAGCATATAATGTTATACTTGGAGGAGGGGGGACTGTTATCAAATAATCAGTATGGGTATAGGAAGGGCAGATTCTGCTCATCAAACCTTTTGAAGTTCTACGAAAAAATTACTGAGGAGCTGGATAGTAAGAGAAGTGTGGATATCATGTACATAGATTTTTAAAAGGCTTTTGATAAAGTACCTCATGAGGCATTACTGTTTAAATTGGAAAGGCTGGGGATTCAGGGAAAAACATTTATATGGATAAAGAATTGGTTATTGGGTAGAAAGCAGATAGTGCTGGTGAAAGGAAATTATTCACAGTGGACAGAAGTTATAAGTAGGGCGCCTCAGGGATCAGTTTTGGGACCAATCTATATAAATAAGAATGGAGTGTTTGTTTGTACATTCAATATTTTCGACCCATTTCAAGTTTTCTATCCGTTTTGGACCCTTCTGATGCCGAATCCGCCTTTTTCTCGTTTGGTGTCTGTCTGTCTGTCTGTCTGTCTGTATGTCTGTATGTTGTGCCCTATACACGTCCACGCGGTTTGAGATATTTTCATGAAAATTTGCATACAGTGAGTACTTATCTTCATTTAGTGAGTGGCATTGGTTGCGATAGTCTGTCTGTCTGTCTTTCTGTTCTATGCTCGATTTTATGTTTGTATGTTTGTGTTGACATCACATGAATTGTATTCCAGATATTTTATTGCATTGTATTCTATTTTATACATTATCTATTGGTTTAGTGAATGCAATATTAAACATTTCTTTATTGTTATATTTAGTTGAGTTTCATGCTAAAACACCTGAGTAAGTATACTTAAATCAACCATAATGTGGTAGTTTTGGAAAAATTGGAATGTCTATTGAATATTACGATTACTTCGATTGCTTTACCAGTACTACTGAAAAAGTAATTATTCTTCAAAAAAAACATATATTTTTTTTTATGGAATTTCATCTCTGATACTTCATTTATTTCGAGTCTTATTTTTATTCTTTGCGCAATGAAAACGATTTCCGAATATTTGGGGCAGACGATATTTTTCAATGAAACGAGAATGAACAAGATCGCGCGAGCAGTGATATTTTTTCTGGTTCTTTCGCTCTGAATTAATTTCACATTTCTAAATTTTGTACACTTTTAGTTGTAAGTTGTGGCAACTGTGCGAGATCAAGAGATAAAATTGAATCACAAATTAATATCTTTAGAACAATTTTTTGCGGCATATTTTATTTTGTTTTACTTCGCTGTTTCCTGTTTTAAATATTAATTATTTTAATAAATGTGTTTTCCTTCTCATCACACCCAACAGCTCCACAAAGTATTAGACTTAAAAATGTTAGGTAAGTCAGTATAAATTTTCAGTAAATTTTAAGTGTAGTTATGCCATTATTGAAAGAACAATGCCGTTATTTAAAGAATAGTGCCGTTATTTAAATAATAATGCCGTTATTTAAAGAATAATGCCATTATTGAAAGAATAATAATGTTTATTAATCCAAACAGGAACTTTTTCCAACATTAAAAAATTCGTTGCAATAATGACAGGAGAAGATTGCAAAATTTCACAATGTCGCATACCGGAGGCAAGAGTGCCACAAGTAAAAAAATATTGTTTTGTTGACTATAAGTGCGAGAGCACTCGCCGTAAATCGTAATTTTTATTAATTGAGTTGAACATGAAAAGAACTTAAAAAAGTAAATTCCAAATCTTCCTATAAATCGTTTTTTATAGTAGTAACCTTAGTATCACTTTTCGTCATTTTGTAGCTTTGTCATACAGCAATTGTGCGATGTATGTGAAATGTATTACATGAATGGATGTGCATGTGTAGGATTTGTGTCCAAAGTAAGTTGTAGAAAATATAAAGATGGCGAAAGATGTTAAAATAAATTTTTATTCTACAAAAAACGTAAGTCATTATATATTTTGATTATCTCTTCAATCTAGAGTAAACCAATTTAAACCGAGTAAGGTCGGGTATTTTGCTAGTTTTATTTATAATTTTCATGGATGATATAGGTCAGGGGATCAAGAATAGAATCAGTATATTTGCAGATGACTTAAAAATATGGGAGACAGTGGATACCAAGTTACAGATAGAAAATTTACAAGGGGATTTTGATAAGATATCCGAATGGGCTGTAAAATGGGGTATGTCATTTAATGTAGGGAAATGTCAAGTTCTGCATATGGGTTACATGAACAGTGGAGCCGAGTACTGTCTGCAGGGAGTAAAGGTAAAGGAGGGAGAAACAGTCAAGGATCTTGGGGTGATAATTCACAGGGATTTTAAAATGGGTCACCAATGTTCAGCTGCGGGTAAAAAGGCTAATAGGTTATTGGGGTATATTAAAAAGACTGTAACTTCAAGGGATAAGAATATAATATTGCCGTTATATAAAGGTTTAGTAAGACCACATCTAGAATATGCTGTACAATTCTGGGCTCCATATATGAGAAAGGACATAGAATTAATTGAAAGGGTTCAGCACAGAGCTACAAAAATAATAAAGGGCTAGCAAATTTCGACTATAATGAACGTTTAAGTAAGCTAAACATGTATACACTGGAAAGAAGAAGAAGGAGGGGGGATTTGATTCAGCTTTTCAAGTTTGTAAAACAAGGGGACACAGAGGGCTTAAATTTCAATAGGGATAACATATATGTATTTTTTTTTAATCGAAACTTTTTTTACGTAGTGCGTTCGTTTAAATTTGTTGGACACGCGAACGGAAAGCAGTGGTTTCTATATGGTTTTGATTTATGTAAAATATTAATGTACAGGGTGGGCGAAAAGTCCATGACACACACATTTCAAAATTTACTATAAAATCAACCAATTGTCATATAAGAGAGCGGTTTTCACCAAATTGTTTATATGGCATCAAGTTTTTATTTTGGCATAAAAATTTTTTGTAATACAACGCATAGATGGCACTGTACCGAAAAACAATATAAAAATTGTACACAAATAATTCCAATACAAATTAGAATTTATTAGAGCATTTTTGTCACTACTTACTACCATAATTCACTGTAGGCACCCTTTGTGCCTCGAACCACATAACACCGATACTCAATTCAATCATCTTATTTTTTAACATCGATTGAGGAATAGTGTTGATTGCTTTCGTATATAATTTGTGTCGTCAATACTTCAAACAAACTACTTTTTATGCCAAAAAATAACTTGATGTCCATATAGAGCTATTTAGTTAAAACCGCACATTCAAGTGGCAAATTGGTTGATTTTATATTGCAAAGTTAATCACATTATGATAGAGAAAATAGAAAAATTCCACGCATGGTATAATTCACTGTGGGGACCCTTTGTGGCTCGAAACACATCAATCCGATACTCAATTCAATCCTCGTATTTTCTAACATGGATTGAGGAATAGTGTTGATTGTTTGCGTAATTTGTGTCTTTAATACTTCAAACAAACTACTTTTTATGCCAAAAAATAATTTGATGTCCATATAGAGCTGTTTAGTGAAAACCGCACATTCACGTGGCAAATTGGTTGTTTTTATATTGCAAAGTTAATCATTATGATGGAGAAAATAGAAAAATTTCGCGCAGGGTATCTACGAAAATGCCAAAGGACATACATATTAAAATCTACTTGGCGATACGACCTGGAGCTTGGAACTTGTTTTTCGTTACCAAGGCAGAAAGAAGCGGCCGGGAACTTCCGTTCTGAAAACGCTGCTAGTAAGTGAGGTTCGTTGGTTTGGGAGTTTTATGTCGTAGGGTTCATATTCAGCCACGCTGTGCGGAGAGCAATACAGATGCAATATCAAGTAATAGAGATACACACACTCAATGAAAGTTTTGCTGACGTAGAAGAGAGGAAATACACCCTGGGAGAAAAGCACCTTACAGGTATCAAACCTGCGCCACCTGCAAATATTATGTTGCTAGCGTAGAGGACACACGAACTTAGCTAATAGGCGAAGAATTTAGAGTGTATCACCCTTATAAATTCCAAACTCAAGGCCAACTATTTAAAACTGACATATACTTATTGCAAACATTACTTTAATTTATTAAACATTGTCATTATTCAGCCGTTGGGTTGTGAAAAGGGATTCTGGAGAATCACAATGCTTCCTTGTCTAGTTAACCAATTCGTTGAAACTATTTTTTAATTTTCACATCCGCAGAACCTTTTTAGAGAGCAGCAATCATTATTTACACAGTGTATGTTCTAAGTACGATCCATTGTCAAGAACTACATTGTATTAAATGAAGAATGGTATGAAACTCACGCCAGAACAAAATGGAATTCGGAAATTTAATTGTTCTGTTGCTTGGTCTGATGACAATGATTCCAAAAAGCCTTTTTAGTTTTAGAAAAATAGGTCTTCTGAGAGCCTTTCTGACACAAAAAAAAGCTTAGACGATTTATTATGAGTGTATCAGTCTTCAAAACTATAGGATTGTGGTATGCACAAATTACTCCTGAAGTTTAAAATGCTGTTTTTGAATCAATTAATCAGGCATCCTATAGTTAACTGACTGAAGCAGAACAGGGTAAACAAATTAAATTTTAAGGCTTAAAATGAAGCAAATATTACCTTACAGGACTATAAATAATGCAGCGTATTCTAATTTTGTTTTATCGAGTTGATGATACTGCTTATGAAAGTATCTGATTCTTCCGCAATATTACGATAATGATATGATCACTTAACCAATATTGATTGAGTCTGTCTTAAAGCGTCATGGGCATCACATACTTTTAAACACAGCATTGAAACGACCGTTAACCTTAGATTAACTTATTAACTTTTGAGGTCCTTCTTAATTGGGGTCGCAGCTCTCGACGAGATGAAGAATCCTCCTAGTGGTAGAATGGTAGATTTTAGATTAGGTATCTCGTCAATGCTAAAACTTAATAGATTGTAATGGATGAGACATATCGATATTAGAAAAACTGATCTGATTATGATGTGGTCTTTAGCAAAATTGGCAAGTTCTTAATGGACGAGGAATCTCGTAGGAACCACTTGGAGAGTTTAGGATGTAAGGTCTTTAATATATCCTTAACCCCCTTCTTTGCATAATGGTGGAAATTTCCATCATAACATTGAATGCCCAAAAATTATATAAAAGAACAAGTTCACTTTAAGTTGATCGTGTCTGGATACCTTTTTAATGTCCATTGCATAAAAAAAACATAGCTGTCAAAAATAAGCAAGTGTCACTATCAGTAAAACGAGCTTGAAGTTGTCATTCCGCTGTTTGTTGTAGTTGCAATAAACGTATGATTTTGTTTTTAATTTTGTTTTATTATATTTGAGTTTCTATTGCTAAAAAAGTGAAAATGAGTGGAAAAAAGGTTTGTAACATGTGTTTCTGTTATTTTTAGAGCAATTTCTGAAAAAGTTTGCGTTTAATTTAAAAAATACCACATGATACCATCATATTGTTTTTTGCTAAATTTATACTATAAATATATACTAAGATTTTTTTTAACCATTTTTCCTTTAATATTGTACATGAATTGTATCAACTTGATTTATTTCACCAATAAAGAAAAAATCATGCAAAGAAGGGTTAACTATATCCCCCAAAGGGGGTCAGTGTTCCAGACGGCAGAGGGTTGGATTTTGTGGGCTAAAGGCTATAAATTTATTTGTCCATGCTACGACAAGAACAAGACAGACAATGCTGGGTTATTGCCAGAGGTCCAGACGAGAGAGGGTTGGGTTTTGTGGGGATAGGGCCATATTTATTTGACCATGTTGTGTCAGGCACAAGACAGACAATTTGTCATTGCCAGTGGTCCAGACGAGAATGTCTTGCAGGTGAATTTCTACCGGTGGCAACTGGCCGTCAAATTCTCTGCGGGCTGCTGGTAATGTGCTTGGGCGATTCAGATCGCAGTGTCTGACGACCAGGCATAGGTTCGGGCCAAAGTGTCAGCAGTAGTCTTCTCGGGTTGTCCCCGGGAGTGGGGCAACGCTACATGTCAATCCAGTCAAGTAGCGGCAGGAATCTCCACGAGGTGCCACCTGGTAACTAGGGTGTCGTGTCGTGCGGTGGCCAAATTAGCACGGCTGCCCTAGGGCAATACCTGCTCGCTTACGATTTTTCCAGGCTATCTGGTAATAGGCAGTGCTGCAATGCGTCAAAGATGAAGGCGACTGTTGCAACAGCCCAAGTTGCCGGATAAAATATGGCGAGACAGGCTGTTATACTGCTGGGCTATTAAAGAGGGGATGCCTTCCTAGTAGATGCCTTCTGGAGGTTACTCACAGAGCTTCCACCGGAGTTCACGCTTCCCGCTCGATGATGAGAACAAATCAGGTTCGATTCA
Organism: Metellina segmentata; assembly: GCA_947359465.1. Taxonomy (NCBI): domain Eukaryota; kingdom Metazoa; phylum Arthropoda; class Arachnida; order Araneae; family Tetragnathidae; genus Metellina; species Metellina segmentata. Next base: position 105,514,169 of record OX375877.1, read on the forward strand.
TGATCCAGGTGTGTCGAGCGATGAATAGGTTCCTTAGACGGTCTTGCCGCAAGGTAGGACAAGATTTGGGCCTTGAACACTGGCATATTCGGGGTTGATTGATTATAGAGAGCCGGCACAGATAACACCAACCCTCTTTCATTTCCTAATAGATGATTTACCAAGCCGTTCAATTGAACGTGCAATCCGATGTACCCAAAGTTAAGAGTGAGACGGAGGGGGTCTTCCTCCTCATAAGAGAAAGAAGATCCAGACGAGAGAGGGTTGGTTTTTGTGGGGAGAGGGCAATATTTATTTGACCATGGTGCGTCAGGCACAACACAGACGATGTGTTATTGCCAGTGGTCCAGACGAGAGAGGGTTGGTTTTTGTGGGGAGAGGGCAATATTTATTTGACCATGCTGCGTCAGGCACCCTAATTACCTTACTTAACACTGGGAGTGGATAGAGCTTCCTTTGCTATCTATAAGTCTTACTTATTTTCGTCTATTCGTCTTACGTCGTTACTTATTTTTATAGCCTAGCTAGAGCTTAAGTTTGGTGGAAGTTGAAGTTTCTACATAAGTATCTATGTCTCCTTTCGGTGCCGGCAAATTTTGTGTTTTATGTCACTTAAGAAAGGTCGAGGTTGCTTACACTACAATTTGAAGCTGTTCTTATGCAACTTAGATAAATTTGACACACTCCTTGAAAGCTTTTTTTTTTAATCGTGTAAAATTAATATTCTGTTTTTAGAATGACGTCCTGATCCACCAACACTTTCATTTTCTAGAATTTCCTTATAATTTTTTATTTGAAATTTTCATTTATTTTTGAAATAATATTGCTTACCTTCTTATGTCTGCAGCTTTATGGATAGTTTCGACTTTCTTTTTCTGTTTGATTGCACCCCGGCTGTTTGGTTCTTTGCTTTTCTAAATGGTATATATAGATACTTAGATATCCAGTGCTCGCACGTGACTAGTTAAGGTTAAATACGATACGCGAAGTGGTAACGTCGTTAGTTCTGTAAGAAATTGCTACAATATGTCGAAACGAAAGGAACTTAATGGCTTTGAAAGAGGTGTTATTGTTGATTGTCAGAAGTGGCAAGTCTATTCGCGCAATTGCGGTAGAATTATCACAGCCACGGTAAACTGCTGGTGATGTCGTGAAGAAGTGGATGACTACGGGAGTTGGGACACGAACTGCTCACGTTACTCGTTCACGTAAACTGATCAAACGGGTTCGGCGTGTCCTGAAGCATGAGGTTCGTAAGAACCGCAATAAAACACTCCAAATCATCAACAGTGAGTTTCAACAGGCAGCAGGGGTTACTGTGCACCCCAAAATCTTGCTGAAAGAACTGCACATTTTCAATATCAACGGATGTGTTGCCGCACGCGAACCAAACATCAATCCATTCAACAAAGCCGGTAGACTAGCTTGGTGTTTGCAACGTCACAACTGGACTGTGGACCACTGGAAAAACTATTTTATGGTGCGACGAGTCACGCTACAGGCTCTTTCAATCGGATGTGCGTACTTGGGTTTGGCAAATGCCAGATGAACGTATGTTACCCGAGAGAATTGTTTCAACTGCCAAGTTCGGTGGTGTACTTGTTTGGGGGTGTTTTTAAGGTATGGCCTGGGACCTTTGCATGTTTTTCATGGTCAATTGAACGCCGATACCTACCTGAACATTTTGGACATTCAGGTTCTTCCTACGCTCTGGCAATTTTATGGAGCGGACGAATGTTACTTCCAAGGCGACAACGCTCCATGTCATGTCGCAGCCTCTGTAAAGCAGTGGTACCAAGATATGGATGTAAAACGTCTTCCCTGGCCTGCTCAGAGTTCAGATCTAAACCCCGTAGAACATTTGTGGGACGAGTTAGAGCGATACTTACGGACCAGGGAACCACGTCCGAAATCTGCATCTGAGCTGGCGACATTCTTGCAACAGAAATGGAAACAAATATTCATAGCTGTGTATCAAAACCTTGTTGAAAGTATGCCCAGAAGGGTTTCTAGTGTAATTGCAGCACACGGGGAACCCCCCTCTAGTAAAGCATGTATTCTTTCCCTCATACCATCATATCTTGCTGTCCGGTTCATTGTTGTATGTAGGGTATATATATATATATATACACAATGAATATTTTAGTGAAAAAATAGTATTTTTGAAATATTTAATTTGTTTTTATATAGCTTAGTTTTTTTTGTAATAGGTCACAAAAAAGCCAAAAAAAAACTATTTTATTGTTTTTAAACCGAATTTTGCTACGCTAGAATAAAATTATTATTTTTATCTTAATATGTTTTAGAACTCGGTGTTTGTGTATTTGAGTTAAGACAACGAAATGTTTGCGTTCATTTTGAGCATTTCTAAGTATTATAAATACGTGTTCTTTTTGTGTCTAAATTTCAAGACGCTTGCTCGTATTTTTTGTTTAACAGAATTCTACCCTATTTCAATGTTTCTGTTTATATTTACGAGTTCCTGTATTTGACTTATTGCATATGTAAATTTATTAGGAAGTAAACATTAGTTAATTAGTCTTATATTCTGCAAAATATCACTTGACACGGGTAATTTCTTGGTGGTAAATGTTATTTCTGCCAACTTTCCTGTATGAATAGTTAATGTTTTGTAGAATTTTGTTTCAGAAAAACAAATAAAATGTACAAAACAAAACCTGTTTAGTTAAATTGTGTATCTTCTTATTTTAAAATTACCAGTGAAGTTAAAGTAACAAGTTTCGTTAAATTAAAACTGGTAGCCATAAGATGTATTTCAAAGAAATTTCTAAATCAACTTCTGAAGAATTCGCAGAAAATATTTTTTGAAGTTTGTCTTACAGCATAAAAGTGCGATGAAAATTAAATGGATTATATGGATGAATGAATCACATACTTACATCCCAAGTAAATTGCAAAAGCTATAAAAAAGTTAAAACGATGTTAAAAATTTATTTTCTTTGCAATTAAATGAATGCATTTTTCTATAAAAAAAAAGTAATTAGGTACTTTTCAATCAACAAATTAGCCAATTTTACCTACTGACGCTGGGTTAAATCTGCAAGTATAAAGCAGAGTTAGCGCCAGTCTGTCTGTCTGTTCTCTATACAAATCTACACTGTTTGACCAATTCACAACATATTTGGTGCACTTATTCGTATCACGTTTGCGAGTAACGGATGCTACATACATCATTCTATTTGTCCTGGGTATGCCCAGAGGGGATAACAACAATTCAAAAAACCCATAGTAATAACATTGAGTATTATCAAGATTGCAGTTTGCAACTCAGATTGTTTTACCAGTATCGCTAAAAAAAAATACAAAAATTTATTATAAAAAATTTTAACTATACACTATCTACCAATAAGTATTTGGACACCTGTGATAGAAAAGAAAAACAAAATGTATTCATATTCAATAGTTGGTAGAGCTTCTACGAGAGACAATAGCAACCTCAACCCTCTGGGGCATGCTTTCCACAAGTCCTTGTATGACGGCTAGTGGTATTTTCTTCCACTCGGCTTGGAGAAGACAAGTTCCGTCACCGATTTTCGACGGTTGTTGCACCCCTTAATTCGGCGATCCAACTCGTTCCAGAGTTTTACGATAGGGTCTGGGCAGGCCAGTTCATTCATTTAACCCCATTGTCACCATACCAATCCATGGTGGACCTCGCAACATGACAGCTGGCGTTGTCGTCCTGGAAGCAACATGGGTCCAACCCGAAAAACCGCCACAACACACTGTCTTCAAAAACAGTGCAGTAGTCCTCAGCGTTGAGCTTACTATGAATTTGGACCTATGGTTCCAGTCCATTTCAGGAGAAACACCCCCAGACTATAACTCCACCTCCGCCGAACTTTACTGAGGGCACAATGCATTCTGGCAGGAGGCGTTCTCCAGGCAGACGCCAGACCCAAACCATGCCATCCGAACGGTAGAGGGTGAACCTTGATTCGTCGCTGCAGAGAACCCGTTTCTACGGTTTTCTTTCAACCTACGGTCCACTTTCGACGTGCTTTGCACCACATTAACCCAGCAGAGTGGTTGGACTTTGAGATCATATGCTTATGGGAGGCAGCCCAACCATGAAAACCAAGCAGATGTGCTTCCTTACGGTATGCTATTAATCGAAACAACACTCCGGGATGGCTGAGTATGTGGACCATCGGTTCGGTGAAGTTCTTCCGAATTTCTCTGGACAGCATCCGTATCTCCCAGTTTCATGGGCCTGCCGACTAGGGATGCGACATCGATGTCGATGTTTTCAAAACATCGATGTTTTGGAAAAACATCGATGTATTTAACATCGATGTATTGGGGTCGATGTTTTGGTAACATCGATGTTTATACGTGTCGATGTTTTTACGTTGTCGATGTTTTATTTTTAAATGAAAAAGAGTACCGTTATACAAATTTAAAAAATAACCGAGTAGCATAATTTTCATAATCAGCAAATTGAACATACTTTTAGACCAAAGTGACCTAGGATGAAGGGTCTGAAAAGTAGGGATGCGACATCGATGTCGATGTTTTCTAAACATTGATGTTTTAGAAAAAAACATCGATGTTTTGGAGGCGATGTCGGATCACTAGTTGCTAAACCAGTTTTAAGATATGGGGAAACAAGTTTAAATACACTGAATTTTAAAAACATCGATGGTTTGGGGGCGGTGTATTATCAACATCGATGTTTTAATTTTGAACATCGAAGTTTTGCTGTCGATGTCGCATCACAAGTTGCTAAACCAGTTTTTAGAAATGAGGAAAAAGTTTAAATACACTGAATTTTAAAAACATCGATGTTTTTGGGTCGATGTATTATCAACATCGATGTTTTAATTTTGAACATCGATGTTTCAAAACATCGATGTTTTGCTATCGATGTCGCATCCCTACTACCGACTCGGTGGACCATTTCGACAATCACCGCTCACCTTTCCCTTGTGAATCATATAGGCCAATGTCGAATTTGGGAAATTCAGCTCGCTAGATATGTCCCTTAAGGATCGGTCACCATTTCTGTGATACCCGACGTTTACACATTTCACGAAATCAGATAATTCTGCACTTCGTGGCAACTTGCGTGCGACTAATGCCAATATTGTTTCCTACACGATATTTAACGGCGGAGGGCGTGGCGTATATCAGGACCGAAAATATCGTCATTTGCATGGGTGTCCAAATACTTATTGGTAGATAGTGCAATACCTGTGTTTCAACTACTTAAAAAAATATTTTTCCAAAATATAAATAATTAATGAATATTTGATAGGTGATATAGAGATTTAAAAAAAATCTATATATTTTTACATGATTCACCTTTAAAAAATATTTAACACGAAAAGCCCTAGCGAAAATATCATTGATCATAAAAGCGCAATTTTGCTACTCGGTATCCAGCAACGCCAGAGAATTAATGTTTCATTTCTTTAATTTAATTTAGAATTCAATGTTTTTGTATATGAGTTAAGTCAGCGAAATGCTGCATTCATATTTGAGCATTTCTTGTATTATAAATATGTGTTCTTTTTTTTAAATAAATCATTATTGTCTTTATCAATATTGCTTATAAGTCTTTTTTCGAATTGCTCTATATATTCAGGAGGTCGAAATTCTACACGATTGCTCGTATCTTTCGTTTTTCAGAATTTTGCATTTTTTCAATTACCGGAATTTCTTGTGTGTGTGTATTTATATGTCGATATTTTACATGTTGTAGATATCATTTAGGAGTTACATTTTGGCCAAAATTATGTATATATTTTCTACAGAGTATCACAAGACATGGGTAATTTCTTGAAGGTATATTTCGACCAAATTTAAATAGCCATACATACGTTGTACTTCAAAGATGTTTCTGAATACTGACATAGATTTTCATTTTATGACAATCAAAATCAATTATATTTAGCTTTGATTTTCATGCTTCATGGGTATTACTGAAAGCTCTACTTCATAGTCAAGTAACTATATCTATCATTCTGAAAAGGAACGCAAGGTTTTTATTTATAAACTTCATCTCTAAATTGAAAAAAGTGCCATAATTGATTTAAGTATGAATGCCAGTTTTATTAAATCTAAATTTATATTAGTTTTTCTTATATTGGAGTCCTTTATTTCACGGTTCCCTGAATTGAATTTGAAAGGAAACGTATATTTGCTACAAAATAAATTAAGCACAAATACAGTTGCAATTATTTATCATACTTGTGAGAGGATTCTCCCATTTATGATGACATTCAAAATCATCGTATCCCTGTGCAAGATTGCCAAAAGTAAATATTGATGGAAATTGAAAGTATGTTACACACCGAAAGTTCGTCATTTTTACTGAAAATAGACTTGGCATTCGTAATGACTGCGATGAATGTGAAATGGATATATATATATATATATATCCATTTTATATTCATCGCAGTCGATTTGGAGTCATTACGAATGCCAAGTCTATTTTCAGTAAAAATGACGAACTTTTGGTGTGTAACATACTTTCAATTTTTCCATCAATATTTACTTTTGGCAATCTTGCACAGGGATGCGATGATTTTGAATGTCATCATAATTGGGAGAATCCTCTCACAAGTATGATAAATAATTGCTACTGTATTTGTGCTTAATTTATTTTGTAGCAAATGTACGTTTCCTTTAAAATTCAATTCAGGGAACCGTGAAATAAAGGACTTTGTTTTAAAAATGAATGTAATCAGTGTAGCAAAGCAAACTACATCGATTTAAACTTGAATAGGTTTTTAAATAGGTTGAATTTACAGCGTTGTAAAAAGAAAATCACTGCTTTCAACGAATCTTTGCATGAGAACAGCTTCAACCTTTAAAGTAAGCAACCTCGCCTTGTTTTTTCTGCCACTTAAGATAAGAAATTTTTAATTTTCAAGTACTAGTTCAAATACTTCCTTGCTGTGATATTATTCCAATATAAGAAAAACTAATATAAATTTCTATTTAATCCAACTGGCATTCATACTTAAATCAATTATGACACTTTTTTCAATTTAGAGATGAAGTTTATAAATAAAAACCTTGCGTTCCTTGTCAGAATGATAGATATAGTTACTTGACTATGAAGTAGAGCTTTCAGTAATACCCATTAAGCATGAAAATCAAAGCTAAATATGATTGATTTTGATTGTCTTAAAATGAAAATCTACGTCAATATTCAGAAACTTCTTTGAAGTACAACGTATGTATGGCTATTTAAATTTGGTCGAAATATACCGCCAAGAAATTACCCATGTCTTGTGATACTCTGTAGAAAATATATACATAATTTTTGCCAAAATGTAACTCCTAAATGATTTATGGATATATCATGCAAACATATTTGCATATGAGGTAAATTGCTGAAGCTATTAAAGAGTTCAAACGATATTAAAAAGTTATTTTCCGTGCACTATGATGCTTGCATTTTTCTATGAGAGAGGTCATTATATTTTTTATCATTATTCAGTCAATACTAAACTAATTCAACCATAGCAACGCGGAGTAATTTTGCTAGTATGCTTATAAAACTATCGAAAGATTAAAAGATTTTAATTAATCTAGGGCTTTGGTGTCTTTATTTTCTTTTGAATTAGTTTCACATTGCAAATCCAAATACTTGAAATTCCAGAGTAAAAGATTAACAAACATTTAAAAGATGAAAATTAAAATATAATTTTAAATGTTAATACATTTAATGAATGTTATAAATTTGAAACATTTTCGATAAATTTAATAAATTTGATAAATTTAATAATTTTGATAAATTTGATAAATTTAATAAATTTGATAAATTTAATAAACGTGATAAATTTAATAGATTTGATGAATTAAATAAATTTGAATTTAATAAATTTGATTAATTTAATAAATCATTTTAATTCCTTCAACTTGTTTCAAAGGTTCAAATGCACTAAACTTTACATCGAAAAATTCTTTCTAGAAATAATTGGTGGTAAGACGATTTTGTTTACGAATGTCTTATTTTCTATTGCACTAAACACTTGAATCTAAATTATTTTCTCCCATTCCCCCAAGTAGGGATCTCAATTTGATTACTTTCTTATATTCCTCTCTCTCTCTAGTTTCTGCAGGAACACACATCACTTCTTTAAACAATAATGAGAAAAAGTCATGTCCTGGTAGTTTCTCTTCGCAACAAAACCCAACCCTAAAGTAGCCAGCCTTTGATGCAAAAAAATGTTTTGAAAGTGGAGCGCCAGCTCAGGTGTTGATGGACCAAGGTACAAAATTACAAGTCATTGTCCTTTATACTTACTTACGAGATCGATCCATGGTAGTGTTTTTCAGTGCGACGTTAAGTAACTACCTACCAACCTACCTCTGACGTAAAAAACTGTTCCAATCTATCTTCAGATCTGGGAAAAGGATATGTTTTTTTATTGAGCTGATGCAAAAGTTTGTCTCGTTTTGTAGACGATAATTTATGACGAGAAAAATTGTTTCATTGATACGAAAAAATCAATATAGTATGTGCTGTTCTGTTCGATGATTTTCTCCATCTTTCCGATAGCTGCATCATACCGTTCATAGAAGTTCCGCGGTTTCTGGCTAAAGAACTGACCCAGGTGACGAAACCTTCCAAACCACTTACGGCATATGGAATCGTCAACGGCACTCTCACCCTACAGAACACATATCTTATTTTGCGTCTGCAAAGCATTCGTGCCTTTTCGGAAATAAAAAAGCATACTGTCGTAAATGCTCCTTATGTTCTGCCATTTTTAATGTTTAACAAAATTTAAAAAAAAACCACATTAACACAATCATTTGTCCCAAGTACACGCTGTAATTCCTTCGTTCAATCAACACCAAAATTTTACACGTGTAAAGTAGATAACACTTCGGTTTCGCGATGCAATGCAATCTAGCGCCGAAAACGGGACGAACTTTTGCATCAACCCAATACTCGGATTCTCGTTTCCCTTGGAGCATTAGGGCAGTTTTGTCTTTACGAGGTATCTCGTCCTTAGTGAAACTGATCTTGGACGAGGTACATCGTAGAAAAACTCGAAGGGTTAACGTGCAGATTCCTGTAGTGGAAATAGTAATTCCCAGTTGAAAGGGTAGCATTTCAAACATCCCTCGTTTTTCCATGGTGATATTTATCATACCTTAATTGTGTACTTACCCTTGTTGGTTGTACAATTTTCTATTCTGCTTGAGTCATCACCGTGTCAAGCACACTGAGTCTCATGTTTTTCTTTTCATAAGTGCAGCATAAGCGTCCATGTGTGTGCAAACCATAAGTAATATGGAACTATGCAATACACTATGATTCAATAATATACTATAAAATTTATATTTTTAAAGAATAGTGCATGTGTGTCTCCGTGAAATCCCTAGGTCCGTTTTAGACCGATTGAAAGAGTTGCGGAATTACAACTGGGGAGGGGGGTTAAAAGTTCGAAAGCTCGATCCATTCAAAGTGTGTGGTGAATGGTGCACATTCAATCTATCGTGGCCTCGTATGTTCTCACGTTGATGTGGTGTGGAAGCTTGGAGAATGGGGTGACAGCTCAGATGCAGACCTTTGCCTTGTGAATTGATCCCGTACCGTTCCCAGTATCCAGGTGTGTTGCTCCAGTGCGACGTTAACTCAACCACTTATCATCTTAATTTCAAATTTTCAGTACGATGGTGATAGAATCCCTTGCGTTTTTTTTTATCCAAAAAATGAATCGAGCTTAGGACGTCGTATTAGGAATTCAAAATTTTTCCATAAAAGAGATTTTCGAGGCTTCCAAAACGATGACAATCTGGCGTTGCCAGAGCTGGAAAATATGGTTGGCGAGCCATAACTTCTCACTATAATTGTCTTAATTTATAATGTAACCTAATATAATCATTTAATGTATATACTGTATAGGATATACATTAAATGATTATATTATAATGTATATACTATACAGTATATAATGTATATACTGTATAGCAGGGCTCGAAATACCCGGGTGCACAGGTGCACTGTGCACATGAAAATAAAATTGTGCACCTAATTTTTTCCCGCTAGGCGCACCTGTGCACCTAATTTAAAAGCTTAGGTGCACCTTGTGCACCTGTATTAAAAAATATATTTCGAGGCCTGCTGTATAGGATATACATTAAATGATTACTGTATAGGATATACATAATGATACTGTATAGGATATACATAATGATACTGTATAGGATATACATAAGGATGTATATATGTAATGTGCTCTAACATTCTGGGTAGACATGTCACCTTGGGGGCATGCTCTACTCATCCAACCACACTTTTTTAAACTGGTACATTGTCTCACGACACTAAGCACGAGAGTGTGTGTTGGTGTTAGTTAGGGTTAATACACGTCCTCGATGTTATCTAGTACAGGCCTCTTATCATAAATTCACGTTGGCGTTGTTGGAAATTTGAAGAGTTGGGTACCAGCTTATATGTCATCTGACCGTAGTACAAAATTACGAAGCTTTGCACTTGAATCTTTCCCTTCGTCTTTGTCACTTACAACGATAAGTGTTTGGTAGGAAAATTAATCGAAATGTCCTACCTCATTCGAAATCCCGGTTGAGTGGTGAATTGGTCGTCCGGTCTTTGTCCACTACACTTGAAGATACTCCAGATCGTGATATTAGTAAAACGCAAAGAAGACAGGAAAAGCGATTAAAAGTTAACTTGGAATATAATTAAAAGTATTAATGTATTTACAAGATTTAGTACAAATAACAGAAAAAGAAGGGAATCCAAAATGCTCACATCAATCTGTCATCATAATTATATCTTTCGAATCTTTGTCCCATAACGCAACAGCGTTGCCATTCAAAGTTTGGTGCAGCTACACTCTACGTTTATGAGTGATGGCAACGGCTTGGCGATTTTTTTTTGGCGCGCTTCTAGTAGCGAGTTACGATAAATTAAGGGAACCCATCTTTCGTTACGTTTGTGTTATGGTTTTCATGGCAACCTCGGCAAACGGAAACTTTCAATTTTCATTTTGAATATTCTAGAAAGTTCTTCCAAAATCCGTTAAAGTCGTTTGATTTCATTGATTCGTTTGAAATTTTTCTTTCCTCCCATTGGTTATTTTGTTTAAAAAAATTTCCTTTGAATAAATTGGTCCTTTTAAATCGTTTTCGGTGATACCATTAGTCCATTTATTTGTATATTGACAGTTGTGGAATTTTTATTTTGTTATAATAGTTTTCTTGAAAGGATTAAGAGTTTTTTTTTTACCATTTTCGTATTCATTATTTTTTTACGAAAGAATTCTGACGTTATCAGGTTGTATTACTTCTTGCTTTTGTTTTCTTTTGTAAATCTTTTTCTTTTTCAACATGCCCACTGTATTTAGTGTAATTGATAATTTTCACGGTATTCTTACCCAATATTTGTAGCTTAGTTTCTCTGCTGGTTCACAAATATGCTTTGATATGTGCTTAAACTTACTACTTTTTGTGAATTTTTTTTTTAAATATACTTTTTAAAACGTTTTGAAATGTATTTAAAAAGTGTGTTGTAAAAAGAAAAAAAATTTGCTACAGAAAAAGAGTTAAGAAATGATTCTTTCTTGGCAACTTTAGAAATGCGCCAAAAAAATCGCCAAGGCCGTTGCCATCGCTCATAAACGTAGAGTGTAGCTGTACCCACAGTTTTGTAGTTGTTCTCGGAGACGTTCTCGTAGACTAGTAGTGGAATTACTAGTTCGTTTTTGACAGTCTTGATCCCAGAACGGCGTCAATAGCCCGTTCTGTTGCTCCAGTGTGACAATAGTAACTACCTCTTACATGTCTACATTATCAACAGTAACTTCAGTTGTTCGCAACCTTTAATGATGGCTTTATTTTCTGGGAAGTATCTCATAATACGTATATAATGTTTCTTTTTTCTCTCTTAACCCTCCGATTGATTTCGACGAGATATATCGTCCAACAAATCTGAACAATTTTGCTACTGAGGTCTATCTTGTGACACCATATCTCGTCATAAAGGTGCTCCAGATTTTATTTATGATGACTAGATCAATATCTGATCGTCATTTTAAATGACGAGATATATCGTCCATCAAGATCTGGTCATTTCTGTTAAATACAAACATCTGACCGAGGTTTTTACCTCGTACCTTTCCTTTTCGTATTGATCTCGGACAGTCGCCCATATATATATATATATATATATATATATATATATATAATGAAGAGACACCACAACCACCAAGAGGTTGAAACACAAGTATGAAAAATTAAACCCTCTTAAAGCTCTTATTACCGATTAAACCAGGACATCATTCATTTTGATCAGTAAGGGAGAAAAACCCTAACTTATAGAAAAACTGATAAAAATAAGTAACTGATTGCTTTTAAAAGTTAAGTTTAATATTAAGTATAAGAAACAAAGCAATACATACATATGACAGAATTTTGTGGAATACAATTACTAATATGTTAGGCGTTTGAACAATTCTTCATTAATACATGTATTCACAAGGCTATTTTTGAGATGTAACCGCATTTTTATGATTTGTTCAGCATTTTGTAACATGTATAGTTAAGTGAGAAGTCATAAAAAGAAGCTAAACTGTTTTCAAAAGATTTATTTGTACAACGAAACGGAACGAATTTTTCAAATAATGTCATACAATCGATTACGCCAATTGAGGAAATTTGTCTTGCATAAAGAAAAAACATCCGCATTTCCCTTTAAAAAATGTATTTCCTTTGTCTATATCATACACAAACACCATTTTTAACCAAATTAGTACATTCATTGACAAACTTTTTGGATGATATTTTCAGAAAAGAATACACTGTAAATCGCTCTCTATCTGAATACAAGAGCCATCATTGATGAACGCGAAGTACAAAGATTCATTAAAGCATTGTTGTTATTCGACTCGGAAGATAGTTTGACGAATCACCTGCCATGTCATTCTAGATAATTGGCTAGTTTTAACTACTTTATTTCTCATAATCAGACACCTAAAAGGAAAACAGTAGATCAATATTTGTACAATGCATGTGTGAAACACGATTAGCATTGTTGGGAGTTCTATTTAGCCCCCTCCGAAAGGAGGGAAATTGCCTGAGTTCTGGAACGCACTGGCAATCAAAATGGCAGGCATGAATCTGAGTGTTTTACTGATGATATCGGTTTGCATGGTAGCAATTTTTCCACGATGCATTGATGGTTTTGGGAAATTGGGACCTCCGAAGAGCAACCCCACGAAAAATACTCCTCAAAATGTGTTGTTCTACTGCTTGGCACAACAAGGCTGTGAATGTGGTACGTATGTATTTCAAAATAGTTTGGGCAACCCGTGAGCAGAACGTGCTTAAAACTGAGACGTATGTCGCAGAACAATATTTCCTAAATTTTATGAAAACTTTGGCCAATTTATTTTCAATCATAAGTTACGATGTTCTGCAGTACAAAGCGCGCTCCTTCACGACAGATTTCACATGCACCAGCCAGTGTCCATGGTGGTCTTTGGCTGGACGTAGTTTTAAACTCACAACCTCCAATTGCTAATCTGTTGCTTAGAAAAGAATTCGTTTTCCAGATTCTGTTGGTTATTTCCTTAGAATGGAATCCTTTGGGAAAAAAAGATTTTACTGCTCCTTTAATCATAAAAATTTTAGTTGAAGGTTGCTTTTGATCCCTCACGTAGAGATCGCGGAAAGGTTTTATTTCCACTTTCTCGTGAACAGAATACTTTGTTCTGTTGGTTATATATATACACATATAGAAAAGGATGTGTTTGTGTGTATATTTTCTATACAGATCTTCAGAGTTTGACCAATCCACACCACATTTGGTACACTTATACTCTAGAACACTGCGGAAAACATAAGCTATTATTTTCCTGTCTTCAGACCATTCTATAGCATTTACAACCACGAAAATTGACACACAAGTAGTCTTAAAAGTGCCCCTCGAAGCCCTAATTTAAAATTTTAAAGTTTGTTTTCCTGCAATATATAGATATTGACGAGAAAACACGTTCTACAGGGTTTGTGTATTTGTGTTAATACAGGGAAATGTCGCGGTAATGTTTGAGCATTAATAAATTTCATAAATCATTACTGTATTTATTAATATGTTTCTATCTTTTTTCGAATTTCTCTGTTTCAGCTCGGGAAGACGAGATTTGACACTTTGCTTATTATTGATTGTAGTGATTATTCTAATTCACTTTTCAATAAACATTTAAATATTTCAACCTGAGCAACACCGGGATATTCAGCTAGTTTTCTAATAAAATAAACCCATTGAAAAGATTCTATTTGTTAAGAACATCAAAATCTTTTAGAACTCATACAGTTTAGACAGAAAGTTGTGGAATTACGTGTGAATTCCTCAGAGGGTTAACTATCTAGTTGGTTTGTTAGTTGATTTGCGTTTTATCTTGCGAAGTCCAGGAACGAACAAGGTGCGTCAAATGCAAGGCAAAATATTTCCCAACGAAAGTAGAAATTCATTTGTCAATAAACTAAGCACCGATTGAAATTAGATTTAAAAATTAGAAGTACTTGTGGCATACATTAAACATGAAGGAAAACTTTTAACCCATCTGGTTGCTGTCTCGACGAACAATTCGTTCATTATCAAAATTGACCAAGAATTGGAAGGACGAGATATCTCGTCATAACAAAATTTCCGATTTTGAATTAAGGGATATCTTGTCATTAGAAAGAGATTGACCATACTTCAATTTCGCCATCATTAAAAAATCTGAAACTTCTTCTTGACGAGATATCTCGTCATTAGTGAAATTGGCCAGAATTTTATGTATTGAGATATCCCGTCGAGACCACTTGGAAGGTTAATACGTTTAACCTGATGAATAAGTATGGATAGAGATCTATTGTCATCACAGGAATATCAAAATAGAGAAGGATAGTTCAAGTTTTGATAGCATGATAATTTCAATTTATAAGAATGTCTTCTATAATTATTGGCCTTGATAACCCATTTGGAAGAATAAAAGATTAGCAACTGTACGGTTTGAGTTCGTAATTCGGTTCATTCCAAAATCGTCGTGTACACGGTGACTAGTGCACATTAAAACTCGCGTGACCCCAAATGCACTCACGTTGGTGTGGTGAGGAAGTTTGGAAAGGTGGGATGACAGCTCAGGTGTTAAAATCGTCATCTGACCGTGGTTCAAACCTTGGACCTTTTCAATTAGAATACATCCCAGACCATTGCCAATATACAGTTGTATCGCGACGTTGATTAATTATCTAACTGAAATTATCTGGTAAGCCAACATTCTAAATCCACTTGACGAAATCTTTTAATTAAAGTCAAATATGTAAAACGGGCGCGTTATTTTGTTAATAAATATAAAAAATTTTAGTCGTAATATTTCTTCCACCAGGTGATTGTTTATGAACAAAAAAGTATGTATGCACTCAATGTAAGAAATTGTTTGTGCTGTGGAACTTAACTTGTATACTTATAACTATATCCTATCATGCTTTGCGTTTTTATGTCATTTTTCATGTTCATATAATTGGGTTAATCAAAGACAAAATAAATAACTTCCATCCTCTTTGCAGGTCTGGCTCAGAAGTTCGAACCTTGCTATCAAGAACTTACTAAAAAAGTAAGTTTAAAAATGATCAGTTACTTATTTGAATGAAGAAATGGCTGCATCATCTTGCTAGTAAATATAAATTAATCCCACTTCGTAATTTTCCTACTGTAAATGGTAAACATTGATTTAATACCTTAACTTGTTTATTGATTGATAAATGAACATGGTTTTACATTCATCCAGGGAATGACGAATTAAATTTATTCTTTAATATTCGATTCGATTTACCTGATGAGGAAATACAAAAGTAGAGTGAACAAAGGTAACCTATTTGTGACCCAAAACAGGACCCTTAGGCCCGGTGCACACATCCGGTCTTTCAACGTGCGGCGCCGCTGCCGCAACGTATCAATTTTCAAATTAATCTGGCAAAAAATCTTGACAAACGTTCTTCTTATGAATAAATGCGAAACGAAATACGACGACAGACAGCTTTAGACCCAATGCACACATCCGGTTGTTTTTCAACGTGCGGCGCCGCTGCGGCAACGCAAGTGCGATCTGAGGTACATTAGATCCAATAGAGCAGTGCACACATGCCTCCAGCGCCGCTGGGGCGACGCACGTCCAACTTGCGTGCAATTTGTACGGCAGTTCCCCACGGCGCCGCACTTGAATCTTCGTTCTGAAGTACCTTGTTTCCATAAAGAAATGGAATACAAATAATAATAAATAAATGGTTGTATCCAGTAACGTCTATTTTGTGTATCAAAATATACTTTTTTTACACCAAGCGAAATAAATACGTTTCCTTCGATAGAATATTTATCGCAAATGGCGCGAAATGAATTCGTGCGTCATTTCACGGTTATGTGTGCATAGTTGGGCTTTGGTGCCGTAGTGGCGCCACACGTTGAAAAACTGGATGCGTGCACCGGGCCTTAAACTACTTCGTCTGCCAAGACAGATTCATCATCTGATTGGTTCCCGTGATTTGTAATAGAGCTCGGCGATTTCACTATTTATGTCGCCGCTCTATAAAAATGAGTATTCACACATCTAACCAGTTATAAGATGCCAGCCAAGGAATTTTTCAAAGAGCAGTCACGTGACTACTAGCCTACATGCTGGTCACACATTTTGAAGCTCCTCTCAATAAAAATGCTCTACCTACTTGTATTTCACGTCTACAGGCTTAACTGATTGTAACAGGATTAAAGGTAACAGGTAGGTCTAAGTTGAACAAAATTAAGTACATTGATTCGTAACTGTGACTCTGAACTGTCTTGTGTATCCTCTTACAGACTCGAGATTATTTAGTTGATGAGATGAACAGTTGTGGGATGGGTGTTAGTGTGGAATATGGATCACTCGTTGCATGGATGGATATTCTATGTCCAGTGGAGAGGAATGTAACGGTAATATTTTACATACTATCAAATAATAATTTCTATGTATCCATATATATCTACTCAATATAGCAAATATGAATTGCACAAAATAGTGTTTTCTACACATGAGAATTAAGAATGTTAAAACGTATTCATACACTCCTCTAAACATCATTTCGAACGATTGCAGAAATGCAAGGTAACCATTTCAACACGGAACATTAAACGTCATTACGACTAGAAATATAGTTCAAAAATGTAGACTAGAAATATAATTCAAAAATGTAGACTAGAAATATAATTCAAAATTGTAGACCAGAAATATAATTAAAAAATGTAGACTAGAAATATAATTAAAAAATGTAGACTAGAACTATAATTCAAAAATGTAGACTAAAATTGTAATTCAAAAATGTAGACTAGAAATATAATTCAAAAATGTAGACCAGAAATATAATTCAAAAATATAGACTAGAAATATAATTCAAAAATGTAGACTAGATTTAAAAATGTAAACTAGAACTATAATTCAAAAATGTAGACCAGAAATATAATTCAAAAATGTAGACTAGAAATATAATTAAAAATGTAGACTAGAAATATAATTAAAAAATGTAGACTAGAACTATAATTCAAAAAAATGTAGACTAAAATTTTAATTCAAAAATGTAGACTAGAAATATAATTCAAAAATGTAGACTAGAAATATAGTTCAAAAATGTAGACCAGAAATATAATTCAAAAATGTAGACTAGAAATATAATTAAAAAATGTAGACGAACTATAATTCAAAAATGTAGACTAAAATTGTAATTCAAAAATGTAGACTAGAAATATAATTCAAAAATGTAGACCAGAAATATAATTTAAAAAATAGACTAGAAATATAATTCAAAAATGTAGACTAGATATATAATTCAAAAATGTAAACTAGAAATATAATTTAAATTATAATAAAAGACTCAGACATACCGGTGAACTCTTCCACACCGCATAAAGACAACCATCAAAGTTTTCATGATTGTGGGAGTATACCAGGCCTCGAAATATATTTTTTAATACAGGTGCACGAGGTGCACCTAAGTTTTTAAATTAGATGCACAGGTGCGCCTAGTGGGAAAAAATTAGGTGCACAATTTTATTTTTATGTGCACAGTGCACCTGTGCACCCGGGTATTTCGAGCCCTGGAGTATACTATAGTACACTTACGGTGCCAAAAGTCATAGGATAGCAAAACACATATTTATAAGTGGCGCTCGCACCACGTTAAATGGTATAAAGGGTCAGATGGTTATCAGTGCTTTCTATTGGACTCTTGAATGTCTTGCAAAATGTTTAACAACGTCACAATGACTTCCCGACTGGAATCAACCGAGTTTGAACATGGAGTGATAGTTGGAGCTAGACGTATAGGGCATAACATTTCGGAACTTGTTAAACATTTTGCAAGACATTCAAGAGTCCAAAAGACAGCACTGATAATCATCTGACCTTTTATACCATTTAACGCGGTGCGAGCGCCACTTGTAAATAAGTGTTTTGCTATCCTATTACTTTTATGATTCCTCACTTCAGTGTCAAGAGTGTATCGAGAGTACCTTTTGGATGATATTACTTTCCACAAAGGACTGCTCAGTGGCCCTTCACGTATGCTGAATGACCAGAAGATCTGAGCAGAAACGTCCGAGCTAACAGACGAAAGACACTTCTTGAACTGACTGTCACATTCGATGAGGGACGCACTAAAGGATGCCGTGGACCCTAAATGACTAAACGAAGGTAGCGTGGTCCGAGGAGTCACGTTTCCAGTTGGTCCTAGCTGATGGTCGAGTTCTGGTGGAATAAACCTCATTAGACTTTGGATCCAAATTGTCAAGTCACTGTTCAAAGTGGTGGTGGGGATTCAATAATGGTGTGGGGTGTGTTTACTTGGCATGAATTGGTTCCTCTGGTTAAATTGAACCGGTTATTGGCAAGAAATTGCTATCTCCAGCTGGTTGGTGACAATTTCCAGTCTCATTATGGATCCCACATTCCTCAATAACGATGGGATTTTCCAGGATAATAATACTCCGTGTCACCAGATTACTAGGTGTTGTCCTCGGATCTTTTCCTTGAGGGATTGATCCCGGACCGTCGTCAATAGCCCGTTGTGTTGCTCTTATACGACGTTAATTAACTATTACCAATTACGGTGTCACCGGGTTAATTTTTTTCGCAATTAGTTTGATTGGTCCCCGGGTTTATTTTGTTCGCAATTGGTTTGATTGGTCCCCGGGTTCATTTTGTTCGCAATTGGTTTAATTGGACCCGGGTCGATTTGGTTCTATTCTGGACATTTCCGGCACACGCGTTGGAAGACTAGATATCTAGATATGAACCCCGTGAAGCATATCGTTACTCAAGGTGCAAAAGTTCGTATGTCTAAAATTTGCATTTTTCAGGAGAGCAAAAAAATTTAGTTTTCCTTAATGATTTTATTGTATTATTATATACATTTGGTTGTAATTTTTATTGAATTAGCTTAGGTGGGGGAAATCTCAAAATGCCACATATAGCAACAGTAAAAGAAAAAAATGGAATTTTTGACTTACGACTTTTTGCACTTTGAGTGACGATTTCTACGATATAATCTAAAAGTCATTTGTCCACACGTTTCAGCATTTACCACAACCATGCAATTATGGTCGGCTATCGAGACAGCATAGATGAGCATCTCTCTTCCGACTAAAAGAATTCGCGTCTAGTTCCTGCATAAGCTAAAAGAGTCCGCACACAATATTAGTGAGGTATGACACAACTTTTGGCACTTCGGTGAATACCCGTATGTGAATACGGTTTAATTTTGAGTTCCCTACCTTCCCATAGAGGTAATTACAACGAAGTTTTGAAGTATGTTGTACATATTTGAAATTCATGTTAGGAAATCAAGTCTTTGGGCACTTGGACCAGGAGTGCAAATAGAAGGATCTGGTTATTGGACGATAGTAATAAAAGACTTTGCTTTATAGCATAAGGCATAGCATAATTATACAGGGTGTTCTAAAAGTTCCCGTACCGAAAATTCGTGAATTTTTTTATAAAAAAAAAAACAAAAAACTTTAAAACGATTTTATGCCAATGGTATAAAGCACTTCTAACCTAACGTAGGAAAAAAAATGTGAACTTACATTTATAAAAAATGTTTAACATTTCTCTCTTTTTCTTGGAGGCAAAGCTGAAGTCGTTTGCGCATATTTTTAGAAACGCGTTTCAAGATGCTGGGAGTGACTTCTTGGTATCCTTTGAGTAACGGCAATTTTCAGATCACCTATTGTTTGGTGATTATCTTCATAAACTTTGTTCTTTAAATATCCTCACAGAAAAAAAGTCAGGGATGCGCAGATGATGGAACGAGGTGGCCAAAAGTTTCTTGAGATGAGTCGATGTCCAGAAAAATTTTGAATCATGCACATGGTTTCATAACTTGTATGGCAGATTGTAACGTCTTGTTGGAACCTAGAGACTTGTTCATTCACTTCTAATAATGCAACAAATTGTTGAATAAGTTGATATAGCGTATCTTTATTCGGTATTGCATCATTTGGACATTTATGTTGCCACAATTGTTTACATCTTTCATATGAATTACATTAAAAAAAAGCCTCAGACAGCGTAATTCTCTGAATGCGTGATATATTCATCTTGCAATGAAGAACAAAAAAATAACGTGGAACTTTATTATTGCACAACTTGAATGCGAAGAAAATCAAACGATAAAAATTAAAGAGTCGATAAAACTATAAGCAGACGATAAAATTCAATAGTTAAAATAAACACGGGCAGTAAATTTTTTTAAAGTTGGAGTAAGGGAACTTTTAGGAGACCCTATACAAGTAATTGCTGCATTTTTTTGGACCTGTAATGATTCGGATAGAAATTCAAAATATTTATAACTGAAATAAAAACAGTATCAAGTTAGAATTGTATTTGACTTTTTCCTTAAATGTCTTACGTTTAAACCTTGTAAGAAGTGCATGATTGACAGAACAATCCCTCCACTTGATCCCACGTAGGAAAATACACAAACACTAATCAGAGACACGGTGTTTGCAAGCAAAATGGATGATATTTATTGGTTTGTATGATTTAAGTGTGGTTATATTTCATCTACAATTGTGTTAACGTTGGCTATGGGAGAGCATCGTGATGTCTTTGAACAGTCCCGAATGAACAGCAACTTTTACTTTCTTGCATGGTATTCCTATCAATGTCCTTCTGGTCCATTTTACAGCATATTTCTAAGTCCCATATAGTCTTTGTGCTCTTCGTCAGCGTTTCACAGTGTCTCTTTGATAGGAAAAATAACTTTATTTTTCCCTCTTCGTCATTGTTACAATTAACTGCAAATTGAACTGGTGATTTATATTTCTGTGAGACTTTTAGGAATCGTTTTTGAAAATTTATCAATTTTCAAATTAATCTGGCAAAAAATCTTGACAAACGTTCTTCTTATGAATAAATGCGAAACGAAATACGACGACAGACAGCTTTAGACCCAATGCACACATCCGGTTGTTTTTCAACGTGCGGCGCCGCTGAGGCAACGCAAGTGCGATCTGAGGTACATTAGATCCAATGGAGTAGTGCAGACATGCCTCCGGTGCCGCTGAGGCGCCGCACGTCCAACTTGCGTGCAATTTGTACCGCAGTTCCCCACGGCGCCGCACATACGTCTCCGTTCTGAAGTAACTTGTTTTCATATATAAATGGAATATAAATAATAATTAATGAATGGTTTGTATCCAGTAACATCTATTTTGTTTCAAAATATACTTTTTTTACACCAAGCAAGCGAAATAAACACGTTTTCTTCGATAGAATATTTATCGCAAATGGCACGAAATGAGTACTTGCGTCATTTCACGGTTATGTGTGCATAGTTGGGCTTCGCTGCCGCAGCGGCGCCGAACGTTGAAAAACCAGATGAGTTCACCGGGCCAAAGATGCCTCTCTTTAAGTTTCTGGATTTTTGTGACTGTTGCAATGCAAAATCATCGTCGCTCTTTTGAGCCTCTTGTTCCCAGTTAAATTAATCTTAGATCTTATTCATTGGCCTCATAAGACAGCAAACATTCTACAATCGCTTCTGCATCGAGATGCTGGTTATTGTGCTTGAATGGCTTTTTAGATCATAACCCTGATATGCTACAAGATGTTCATGTCTGGTCCTGCTGACATGGAGTATTATCAACCTAGAACATCCCATCTTATTAAGGTAAGTGAAATCCATAAAGAGGCTGAAAATGGTCGCCAAGCAGCTGGACATAGCAATTTTCAAATTGACCAGAGGACCCAATTTCCAACCACATTATGGATCCACCATCACTGTGGGTGCGAACAATTCCTACTGTACCTCTGGGTAACGCAGAGATCTTCTAGCTAATTAGTGCTTAAAAGGTGTTATAATCAACCAAATTAGCATTGAAAATAAAACTTTAGTATCATGAGTTGAATTATACCTTTTATTTGTAGCATCTATATACTTTTGTATAAGGTTTTGATCGTAAAATTAATTTTTTAGAAAGCCTGTTATGATATCGTGAACCCAAAATTCATGGAACGTATGGTAAGTTGGTTTGTAATCTTAATATAGAATATTTCTAAATTTATAAAAGTGTTTTATGGAATCAGGCGAGGTTGTTTCAGTTTATTTCAAATGTTGGGGCACTTGTATATTACTTTTTCTAAATATAAAGGATTTACAAACATTCGCTGGTGTAGATAGAGGACTGTGTTTTGAGACCTGTCCAATCATCGATCTTTTTTAGCTAGCTAGGAACTAGCTTTACGTCATTTCTAGCGCATTTTACAACGTTTCAATGTACACAACTGTTAAATATCTTTGGGTTGATTTCTGAAACTTACAAATTAAACTAGCTTTCCACCAGGATTGTGTAACACAACACTAAGTATATTTATATTATCAACAATTGCAATGTCAACATGCATTGAAAATTGGTACAGTTTTGCATAACAAACTTTTGTTGCCTGTAATTTCCATATGCTCATTTTTTTACAGTCAACTGCATCTCTTCTCATGGATGGTGCTGAAGAAGCAGAAGCTGTCGAAAACGCACGAGTATGATGACATTTTAAAACTACATTTCCTTATGGTTCTTCTAGAAATCATTAGCTCCCAAAGTCTCCGATCTAAAAAAATATTTCTTGTAGAACCATTAACCCTCCTTTTGGTTGTCTCGATGAAGCATTTTGTCATTAGAAGAAAACTGATTACATCTTGATCTCGTCATCTGGAAAAAATAGTCAATGTCTTAGTGATGAGATGTCTCGTAATCAAGATAATGTCGTTTTTTTATGGTGACTAGATCAAACCTAGTCAGTTTTCTTCCAATGAAGAGAGACGACGAGATCTTAATGAGCATGATATCTCGTTCAAGATTTGGCCAGTTTTGCTAGAGAGACGGCAAGATCTTGATGGACGTGATATCTCATTCAATTTGGCCAGTTTTGCTAGAGAGACAGCAAGATCTTGATGGGCGTGATATCTCGTTCAATATTTGGCCAGTTTTACTAGAGAGACGGCAAGGTCTTGATGGGCGTGATATCTCCTTCAAGATTTGGCCAATTTTGCTAAAGAGACGGCAAGATCTTGATGGGCGTGATATCTCGTTCAAGATTTGGCAAGTTTTGCTAAAGAGACGGCAAGATCTTGATGGGCGTGATATCTCGTTCAAGTTTTGGCCAGTTTTGCTAAAGAGACGGCAAGATCTTGATGGACGTGATATCTCATTCAATTTGGCCAGTTTTGCTAGAGAGACGGCAAGATCTTGATGGGCGTGATATCTCGTTCAAGATTTGACCAGTTTTGCTAGAGAGACGGCAAGATCATGATAGGCGTGATATCTCGTTGAATATTTGGCCAGTTTTGCTAAAGAGACGGCAAGATTTTGATGGGCGTGATATCTCGTTCAAGATTTGGCCAGTTTTGCTAGAGAGACGGCAAGATAGTGAGGGGCGTGATATCTCGTTCAATATTTGGCCAGTTTTGCTAGAGAGACGGCAAGGTCTTGATGGGCGTGATATCTCGTTCAAGATTTGGCCAGTTTTGCTAAAGAGACGGCAAGATCTTGATGGGCGTGATATATCGTTCAATATTTGGCCAGTTTTGCTAGAGAGACGTCAAGATCATGATGGGCGTGGTATCTCGTTCAATATTTGGCCAGTTTTGCTAAAGAGACGGCAAGGTCTTGATGTGCGTGATATCTCCTTCAAGATTTGGCCAGTTTTGCTAAAGAGACGGCAAGATCTTGATGGGCGTGATAACTCGTTCAAGATTTGGCCAGTTTTGCTAGAGAGACGGCAAGATCGTGATGGGCGTGATATCTCGTTCAATATTTGGCCAGTTTTGCTAGAGAGACGGCAAGATCTTGATGGGCGTGATATCTCGTTCAAGATTTGGCCAGTTTTGCTAGAGAGATGGCAAGATCGTGATGGGCGTGATATCTCGTTCAATATTTGGCCAGTTTTGCTAAAGAGACGGCAAGATCTTGATGGGCGTGATATCTCGTTCAAGATTTGGCCAGTTTTGCTAGAGAGACGGCAAGATAGTGATGGACGTGATATCTCGTTCAATATTTGGCCAGTTTTGCTAGAGAGACGGCAAGGTCTTGATGGGCGTGATATCTCGTTCAAGATTTGGCAAGTTTTGCTAAAGAGACGGCTAGATCTTGATGGGCGTGATATCTCGTTCAAGATTTGGCCAGTTTTGCTAGAGAGACGGCAAGATCTTGATGGACGTGATATCTCATTCAATTTGGCCAGTTTTGCTAGAGAGACGGCAAGATCTTGATGGGCGTGATATCTCGTTCAAGATTTGACCAGTTTTGCTAGAGAGACGGCAAGATCATGATAGGCGTGATATCTCGTTGAATATTTGGCCAGTTTTGCTAAAGAGACGGCAAGATTTTGATGTGCGTGATATCTCGTTCAAGATTTGGCCAGTTTTGCTAGAGAGACGGCAAGATAGTGATGGGCGTGATATCTCGTTCAATATTTGGCCAGTTTTGCTAGAGAGACGTCAAGATCATGATGGGCGTGGTATCTCGTTCAATATTTGGCCAGTTTTGCTAAAGAGACGGCAAGGTCTTGATGTGCGTGATATCTCCTTCAAGATTTGGCCAGTTTTGCTAAAGAGACGGAAGATCTTGATGGGCGTGATAACTCGTTCAAGATTTGGCCAGTTTTGCTAGAGAGACGGCAAGATCGTGATGGGCGTGATATCTCGTTCAATATTTGGCCAGTTTTGCTAGAGAGACGGCAAGATCTTGATGGGCGTGATATCTCGTTCAAGATTTGGCCAGTTTTGCTAAAGAGACGGCAAGGTCTTGATGTGCGTGATATCTCCTTCAAGATTTGGCCAGTTTTGCTAAAGAGACGGCAAGATCTTGATGGGCGTGATAACTCGTTCAAGATTTGGCCAGTTTTGCTAGAGAGACGGCAAGATCATGATGGGCGTGATATCTCGTTCAATATTTGACCAGTTTTGATAAAGAGACGGCAAGGTCTTTATGGGCGTGATATCTCCTTCAAGATTTGGCCAGTTTTGCTAGAGAGACGGCGAGATCTAGATGGGCGTGATATCTCGTTCAAGATTTGGCCAGTTTTGCTAGAGAGACGGCAAGATCATGATGGGCATGATATCTCGTTCAATATTTGACCAGTTTTGCTAAAGAGACGGCGAGGTCTTGATGGGCGTAATATCTCCTTCAAGATTTGGCCAGTTTTGCTAGAGAGACGGCGAGATCTAGATGGGCGTGATATCTCGTTCAAGATTTGGCCAGTATTGCTAGAGAGACGGCAAGATCGTGATGGGCATGATATGTTGTTCACGATTTGGCCAGACGGCTATGAGAAAGGTTAACTATTTTTCTTTTAATTTCAGAAATGTGTCGAATCTATCATGGCATTTTGCTCGGCTTACCCGGATGGATGCATGGATTAAGTATGTGTCACGTTTGTATGTACTTTCAATTTTTGGTTAGCAATTAGTTCAAAATTATTCGCTGCTTAAATAATCGGTGTAAGTTTAAAAAATTGTCCATCATTTATGGAGATACAATGCAAAATGCACTCTATAACAAAAAAAATCAACGCACTAAGAAGAAGTTTTCCGATTACGATCAAAATTGGTGGATGAGAAGAACATACTTAGAAAAACAAACGATTAAACTTTCAGAACAATTGAATGATTTATTTCAGAGTTTGACCGATACAAAGGGAGGAAGTCAATAAGCCGTTGGTCCACATCGGGCCTGGATGCAAGCTGTCACCCGGCGTGGCATAGACTAAAAAAGTTCCCGGATGGTGTACTGTGGAATTTCTTGATAAATTGTCCCCAAATGTGCTCTATGGGAGATAGATCATGAGACCTAGCTGGCCAAGGAAGTGTTGGGAAAGCTTGAAGACAATTCATAGCAACACGTGTCGTGTGCGGCAGGGCATTATCTGGTTGAAAACTAAGACCGGGGTGTAGCAAAAGGAACTGTAACATAACCGGTCGTAAAATGTCGTCTATGTACCGCTGTGATGTCAGCGTGCGAAAAATGACTACCAAAGGGGTTTGGCTATCAAAGGAGATGGCACCCCAGACCATAACAACCTGTTGTGTGTATGTGTGGAGTGCGATAGAAAGGACAGGATCCCCACGCTGCCCTGAACGACTCCAGACGCGTATGCGGTTGTCGTCAGGACACAGTTGGAAACGGGACTCGACACTAAAGATTATACGTCCCCAGTCAGCGCCATTCCAAGTTGACCGAGTCCGGCACAACTACTGGACAACTTTTTATTGGTGCGTCGATTTTTGTTTTGTTTTGTTATAGAGCAGGCCTCGAAATGCATTTTTTAATACAGGAGCCCCTTGTACACCTAAGTTTTTAAATTAGGTGCACAAGTTATATTTTAGGTGCATATTTAAAAAAAACGTAATATACGAGCATTAATATAATGTAAACCAGGGCTCGAAATACCCGGGTGCACAGGTGCACTGTGCACATGGAAATAAAATTGTGCAAATAACTTTTTCCCCCTAGAGTGCGTGCACCTAACGTTAAAAAAAAGGGGGGGGGAACGTGTTTTAGGTTATTTTGATGTTTGAACAAAATATAAGTATAGACCTCTCTCGCTCTAAAGGAACGTAATTAAAATTTCTAAATACACACTATGCGAAAACAAAATCGCTGGGCCGTAACGGGTTTAAACAGGGGGAAGGCTTACTTGTGACACTGCCGTATGAACTTTCCGATGATCGAAACATTTTCCAGATGGCTCTGTTGAAGCAACTGTCGCGACAGCCGTGAACCAGAGAAGGGATAATTTAGATGCTTAAATATTTTTATTTACTATCTTCTACCTAACCTATATAAACATACCCAACTAATAAAGTAGTTTACATTGCATTAATACTCTTATGTTACGATATTTTTTTAAATATGCACCTAAAATATAACCTGTGCACCTAATTTAAAAACTTAGGTGCACAAGGTCCACGCGTATTAAAAAATCTATTTCGAGGCCTGATGTAACTATTTTATTAGTTGCGTATGTTTAGATAGGTTAGTAAATAAAAACATTTTAAAATCTAAATTCTCCCTTCTCCGGAGCACGGCTGTCGCTTCAACAGAGACTTCTGTAAATGTTTCTGATCATCGGAAAGTTCTGTTGGCAGTGGCACAAGTAAACCTTCCTCCTGTATAAATGCGTTGCGGCCCAGCGATTTGTTTTTGCATAGTGTGTATTTAGGAATTTTAATTACGTTCCTTTAGAGCGAGAGAGATCGATAATAATATTTTGTTCAAATATCAAAATAACATAAAACACGTCCCCCTCCCCTTTTTTTTGTAACTTTAGGTGCACCTGGAGGGACAAAAATTAGGAGAAAAATTTTATTTTCATGTGCACAGTGCACCTGTGCACCCGGGTATTTCGAGCCCTGTTGTAGAGTATATATTCAGCTATTGTTTGAATTGGAATGGATAAGTTTTTGGTTTGAGGACGAAGAATGCTTTGTTTTTCAAGAATTTTTCAAGTTGGTGATGTGGAAATTAGTAGAGCAAGCATCTCGGGGTTAAAATTAACACAATTTATTTACGTGTTTTACAAAATATTATGGAACATTTAGTAAGATAGGACTAGATCAAGTTGGCGAGTGGAGATTAGTGAAGTAAGCATTTCGGGGTTATAATTAACACAATTTATTTACGCGTTTTACAAAATAAGAGAAAACATTTAGTAAGACAGGACAAGACAGTTGCGCGCAGCAAGGAACCGACAGAACTATCTTCTTTTTATCACAAGGATTACTCCGAATCTGATGGCGGAGTTGGTAATGTGCCAAGAAAAGATTGAGAGTTTGATGGTGTTATTGGCACGGCGCCAGTAGTTCGTTTTGCTATAAGTATTTAAATGCCGTATAAAAAATTCTGAACCAAATTTGATGTAATTAAAAGGAAGTGACAACTTAAAATTTATTTTGTTTTTATTACTTCAGGACTCTTTTAATATTCATTTTTGATGCTAATTATTTTCGTCTATTTCTCAAACCTGTTAACTGTTCCATATCCTCACCATTGGATAAAATCTCCAAATTCTTATCATTTCTCTTTTGGAAAACCTTAAGTTTTCAATGTTTGATAAATTACCAATTAACATGAATTTTAGTTAATTTTGTGGAGATTTAGCACATTTTATTCAATCAAATAAAGCAATTACCTACTTTTGACAACCATAAATCAAGTAAACTGTTTACCCTTCATTCTTTTAATTTCAATAGTAATATTAAAATAACTTTGAGAAATCGTAAAATTGTTTGAAGTATATTTTCTGTAGCCAACATCCATATTTAATAAAATTACCTTTCGTTGTAGACGCGAATAGTTTTAAGTTTTTACGTGACTATCTTAAAATATTTTTTCGCTGCTATTTCAAGTAGCTAAAATCACATCGAATTTTGTGTTCTATTTCAGAAAAATCTAAGAATGACTCAAGATAACTAGAATTTGAAATTCTGCAAGAAAATCGAGATCATCCTCTTTTGGAGAGACTCTGTAACCATTAATTGTAATTCCATTTCTGTAACCAATAATAAAAAGTAGAATAAAATCTGAATTCAGCACTTTTACTTTTTGAAAATACGGGCAATGTCCAAAATATTTCTCCTTGGTTAATTCAGCATAGTTTCATAACATAACATATACACTTTTCACAATTTAATTACTTCAATTATCATTTAATATTTTGAGTATTGTTTTACTATGTTTAGGTAATGTCATATGTGAGGGACATTTGATATGTATGGTTAAAAATCAAGTTAACTCTCCAAGTAGTTAAGTAAAGCAGTTAAAGTAAGGAAGTTAAGTCTCCCTTTTGGCAACAAGACAGATTTTGATTATCACCTAACGTCATTAAGATTTTCATGATTGATTTTGCTTATCACCAAACGTAATGAAGATATTGCTAACTTTTCAATGATGAACGGGGAAGATCTGGTCAGTTTTCTGCAATTAAGGAGATATATCAAGATCTGGTCAGTTTTGATGATGACGAAATACCTACCAGAAGCAGTAAACACCATATTGAGAAGAACATAAACATTTACAAACATAGTCTCCATTGAGTGCTACACACCTGGTCCAGCAAATTTCCAATTTTCTCATTCCGTGGAAAAATATGTCATCTGACCGTGGTTCATAATTACGTGGTGTTGTCCTCTGATCTTTCCCTTTGTGATTGATCCCGGACCGTAACCAATAGCCAATTGTGTTGCTCCAGTACGACGTTAAGTAAAAAATGACTAAATACCGTCGGTAAAACCTTCTGTCAAAATCTACAAAATGAGCATTGGCTGCTGTGATGGTATCCTTATTAGACGAAAATTTCTTCCATCGAGCAAATTTCTAAGTTGGAAAACAAAAGATCGCACGGGATCAAGTCTGGAGAATAGGGCGACAGTTCACTTCGAATAAAAATATTTCATCACTGCATGGAACACATTTTTACCATTTTTGTAACATCTGCTACAATGTTCGCTTCAAACGTCTGTAGAACGTTAGCAAAATGTCACATCCATCTGAAATTTGTCCTGAACTACGTAGTTCGAAAAGACACCTGCCAGCTGATATTGCACAAAATAAATTGTGTCAATATCTTATCAAAAATCATTTACCTAACTTATCAAAGGACCTTTGTAACGTAGTT
Organism: Metellina segmentata; assembly: GCA_947359465.1. Lineage (NCBI taxonomy): Eukaryota > Metazoa > Arthropoda > Arachnida > Araneae > Tetragnathidae > Metellina > Metellina segmentata. The sequence continues at coordinate 105,544,360 of OX375877.1, forward strand.
ATATTTGCCAGGATGTTTTACACATTTCTGATATTTTGTTTTCAATTCTCTCACCTGTTTTCTTATGTTACTTAAAAACCAATACATTTTTGTAAACATACACTCGACACATATAAATATGCTTCTTTTTATTAAATTTTATGGAAATTCAAATGTTTCCAAAAATACAAACAGAAGGTATCTCCCAATGTCTTGGAAAAGCAGTCTCAGAAAAGAATTTCGGAATATTTGTCTAAAAAAAAAAATTTTTAATGAAATTTGGAGGAAATTTGAAACTTATTTGAATTTTATAACAAAAAAAAAACACACACACAATATAGGGCATCTAAAATCTCAAACATAGCTTTAAGATATTTTTACATAAAAATAAGCCTTTATAGGATCTGCAACACGTTCGAAACTGTTTTTTACTGAGGAAGTGCTGAGCCAAAGAACTTGTGAAATAATAACGTTAGTAGCACACATTTTTAAAAAAAATGTAGCAAAAACATTTTTTATAACACATTTTAGTAGCAATTTTAGTTGCTCAGGTACAAAGTGAATTTGCTGGAGTACAAAATGCGTTAATTAAGTATGAAACCGGCGTTGAAGATCTCAAGAAGTTTATATTTTAAGATTCAAAACAAACATTTCTTAATTAGGTTTTCATGAAAATCTAGCAACTACGGATACCGATGTTTCTTTCATGGTTGCCATGCTTGTCACCAAACAAATATTAGCATCCCTAGGTACCTTTTCTCCCACAAGAAAAATCCGTAAAATATTTTTTCTGTTCGCTCTTTGTTAAAAAATAAGACTAAACTTCTATTAAAACTACTGAATTTTCAAAAAAATTGCCAAAATGTTCGAAAAGTCGCCAAAATTTTGAAAATAGGATGTTTTGGGACGATTTTGCTTAAAAAGATATCACTCCCAGTCGCAAAGGTTAAAAAATAGTAGTAGCAAAAGTCTCCCTTTAGTCGCCTGTGGAAACACTGGAATTTAGGGTTATACCGATAATATAACTTCATCTGTGTGTGCGCCGTACCAATCTTACTCTTAGTGACAATCGTTGGCACCATTTTTTAATTGGCGCAACTTTTCTCGTACTTGGCAAGCGCCAAAAGCTTTGACAATTTCGCAGCTGGTGTCTGATCTTTTATGGTGGTCTGATTTTATATGGTCTGGTCTTACCATGAACCTCTTTTTGAGAATGGTACATTAATTTTCTGTGTAAGTTAGTAGTATAACAATTTGAATCAATGTGAATAAATATAGCTACAATCCACTAAAAAAATTTGTGTGTGTGTGAGTCACATGAGACTGAAAAACTCTTAAAAACTTAATTTTAAAAATTCATGAATTCATTTCTTTAAAAATTGCATTCTCTACATAACACAATTTTATTTTGCTTCAATAATGTATGAAATACTAACATTTCTTGCAGCTCACAAAAAATTTGAAGATCTGGACATCTCGTCTTTTGAGAATCAAAAAATTATTTATTACTCATAAAATTGTAATTTTGTTAACGGTGAATAAATTCCAGGGCAATACACACTATCTGACTGTAGCAACAAAACTTTATGAATAATCAAAGCGACCTGATTAAGTTTGGTAGATTGCCACGTTTACTATACACACTCTCTCTCTCTCTCTCTCTCTCAAATCTTGAATTGAAATCTAAGAAAATAAGAAGTTCATTTTTAAATGAATTAATTCCTAAGTGCATTTATTGCCTTTAACATATTCTAGTTTTAACTATACCCAAGTTAACATTTGAATGTCTAAACTAATATCCAAGACATATCTAGAAGAAATTTTTTAAGATACAAAAAGTTATAATTCCTAGATCGAAGTTATTATTCGATAGATCTTAAAATGATTTAGCAATTCAAACGTTTTTTTTTACCTTTACTGTCCTCTTAACAATCCCCCTCCATTTGAAGACATCTCATAATAAATGGTTCCAAGCAAATCTAAAAAATCAAATAGTGTAAATTCAATATCATAAAGGAAAAATTCACCTTTTAAACAGAATAGTATATTCCTGCAAATAAAATTGTTTACCTATTTAATAGATCCCATTCGATTTATGAATGACAACGCTTTTTCGGAAAGAAATATACGAATTGTTGAATGCATAATAAAATTTAGCACTTTTAAAGCATTTGTGGAATTATTTGAATAATTTAAAAAAAATAATAAAAATACTAAAACGTTACATGTTATTAACCCTGTGGGTGATTCACACATAGAAGGTCCTTCCACACCAAATCAACCAATGGTCAAAACATGATGTCTTCAGATCTTTATGATTTTTTTACATGAAATAGTATTAGCTTTTTTTTAATAGATAAAAAAAAAGATTCATGAAAACCATCATGAAATTCTGTACACAACTTACTATTTATGTTTGTGTAAAATATTATTTTTTCATCAGAATTAAAAATTCCGATTTTTCTTATTTTATTAAAAAAAAAAATACTTTTTTTTTAGTTCATAAAAAATATAAAGTGATGTGGTACACTCAAGCTATATGTCACATTAAAGCCCTTGTAATTCTGAAGAGAATGGTACAAATTTGAGCTTTCTTGGACAAACGTTTTTGCGTTATGTGCTTTTAAAAATATCAAAACGTTCCTAAAAACTGGTGTTTTTGAATTTTTCAAAAATTGGAAACTCAAAAACAAAAGGTCCAAAAAAAATTAAAACTGCATTTTTGGTCATACTGATGAGAGAACACAATCACTAAATAGGATACATTTGGAAAACCTTAAGATTTAAAATAATATTTTTATTGGTTGATTTGATATGAATGATCCATAAGGCGTTCTACAGTCTCCAGTCTTTCCTGCGTGACTTCAAACCAGTTTTGACTGTGACCCAATAGAATCTTTCGGGGGATCCTTTCAACCAATCGTTGTGAGCCAATCGATTTAGTCATTATGTGCGCGGTGGGATTAAAGCAACATTACACAACACGGGAATCGGTGACTCTCAGAGCGTTCAAAAGGTTAAACGTAGATGCTACGCAGGGGCTGCTAGTTTTTATGAACTTAGGCAAATTAACACGTTTTCTGCAAATCACTCGCTAACGCGTGATGTGGCATCGACGCTAAATAGAAATCACGCGGCAGCGCGTGGTGTGGAGTAATGTCTCAGTAGCCAGTCACGCGTTCGCGCGGCAAGAGTTGAGCCTCAGCATTGATTATCCGCTTCAATTAGCATGATATGTTAGGTGTTGGCGTGGTATTGGCGTGGAGTAAAGGTTAAAAGCCAGTTGTAAAGGTATATGATTTCGATTTTAAAACCTTATTAGTTATTAAAAAATCTTGTAATATGAATTGTAGAGACGATAGTTCTGTAGGTCCTTCACGCCCCCAAAAAAGAAAAGTTCAATCTAATAAACCTCTAACAGATGACGAAATTGCAAATTTGTTGGCTGAGCTTTCGCCAATCTATTCTGGTATTGATGCATTTTTCAACAATATTTCTCTCTATATTAAAAAAAAGTTACCGCCGCCACCGCCGCCGCAGGATTGAAAACTGTGCTGTTTAGCTCGATTGTTAAACGATTTTCCGAGAAAGTACTGATCGGAAAAAAACGAAATTAACATGATTTGTTCTTCGTCGTATTCCCTGGACAATTATTAAGATTTTTTCCCGATGCGGCTATTAGTTTAGTGTTTATTAAGTGTCAAAATTGAAGAAGCGAAATTTCTTCCGCGAGTGAGCAAAACACATACAAATTTTCAGTCTTCAGCCGTGAGTTTTTTTTTAAGAGTACCTCTCAACGTAAATTTTTGCAGCTCCTCGAGTTTTTTTTTAAGTTTCAATTTGGTTCTTGATAATATTTTTTTGAAATTCGGGAAAAATCAGGACATTTTTGTTACTTTTTTTAAAAACTGCCGTATCTATATTTTATTACTATTATTTTTTAATTTTTAAAATATAGCAGTATACCTCAGAATGTATTCTTTCTTACGGTACTATTATTTTTTAAATCGGTTAATAATTAAATTGGATGCGATCAAAAAATGGTCATACAAAATTCGGAATCATTGGATATTTTCGCTAATTTTTGTTGCAGCCGTTAACTCTAAAACTGTCATATCTATATCGTATTACTATTAGTTTTTTATTTTGAAAATAGCGCAGTATACCTCAGACTGTACTCTTTCTTACGGTACCATTATTTTTAAAATTGGTTCATAAATAAATTCGATGCAATCAAAAGTTCGTGACACGAATTTCGTATTTCTTATTTCGCTGTTGGCGAGCGTAAGCGAGCAGGGGGCGGAGCCCCCTAGTGTTATAAAAAGTAAGTCGGCTTCTGGGGGAAAACCCATTTCTAAGGCGGGGCAATAACTATCAACACATCCTAAAATAACCGGTAGTGAATGTGTTAACCAATGCGTTATACTTTGCATCTTTATCCTTTCGTTTGGCTTGTAGCTCTTTGCTCACCCACTTGCGATGCTTTAGTTGCAGTTCTGAAACAGTCTTGTTCTGGGTCTATGTTTAAAACCCTGCAAAAACTTGTCTAAAATGTATGACAGCGAATCTACCGGAGGTGATGATGGACGAATATTAATAGTAATTGATACTGAGGTACTTATTAAAAAAATTGTAAAGAAGAAGAATTTAAAGAAATTGAAGATTGTTGTTGATGAACCAATTATATGGTTAGTTAGTCTTTAGGTTAATAAGACAGTGCAAATACTACAGTTCTCTAAAATCTCTACAATATCAGAAGGTTGAACACACAAAAAATGAATACCTGAAAAATCCGATGAAATGGTCTTTGTATGGGATGCCATTTAGGCAGAGAGATGGGTAATTTAATTAAAGTCAATGAATCAAAATAACATGCTATTGCCGACTATTCGGGATCGAACCATAAGGGGAAAGGAGACGACAACCTCTCTTAATTTTATACCAAGGCCCAGGTGCAGAACTATATTAAGTGTTCTGCAACACAACTCCAAGCAATCGCAATTGTTCGCAGGCATTTTTTTTCGAATTTTGAAAACTGCAGTAAAATAAAATACAAACGTAAGACACAATTACCGACTAAATATGTATTACATATCTCTTCTATACTATTAAAAAAAGAAGCGTTTGTCTGTTTTCTGCAGGCAAAGTTCTGACGAATCTATGGCACTTACAATAATGGCATTTGTCATACAAGTAGTCCAAAATTTTTGCAATTTTTGAGTCGAGGCGAATTTTAAAATTCAATCTACAACATTTTAAAATAAATTTAATACATTTTTTTCATCGTTCTTTCTTTCTCCGGAATGTTACGTAACCTGAACAACCACATGAATATTGACTTTGACGTAAATATGACTATTGACGTCAGCCACTGGAGCAATGCTAAGTTTTTTTTTCAAATTTCGCGTATTCGCAATAAATGGGAATGGTAGCAAACAGATTCGAATGACCTTCGTTTGATTCGAGACTAATTCATTTTGATTTCCTGAGAAACGGATTCGATTGAAGCAAAATAAATTATTAAAGTTATCACTGGCGTTCTTCAGTGCTTTTTCTATCACAGCGATCGTTAAAGATCGAATGAAAATTTTAACGGATTTGAAATCTGCGGAAAATTTTACACCTTATGGATACTTTATACGTTTGATTTTCTTTTAATAAATAATTTTTCAATTAAGTATTTATATTTTTTGGTTTGCGAAGCAAATTAACACCACGGGCAACGGAACTCCCACGAAAAGAACTGTCACGGGCAACGCCCATTTGGTTTGCGACACAAAACAACACCACGGGCAACTCCAGTATGGCTGTAATCCAATAGGCTACGAATTTCCATTTGGTTTGCGAAGCAAACCAATAACCCCATAGAAGCAACTGGCAATGCATTGCTAGCCACGCAGTGGCTAGTTTATAATAAAACATCAAAATTAATTAACTAACTTTATTTGAAACCAAGGCAAACTTTCAGAATGTGCAATTTTGTCGATGAGTTTTGAATAGGCATAGAAGATGTGCACTGCAGATGCTTTGCACTGATGCACACTTGTAAGATGCTTTGCATTGATGCACACTTGCAAGATACTTTGCGCTGCAGAACATCGTAATTTATGATTGAAAAAAAAATGGGACCAAATTTTGATAAAATTACAGAAAATTTGTTCTACAACGACTCTGTTTGTTCTGCGACGTACTTCGAAGCTTTAAGCATTTTCTGCTTCCGGGTACCACGGTAAGATGACGAGAACACCAGCACTGGCACCCCATTTTCCAAGCTTCCGCAGTGCTCAAACGTGGTGACATATGAGGCCATGACAGATTTAACTTGCACGTGTTCCTACGCACACGACGGCTTTTGATTGGATAAATTTTTGAACTTGCAGCCCTCCAGATGTTAATCCGTTACTCTTCCAACTGGGCTACCAGGTCCCGAGAAACTTATGCGGTTAAGTATATCATAAATAAATATCTGTTAAATTTGCATGAAATGGCCTTTGTGTGAGATGCCATTTAGGGAAATTTTGGTTTCATAAAAACTTTAAACTTACTTTTGCACTTTGAACTTTTAAATTATCATCCGCTGTATAGACGTTTCTTGATACCTTTTTCTGCAAGAAAAAATAACTGTTAAATATATATATGAATTTGAGATTTTTTTTGTTGAGAAATTTATAAAGTATCTAAAAGTTTATATTATTTACATTGTGTTGTAACGCATAAGAAATAAATGGGTTCTAAATATATTCTTTGTGGAATTAGTATTGCACTGGTCGAACATTCGAACAGTTTTTCCACGTGTAGTTAAAAAGGGAAACTTGTCTTTAAGACTAGATCTCCACTTACAATTTCCAGTCGCTAAATAAAACTGTTTGTTTCAAATATAAGTGCACAAACTTGCGACTAAACAATCGTAGCGAGTAAAAAGTTGCAACCTATCCTACTGTCGCTCTACCCAATGAATCATACGGACAGGCATGGACAAGCACCCACTTCCGATGCTTTTGTCGCAGTTCTGAAACAGTCTTGTTCTGGTCTTTGTTTAAAACCCTGTAAATACTTGTCTAAAATGTCTGACAACGAATCTACCGGAGGTGATGATAGGCGAATATTAATAGTAATTAATACTGAGGTACTTGTTAAAAAAATTGAAAAGAAGAATTTAAAGAAATTGAAGATTGTTATTGATGAACCAATTATTCCCATCAATTCATCAAAACTACTTTTTGTCATTCGGTAACACTGGAAAAACTTTGCAGGGTGCTCACATAAATCTTCAAATAACTTATAAAACTGCCCTTGCAATAATCCATGACTCAATAATTGGATGTACCCAATGCCGATGCTTGCTCCGCTTTATTCTCGCATAAGTTCGACCGTTCGCATAAGTAGTTTCAATTACATGCATTGAAAAACTGTTCTAATTCAACCGTTTATCTATCCCAGTGTGTGCACCTTGCAGATTTTCTGCGGCAGCAATTGTTTCGGTCGTTGCGACTACAAATTGCAAGTGGAGGTCTAGCCAAAGAGATTCTCATGTAAAGGTGGTTGTGGCCGATTTCTATACAATACTAGCTCCGTTCTCTGCTCGCCTGTGATCGCCAAACTCTGTTGATTGCTACGCAACCCCATTTGGTTTGCTTCGCAAGTGTATTGCTGAGGGTGAGGTGTGAATAAGTTTAAGTAGCTGTATCGGCAAAAAAAAAAAAAAAAAAAACATTTTATATCTTGTTCTTTATGCATTTTTCAACAAGCCATATTAAATTTCGTAATTTTCTGATGCGTACATTCTCGAAAAACAGTCTGAGAATCGAGCGAAAAAACAATTTTCAATCCTTTTCTGCGTCTAAACTATCTTAACAATTCGTATATTCCTGATTGGACTTTCCGGGACATGCCGTCATAGCGAGTTTCCTCGTTTCATCTCCACGATGAACAATTTGTACACTTATAGTGTCTATTTAGTGTATCAACCAAACAGTAACACCAAACAACCAAACAGTAGTAGAGTAACACCAAAAGAGCAAAACTAAACCCAATTCTCCATGTATTATAAGCTATTAAAAGTTATTTACATCTACAAAAAAACATCAAAACAATGACAGTTTTTAGAAATTTTATGTGTAGCAACAAGTAACATAACATAAACCTGGATTCACAGCTTTAACTGCATATATTTTTGTACGAGCTGAAAGGTTTGAATGATTCTAATGATCCAATGGTGATGGATTTGGTGAAACTTTCGAGGAAAATAAACAAAAAATGAACAGCAAATATGTGACCTCAACTATTTGTTCCTTTCAGCTTGAATTGCGTGAAATTAGTAATACAATCGGAAGCTGTACGTGATAGAATTGAAATATGAAGATTAACATTCGAGCATTTGTTTTAGAACTCAGTTGGTGCTGCCATCTATTGAATTAATTCAAACTAAGTCCAAAATTCTTAATATTTATTAATTATTTCGTTGAACTACGGAAAAAGTACATTGACCTCATTTTTAAAACAAATAAACAGCTCGAAAGTTAAAAAAAAAGATTGAAAAAGAAAAACGAGATTTTTAAAATTAGTATTGAATTAGTACACTAACACAGAAATATAAATTATTGTTGTTTCCTAGTTGAAGGGGGCTAACGGTGAATTATAGGAGTGAATTATTAGAGCAATTTGCAGCGAACACTTGAAAATAAATGTTTTGTGCACATACGTCTGCACTAGTGTCAAAGTAAAATTTGCAAGACACATGAAGATTCATTCACTTAATACATTTACAGCTTCCACAAATTGAAAATATTTTCTATATATTATCCTCACATTTTCTCTATGACCTCTGTAGCATAGTTGGATAGGTAGGTAGATATTCAATCAACATCTCACTGGAGCAACGCAACGGGCTATTGGAAACGGTCCGAGATCAATCCCGAGGACAACACCATGTAATTTTTAACCATGGTCAGATGGTGAGATCAACACCTGAGCCGGTCCCCACTCCCCAAACTTTCTCACCACGCCAGAACATAAGTACATTTGAAGCTACGGCAGATTTTACGTGCACCAACCCCTTTATATATATTTGGATGGATTCGAACTCGCAACCTTTCGGTTGCAAATTTGCTACTCTGCCAACCGGGCTACTTTTGCACAGTTGGATAAGTACCGGATTGGCAACTGGAGGGTTGCAAATTCAAAACTCATTCTAGCCAAAGATCGTCGTGTAAACAGAGGCTGGTGCGTGTTAAACTTGTCGTGTCCTCATATGCCTTTACTTTGGCTTGACGTGGAAGCTTGAAGAGTGATCTAACAGTGGTTCAAAATTACATAATTTTGTCCTCGGTTCTTTCCCCAGAGGATTGATCCTGGAGCGTCGTCAATGGTCCGTTGAATTGCACCAGAGCGACGATAATTATTTGTAATTACCATTATCTTATACTTCTTCGGCTTACAAGGGAAACACTAAGTCAAAATTTTACAAAGGCGAGATTTTAGCTTTACAAGAACATAATGTGATGATCTTTAGACTCATGAAAGTCCAAAACATCAATTTTTCTTTGCATAGCGAAAACCATTCTTCTTGAGAAATATTCTTCGAACCTTCAGGTTGCATAGAGAGCAGAATTTTCTCATAACTATATTTTTGGCTTAGTGTGTTTCACTTGTGAGTCAACGACATTGTAAAGAGCTTGGTTGCTAGACGAATGAACGACGCACTGTTGCAACTTAACGGACTATTAGTGACAGTCCGGGGTCCAACCAGAAGGTAATTGTCCGTGGACAACACTTAGTCTTTTCGAACCATGGTCGAATGGAGAGATCAACACCTGAGCTGGCACCCAATTCACCAAACTTCCACACCACACTAACGCTATGATAAATTAGGTCGCGACAGGTTTAACGTGCATCAGTGGGACGAATTACCCGGTCTTTGGTTGGGTGGATCGAGTTTCGAACTCGCAACCTTCCGATTGCTGATACGCTACTTTTCGAATTGGGCTGCTGCGGCCCGCAATATTGTAGAAGTAAAACGCAAGTAAAACAACTATCTATTACCTCATATACTTCCATGTCTTTAAAAATCTTCATAAAAGCTGCATACTGAAAAGATAAAATATCATTTTGAGATCGAAAACATTAATTTTTAGTGAAAAGGGAATAAAAACTCTTCTAACTAAACCCACCACATCTTGATGGACAACACAACTCGTCATTAGAAAAAACTGATCATATCCTGATTTCGTCAACAAAAAATGGGTAAGATCTTGGTGAGCAGATGTCTCGTCATTAGCAAGATTGGTCATATCGTGATGAACGAGGTATCTCGTCACTAGCAAGATTGGTCATATCGTGATGGACGAGGTATCTCGTCACTAGCAAGATTGGTCATATCGTGATGGACGAGGTATCTCGTCACTAGCAAGATTGGTCATATCGTGATGGACGAGGTATCTCGTCACTAGCAAGATTGGTCATATCGTGATGGACGAGGTATTTCGTCACTAGCAAGATTGGTCATATCGTGATGGACGAGGTATCTCGTCACTAGCAAGATTGGTCATATCGTGATGGACGAGGTGTCTCGTCACTAGCAAGATTGGTCATATCGTGATGGACGAGGTATCTCGTCATTAGCAAGATTGGTCATATCGTGATGAACGAGGTATCTCGTCACTAGCAAGATTGGTCATATCGTGATGGACGAGGTATCTCGTCACTAGCAAGATTGGTCATATCGTGATGGACGAGGTATCTCGTCACTAGCAAGATTGGTCATATCGTGATGGGCGAGGTATCTCGTCACTAGCAAGATTGGTCATATCGTGATGGACGAGGTATCTCACTAGCAAGATTGGTCATATCGTGATGGACGAGGTATCTCGTCACTAGCAAGATTGGTCATATCGTGATGGACGAGGTATCTCGTCACTAGCAAGATTGGTCATATCGTGATGGACGAGGTATCTCGTCATTAGCAAGAATGGTCATATCTTGATGGAGGAGATAATCTCGTTGAAACCACTTGGAGGATTAATGGTAGAAGTGCACGCCAAAAGGAACAATGCAGTTTTCGCTAATAAGTACGAGTTCAGAAGAAAAGAATACATACACTTGTATCTCTTGTAGCATGGCACATGTTATTCTCGAAGCCTTTCAGGCTTGTCATCACATCCGCGCCAGGGAAGAATGTATCCAGGGCATCCGTCGCTCTAGATCGGCACTGTGGGATATATGAGATACAATCAACTAATTTTATAGCGACAGTTGGTATAACGACTGGCTGCAGTAAAACGACCAATGAGGAACATGCACCTGTGTGGAATATGCTCATTTCTGTGTTTTTATTAATAGATTGATCTTCAAAATGTTCGTAAACGATAATCAAAACCCATAAAATAGACTTAATTAATTGAAATTTCAAGTTTTGATTTACCGAAAAGTACGGCAAGATCACAAGACCTCAAAACGCTACGTGATTAGTTTGACGTCAAAGTGCTCCACGATGTAAAGGTTACATTTGACTAGCGCGTTGAAATTTCACATTACTTGCTCTTTTAATTTTTAAACAATCAATTATAATTTTTTCTTGCTATTTTGTGTTGCTGTTTGTTTTTGTTGTTTATTCCGTTTATTTTATAATTATATATTAATTCTCTTAATTTAAACTTTCTCTTTTTTTTATTGCTATCTTGTTTATTATGGCTCCAATGCCTGGATTTTTAAAAGGATCAACAAGAAAGAAATACCGCTTGCTAAAAAAGATACTTTCTATTATATTTCTTCATTTTCCATATCATAAAATTTAAACAAAAAACGTGCAAGTTCCTCATTGAAAGGTTTTTGTGGCTCTGTGATGCCGTTATTTATGATCGATACATCTACCCTGGAAAAGAGTAATAGCGTCACAGCGACATGAGTTGAGGGTGTCTCCGTAGAGCGCCTTCACTCAAAGGAGATCGATCGCTCAGACCGGTCTAAAGGCGACGGAACTTACATAGGAACCATAGGCGCACTTCACACGAGAAGACTGGCAAGCGTCCGGTAAGAGAGACCGAAAAATAGTCGCCCAGCTGCAGAGACAGGCGGCATTTTGTCGCTTGTCTGTTTCTGTTAAAAAAGACTTTACACTGCTAGCGACAGCAATTTTTTGCGCATGCGTATAATCTTTTTCGAAAGCAAAACATTCATTTCCGCTTCTGATTCTGCAAGATGACTGACAGATCTCGTCCGCGTTTAATAAATCTCTTTTTGCAGAGAAAACGATTGCTATTAAAGCTCCTGGCTGAAGATGAAGGAAAGCAGTATGTGTTGTTGTTGTTTCTTATGCCTACACTGGCAGACCAGAGGAGTGCCAGGCCAGTAGAAGACGGCAATAGGCGAGGGGGTGCGCCTTCCATGTTATTGAGCCCCATTTGGAGGAAGTCCTACTTTACTCAACATACATGACACATCCGTTTTACAATAAGGTCTCTTTCATACATGCATTCACTCACACATATCGTAATTTAGATCCCAATCAGAGGCCGATAACCCCCTGATCAGGTACCCCCAGAGGTATTGATTTGGTATGGGAACATGGGGGACATTGTGACCACGACCTATTTAACGTGCTTCAGTCACCATTAGTGAACTCGACGGTCTTTAGCCAGGTCGAAGCGCCGATCTCGCAATCATCAGAATTGTATGCTCCGCCGAGGACAGAACCCACAACCCTTCCGATGCGAGCCCGACGCTCTACTGACTGAGCTACCGCGGCTCAAGCATTATGTGAAAAACATCAATCGAAATCGGATTAGGCTTTATTCTGATTGGCTGTCGGCATGGCGACAGAGACAAAAGTTGAACTTCCTTCAACACTTCAAAACGCAGCGACAGAGACAGAGACAAACAGGGAGAAACTAAATTTGTTTGTAATACGCATGCGCAATACCGAAGAAACATGTTTTTTGTTTTTGTCACCGTTGGTGTGAAGCCACCATTACGCGTTCATACAGGAAATTTTAAAGCAGAGTGAACAATGATAACCTTTTAATGTGCATCGACCTAAAACTACATTAGACTGAGAATGTGCTAACAGCTTCATGTTATTCCTGCCAGAGTTGCTCATTTTGAAGTCAGGTGGTTGTGGATGAAAGCATGAATCCTAAATTATTAATTGGTTAAAGTGATTATCCACCGTTGATGAAAAACACATCTGCGAGTTGACAGCCAATCGGCTAAGGCGATTTGTGGGTCCAAGTTAATTACCTTTCCCAGATCTTACACTGGGAGTCCACACGCTCCGTTATTTCATTTCAAAGTCGATGTTTATGTGCCTTGGATCGTGTGAAAACTAATAGTAACGGTACCCTTAAATTACTTTCGTCTGTGTTTGCAATCATCATCTGATTGATCCACAAAACGGGAGAAGACACCCATCCGTTGATCCATCATCTAAATGACGATTTCCCCAATTTTGTCGCCATTCCATAGAAATGCGCATTTAAGCGTGTTCTGTCATTAGATGTTATATCGCCAAACGAAGCTATAAGATACTAAATGGGCCAACTATATCAATTTTTCCCAGAGCAACCTCGTGAATACTAGTCGATACGTTCGTCACGCGTTTTGAGGCTCCTCTCAACCTCGTCTGTGTTTGCAATCATCATCTGATTGATCCACGAGACGGGAGAAGACACCCATCCATTGATCCATTATCTAATTGACGATTTCACCAATTTTGTCGCAATTCTATAGAAATGCGCATTGAAGCGTATTTTGTCACTATATGTTACATCGCCAAACGAAGCGATAAGATTCTGAATTGGCCCACTAAGTCAATTTTTCGTAGAGCAACCACGTGACTACTAGTCGATACGTTGGTCACGCGTTTTGAGGCTCCTCTCAATAGCAATGCTCAGTTCACTTACATTTCACGTCTATGGATTCGCCTATCCGATTTAGGTTTCGTTAATTTGTTGAAGGTTTTTGGCACGATTTGGTAATTGTAAGGTCTCGTAGTATTGTCAGATGCTTCGCTTTTCTCGGTTTTCTTATTAAACATCAATTACGTGTCATGGAAGTTTTTAAAATGTCTAGAAAATGGTGACAAATTCTATAATGGTATCACCCAATTAGAAAATGGTGTCTTTGAATACTTCAGACTAATTTTACAGCAAACAGAAGAAAAAAAAACAGTTTCTTTCAAATTAATTTGGAATGTATGAACTCTAGTAATATTTACTACCTTAGTGACATTTCCTCAGTGCTTCAAATTAAATTAAAGCGTCGGAATTTTTCAATCATCTCTGTCTGCTTCGGTTACTCCGCTATTCAATTATTGAGCACCCTTGTTTGCCAATTAATCTGCTTGCCGAATTCGCGTTGCAGACAATATAAAAATGATAGGGAGAAAAAAGTAGTATGCCATTCACATCTAAACATCTAATTCGCGTAGAATGTGGTATGCATGCATGAACTATCATCACTATACGAGGCGTTCAAAAACCAAAGTGAATCAAGTCCATTTTATAACATTTGAAGATATATCGAGATACAGTTTCTTGTGTGAACTCGTGTGTACTTTTCCGATTCATACCCTCCGGACTTTCCCTATTCTTACTCTCCGGACTTCTTCTATTCTTACTCTCCGGACTTCTCATATTCTTAATCTCCGGACTTTTCTATTGCCATCTCTCGGAATCCAAAGCAACTAGGGACTTATTTCAAATGTGCAATAAACAGATTCGACTTAACGCGTTCGCTGCCAAACTTGATATGATGCGTTGATAGTTATTGCCTCGCCGTAGAAATGGGGTTTTCCCTGAAGCCAATACCAGAATAGATTGGCTAAAGCTCAGCCAATAAATTTGCAGCTTCATAATTTATTAGAGGCTTTTAGATTGCATTTTTCTTTTTTTGGGGGGCGTAAAGGCCCTGCTGAACTATCGTCTGTACAACTCATATTACAAGATTTTTTTAAATACCTAAAACAAGCTATAAATTCGAAACCACATACCATTACAACTAGCTTCTAACCTATACTCCACGCCAACACCTAATATATAACGTCAATTGAAGCGGAAAATAAATGTTGAGGCGCAACTCTTTCCGCGCGAACGCGTGATCCCTACAAATCACGCGCTGGCGCGTGATTGAAGCTTTCGCTTTAACGCCACATCACGCGCTGGTGCAAAATCGGCAGCTAAATTGTTAAAGGAGTTCGGGTGTGTGATTATCAGAGTTTGAGCAGAAAGTAGACATGATCCACTCTAGTTCTGAAAGCCTCATACCTTAACTCATCACGGTAGTTGTCTTTACGAGGCATCTCATCACTGGAAAAACTGTCCGAATCTTGATGGACGAGATATCTCGTCATTAGGAAAAAGAGCCAAGATCTTAATGTCGTCAGGAATAAGAAATTGCCAATATCTTGATGGTTATAAATCTTGCCATTAAGAAAAATTGGTCATATCTTGATGAACGAGATATCTCGTCAAAAGTACCTGGAGGATTAAATTCGTGACTGTACTACTTGGCATAATAGCAAGTACAAATAAGTAATAATACTTTTGAAATTCAAAAGAGGTTATAGGTATGTATCCTTTCTACAAGTGAGATGCTAATTTGCAATTTGAACAAATACAACAAACGTGACAAATAACTGTCTTGATACATACTCCATCTGGTGTCAATAACCAGCATTCTTCATATTCTTCAGTCAGACCTGAAAGAAATGTGGAAAATGAAAATCCCGATAAAATAGTAAACGAAGCACCAATTCCAACTGCCATTCTTATAAAAAAATAATAATATACAATGCATTTAAATTTTCATAAAATTGTACAGCAATATATGTTTAAACCGAATAACATATAAGATAAACTAAGAATTGTAACCGTAGGATTTCATAGGTAACATAAAGCTGAACAAAACAAAAGGGTCAACCTGTGAATCAGTTAAACCAATCCCCAGGGCCGATTTTGGTCTGTTGGCCTGGTAAAAATATCTGAAGGGCCATAACTTGCCTATGAGCAGGGTAAACCTGTTCTTAGGTCCTGTTAGAAACATTTGAAGGGCCGTGTCTGGTATACGAATCAGGTAAATTTATTCGGAGGGCCGTATATGGTCTGCCAATCTGATACGAATGTTTGAAGTCCAGTATCTGGTCTACGGACCTGTGATAAATATATTTGGTGCAATTTATTTATCCTATCTATACAGTTTTTTTAGGACAGGTCTAGGTAACCTCGTTCCAATAAATATTTCTCAAATAGCTAATAATGCATTAATGGGGTGAGTAACTAGCTTTTTTCGACTGAGTGCAAACTATGATTAAACAATTTTTGATACTATAATTTTTGATAAGACCGTCGCGTACAAAGGAGGCTGGTGCACTTTGAATTCGTTAAGCTTCAAACGTCCTCACGTTGGTGGTGTGGAAGTTTGGAGAGTGTGGTGCCAGCTCAAGTGTTGCCTCGTCTGACCGTGGTTCAAAATTACGTGGTGTTGACCTCGGATTTTCTCCTTTGGATTTGATCCCTGAGAGTCGCCAATAGCCCTCTGATGCTCCAGTGAGACGTTAATTAAAATATATATCTGTCATTGTGCAATGAACTGACAAAACAATCTATACTTATCACTCCTGGTGAACCTACAAGAAACATTTCCTTCTGCTGTGTACAGGTTTCAGGAACCCGGGATACTCTAGCAGTCTTTTTTCCAATAGGGCAAACTGTCTTTAGAACATACGTCGGTCGCTCTCCCGAAATACTCAAGCGGTCTCTTTCTGCTTTAATTTCACAACTCTCAATCAGTTCCCAGTCCCTCTTTTTTTCCCTTTCATGACATTTTTTGGTAACGTTGTCTTTTTTGGCGCATCTTGACCTGATATGGACCTTGCGCCATACAACCCACCAACCCTCCAGGTGGTTGTATCGACGAGATATTCAGTCAATAGAAGAAAGCCCTCATCGTCATATAAAATTCGATAATCTTTTGATGGCGCGAAACTGTATCATGAGCGAAATTGCCGAGTTCTTGACGGAAGAATATCTCGTAGAAACCGAGCTTAAATTAATCAAGTAAAAATCAGATCTTGCATAGTTAAATTAGTCTAATTATAAAATTTCATGATTTTACTATCAATACATCCCGTGTTATTCAATGTTGAAATAAGTTTCAATTTCAGGGTTCATCTCCAGATAGACAAACGCTCGAGATTAATTGTAGTTTTATCGTTACCCGAATTTCAAATTTGAGCACTATTTCAAACGAGCAGCAATCCGAGAATTATTTATACTATGCAAGATGCATTCGATTTGAGAATTACATATATTTACTTTCAAAGTGCAAACAATCCGAGAGATATTATCCCAATTTTGTCAAGCGTTTTATACACTTTTGGTTTGTACCTAAAATTGCAATAATTGGGAAAATTGAATGTTGCTCAAGAACTAACTATCAGAAAGAGCTGAAATTTTGCATGGTCATACTAGAAGTTTTTCTGAATCGATTCCTATAAAAATATAATAAGGTTCCTATTCATAATTTTGTCACACTAATTTTGTCATATTTAATAATTATTGCATACTTAAAATTATTTTTAAAACAAAATGCTAGTTGAAAGGTGAATTGTGTTTAGGTTTATTAACAGTAACATGATACAAAATATCGGCGCTGTAGAATTACTGTTTAGGAAGATATCCATAAAAGTAATAAACTGATATAAAATTAGGTGCTCCAATCTTTCTGTCCTCATAACTTTGAAACGGTATGTCTTAATGACATGAAATTTGGTATCTGAAGTTGAATTGTGATATAGATTCGAAATTGAGTGTCAAATTAGGTGCTTCCTATTGGAAATTATGAAGTCAATACTCCATTTAATATAAAGACGACCCCTTGTTCAAATTTTATGAATAGATAGCGTTAGTTCCTGTCAAAAGTCATCTTTGGATTTGCTCTATTGTTAAAATTGCTTGAATGAAGAGGGGTGGTCCTTTTTCTCCATATTTGTACTTTGAAAGTTATAAGAATCGTACCAAGAAAGGAATTTAAATTACGGCCGTTGCAACAGTTGTTCCTTGAATATTATAAGAATCGCGCCAAGAAAGAATCGCGCTTGTGATACCTATAGCCGTAGTCAAAAGATTAATAAACTAACTCTTCCCTTCACCAACATTTGCAAAAAGAACGTAAAATTAAGTCATTCCCGCAAGTCACCCCTTCTCAAAATAAACGAACCTCGTTTCCATAGTTACTGCCACCACCCAAACTTGCTTTCGAGAGCAGTTTCGTGATCGACAGAAAGAAAGCCCTCTAAATATACAAGACAAAAATCATAACAAGTTCAATTTAATCCTCGAAATGGGTTTTACGAGATATCTTATCCGTCAAGATCTGACTAATTTTGCAAATTACAATATATCTCTTTATCAAATATCGCCATTTTTTTTTATGTTGCAGAGATCTAGATCTGGTCAGTTTTCTTCTAGTGACGAGACGTCTCGTCCATTATAATATGACCAGTTTGTTCTAAACACGTGACACATCGTTGCTACAACGACCAGGACGATAAAAATATTCAAAACAATAATCAGAAAAGATGGATCATACTAACTACAGTTGCATATGTGGTTCATGAAGCAATCGTATGTCGCGTCGTATTGCCCGCTGTACACCACATTCACCATCAACAACAAAGGGAGGACGGCCCACACGAACTTTCTGAAAACTTTAAAGTTTTCCATTGGTACTTCAGCGGTAGAAAAACTGTGGCTCTAAAACATATTAGCCTGTATTTATAACTTAAGTTACATGTTTTTGTGAATCCCTGCATTGATTGTTTTCAAAATCAGACGCCATGTTTTCCAAGGGAAAGGAAAATTTGCAATCCAGAACTAGAAAAAGGCGTTTCTCTTTCCATTGCTGAAGTGATTTAAATTATTGTACATCATAAAATACATGTAGAATCAGCTGAAGGTATGCATTGTGATGGGGTAAAAGCTCAATCTCTCGACATTTGCTTATGGTAATGTAAGTCATCAAACACACACACAGCGGAGTGCATAACTTCCTCCTTGGTAATATTTGTAAGCTTCGCACCTTTCGTGTTGCAGAACTGGTGCTTGTTAATGCAAACACATTATTTTCACACTCTACATAATTTGCATACAATGAGTCTAATTTAATGTGAGAATACTGTAATACAACGCGACTCTTCTACTATTATAAAATGTATATGTTGGTAGTGGTAAAATAAAGTTCTCAAATGTTACTTGAATGGTAAGATATTTTTATGCTTACCTTAACCCATTAACGCCCGAATTATTTCTGCTTAAAACATTTTCATGATTTTCTCAAATCTATGTAATTATGACCCTCTGAATGCAAAAAAAAAACTAAAATTCAAACAATTTGTGATTTAGTTTTAAAATTACAGCCCGTCCTCATTTGAGGACGCTGGGCGTTCCGGTGAAAAAAAATCAAGAAATTCAGTGAAGTCAGAAAATTTGAAAACTACATGTAAAAAATATAAAAACGGACTAATTACAGTATTCTATTAAATTTTAAGATAAAATTAATTTGAAACTGTTATTTATTTAACCTTTAATGACAATTTATTTCAAACCGAGTAATGTTCAACGCAACAATTCCAGTTTTTTTGCGGACTATGACAGTTCATAAAAAGGATAGTTTTTTATTCAAAATGACGGAGAACAAGATGCACATGATACATAAACCAAATACATACAAATTCACATTAAATATGTATCAATTCTTTGGTTTGATATGATATATGGGGAAGCAAGGAAAGCAGGATTGATCTGTTCGGAATTTGTTGCCAAAGTAACAGAGTTATTGTCGTTCCATTTGACTATTAAAATTTCATTTTCCTTATCAAATTGAGGCTCAAAAAACCATTTTGTTTCTTTTTCTATTTCTTTCCGACATTTCAGAGGACATCTTTCTAGTCCAGGGCTCGAAATACCCGGGTGCACAGGTGCACTGTGCACCTGAAAATAAAATTGTGCACCTAATTTTTTCCCTCTAGGTGCACGCAGTACACCTGTCGTTAAAAAAAATCGGGGAAACGTATTTTATGTTATTTTGATACCTGAAAAAAATATTAGTATCGACCTCTCTCGCTCTAAAGGAACGTAATTAAAATTCCTAAATACACACTATGCAAAAACTTTAATCCAGAAAACGCTATGTTGGAATGAAGGAAAAATACAAAAAGAAGGATGGACACTAAATCTTATGGGTAAAGATCTGCCATAAACATTGACGTTTCTGATTGCCCACCAATATCTGATGATGACTGAATATTTGTAAGTAATAATTTCGCATGTAAAAAAAAATGTTTAAATATTCTTATTTACTATCTACTAGTAACATATCCAAACATACCCAACTAATAAAGTAGTTTACATTACATTAATGGTCTTACATTACGTTTTTTTAAATGTGCACCTAAAATACAATCTGTGCACCTAATTTAAAAACTTAGGTGCACCTCGTGCACCTGTATTAAAAAATCTATTTCAAGGCCTGTTCTAGTCTGTTGTCTCTTATAGTGAAACAATTTCAGTTTTTGGACACAATTCTAGTCACAGAGTTTAGTTTCAGAGGATTTTGGATCTTCTGAAATTTCGACCATCGTGTAGAGCAAACAATCGTTTCCGGAAAATATAAAGGTTCTATACGCTCTTTTATCCACTGTCCTCAAATGAGGACGCTGGGCGTTAATGGGTTAATATTTCATTAACGCTCCTGGTCTGTGTCTCTACGAGGTATTTCGTCATTAGCAAACCATCAGCAGATATCCACGAGGGATCACGGCATTAGTAAAACCATAAGCAGATTTGGATGGACGAAATATTTCATCAGAAGAAAACTGAACATATCGTTACCTCAACATCAAAAAAGAAAAATCGGGAATATCTTGATGACCTGATATTTTGTCATTAGTAGGGCAACTTTTTGCAACAAATGCAACTTTTTTTCACCCTTTCTACGCTGCATGTAAGGTACTAAAACCAAAATTAATCCTACATGGGGTGTATAGTAAGTGAGTAATAACCGCAACATAAATGCAACTTTTTGCATAAATGCAACCCATCTGCAGCTTTTTAAAATTTAGCATAAAATTGATTAATATGAAATTACTATTTGATATTTTGTCCTCTTAATCAACCCTTTGATTTAGTGTGCCTGATCTTGCGAACGCCAAAGTACTGCGGAAGTTCATGGAAAGAAGGTGTTCGTCCTAACAGACGAAGTGAAATAAATGGCTAGAAGTACTTTAACACATTGGTTGGCACTCTTAATAATCCAGAGGAAACTTGCGTAATCAACTGCAGAGTTTGCGAAGTGAGTGTCGATCATCAATATGTTGTTCGTCTTGTAGATGACGTTTTAAAATCTCTGAATGTTGAGCGAAAGGATTTTGCGCTTCTACTATCCGATACAGCACATCATATGACTGCGGCTGGCGCAGGTTTTCAGTGTTAAAGAAATTACTGGCCAAGGATCGGCCACTCAACGTTCTTCTGTGTTTCAGTATCTATATAAATAAGAATGGAGTGTTTGTTTGTACATTCAATATTTTCGACCCATTTCAAGTTTTCTATCCGTTTTGGACCCTTCTGATGCCAAATCTGCCCTTTTCGCGTTGGGTGTCTGTCTGTCCGTCTGTCTGTATGTGTCCTTATACACGTCCACACGGTTCAATATATTTTCATGGAAATTTGCATATTGTGAATACTTATCTTCATTTAGTGAGTGGAATTGGTTGTGAAAGTCTGTCTGTCCGTCTTTCTGTTCTACGTTCGATTTTGTGTTTGTGTGTTTGCGCAGATATCACATGAAATTTATTCCAGATATTTCATTGCAATTAGTTTGTTTTGATACATTATCTATGAGTTTAGTGAATGCAATATTAAAAATTTCTTAATTGTTATATTTAGTTGAGTTTCATGCTAAAACACCTGAGTAAGTATACTTAAATAAACCATAATTTGGTAGTTTTGGAAAAATTGGAATGTATATTGAGTATTACGATAACTTCGATTGCTTTACCAGTACTGCTAAAAAAAGAAATTATTTTTTTAAAAAAATATTTTTTTATGGAATTTTAGTTCTGATATTTCATTTATTTCGAGTCTTATTTTTGTTCTTAGCGCAATGAAAACGATTTCCGAATATTTGGGACAGACGATATTTTTCGACGAACGGGAATGTACAAGATCGCACGAATAGTGTTATTTTCTGTTTCTTTCGATCTGAATTAATTTTTCATTTATAAATTTTATGTACTTTTAGTTATAAGTTGTGGCAACTGTGCGAGATCAAGAGATAAATATGAATCACAAATTAATATGTTTAGAATAATGTTTTCCGACATCCTTTATTTTGTTTTATTTAGCTGTTTTCTGTTTTAAATATTTATTATTTTAATAAATGTGTTTTACTTCTCATCACACGCATCACCACCACAAAGTATTCGACTTAAAAATAGCAGGTAAGTCAGAATAAATTTTCAGTACATTTTAAGCGTTGTTAAGCCATTATTGAAATAATAATGCCGTTATTTAAAGAATAATGCCGTTATTGAAAGAATAATAATGTTTAAAAAATTTTCAAACATTAAAATTTTTATTAATTGATTTGAACATCTAAAGATTTTAAGAAAGGGAATTCCAAATTTCCCTCAAAATCGTCTTTTGTAGTAGTAACCTTAGTATCACCTTTCGTCATTTTGTAGCTTTGTCATGCAACATGGGTGCGATGTATGTGAAATGTATTACATGAATGGATAGGCATGTGTAGGATTTGTGTCCAAAGTAAGTTGTAGAAATTATAAAGATGGCGAAAGGTATTAAAATAAATTTTTATTCTGCAAAAAACGTAAGTCATGATATATTTTAATTATCTCTTCAATTTAGAGAAACCCAATTTAAATCAAGTAAGGTCGGGTATTTTGCTAGTGTATTATAATACTGTTGTACACGAATAAAATTGTCAATATATTTTGAATTTTTTTCAATTTTTTCGAACAATGTATTTTGGAATTTAGTGTATCAAAAATAAATGCAACTTTATTTCCATAAATGCAACTTTCGGGAATGATAAATGCAACTTTTCCCATTTTTACTGCAACAAAAAAGTTGCCTCGTTATTACAAGAAAACTGACCATATTTTGGACTCGTCATCATAAAAGAATCAGGAATTACTTGATGACCAGGTATTTCGTCAAACCATTAGAAGATATGGATGGACGAAATATTTCACCAGAAGAAAACTAAACATATCGTTATCTCGACATAAAAAAAAATCGGGAATATCTTGATAACCTGATATTTTGTCATTAGTAAACCATTAGTAGATCTTGATGGACAAAATATCTCGTCATTAGAAGTGAACCTGAGCCGTTCTCGTTTAGTTAAGTTTAGGATAATTAAGTTACTAAAATTGATCATTAGGCAAATTGTAAATAACATCAATTATTTTTATTTAATTCTAAAAATGGGGTTGACCGACAAGGGTTATCATGCTCTCGCTAAATCCGCCGTTGCGATTCCTCGTTCTCGCTCTTTCTCAGGTGTCCTTCTCTGCTCCAAGTCCAGTGATGGAGGAGGGGGGAGGGGTCCTAGGCCGTAAGCCCCATACCTTCTGCAAGAACTTAGCTGGAACTGAATAAAAAATGAGTTTGCAGGAATTTATACTATTGTAGGTAGGGTTTCATTGTCCAATGGGAGTGAAGGATGGTTCAGGTGGTTCGACAACGATAAGCTAAACAGCCGATGCAAAATGACCTGAAGTTTAAATTAAATAATCAGATAAAATTAAAAAATAATAAGAAGTGTTAAGTTAAATAAAATTAATGATAAAGAATGGCTCTAGGCCTTTTTTTGAATTCTCTTTGGCGAGGGTCGTATCTGGGGATTTGCGGGGGGGGGGAGTCAGGAATAACTCTTTAACAAGAAAAATAAATGGCTTGGCATTTGTCAACATCAATTTTAATTCGTCAAGCAGTGAGCCAGGTTTCAAGTGTGTGTAGGTAGTTTGAAAAGTGTAGTCATGACATCAAAACGATAAGGAAAGTCACCCTCCCATCTACTGACCGCTACCATGATTGCTTAGGTTTTAGGTTCAATGATTGACTCGGGGACGGATCCCCTGGACTGCTATACGCTCATGCAGTGATGCCTTAACCGTATTTGTGTTATAGGCCCAGAGGCCATTCCGTCCTTGTCAAGGTTAGTGCTATACTAGATTGCAACGTTTCTTGGCACCGACGCATAAAGTGAGTGATTCGTCTCCTGTTTGGTTGCAGGCAGAGGTTTCAAGGAGACGTCACACTTACAAGCTTCCAACTTGAAGCATTAATCTAATTTGGCCTAAATTTAGCATGTAAATGTTTTGACAGCCTGCCTGCCAGTTGATAAAAGAAAAGCACAATTATAGTAGTTTTAAGACATTTTTATTCAGTTAGTAATATATAATATCGGAAGATATTTTTTGAATTTGCAATGGTATCTGTTTAAATTATTGCTTCCTAAAAATTTTCAAAAAGAAGTTGCCAGTATAAGTGAAATGTTTAAGGTTGTGATTGAAAAATAAGTGTGAGGGGTGCCACACCGCGTTATATTACTGTTCGAAAGAATATAATAGAATTTACCGCAATAAATACTTGCCTGAAATTTAAAAGAAGCTTGTACTTCAATTACTTAAAACTTATATTTTAATATAAATTTTATAGTATCCTTAAAGTTGTGATTTTTTCCAAAATGCTGCAATTTTGAGTTGTCACTTTTCTTACCGGGATGCGAAATGTCGGTCAATATTGCCCAGCGTAAAAATGACCTCCTGGCAATAATACTAAATATAAGTTTTCGACATTGATAAATATTTTTTACTGACATTGCTCTATGAGTTTTACGTCATTGCTCAATATTGGCTTTACGATACTGCTCGATGTTCTTTTTTAACATTACTCAATATCTGCTTCACAATATTGAGTTATTTTCATTCAATATTAATCAATATACTTCTTATGGCTAATGTGATTGTTTATTTAGAGGGTACAGAAGATTACAGCAATCTTAAATTTTAAGAATTCTAAAAATAATAATCATTAAAAAATATAATAGTTTAAAATATTAAAGAGAACATATAATTTTTTTTTAAACTTTTAGTTTTTAGAACTATATTTATAACAATTTTTGTAAGTAATGTACGTAAATATTTTTTTAATGATTGTTGTTTAACATTACTACAAACTTTTAATAGAATAAAAAATATAATAACTTCATAAAATAAATAGAATAATCTTGAGTGTCCTCTAAATACACTGGTAAAATATTTTATCTTTGCATATTTTATCGAATTTCATGAAAAGAACTGAACTGAATGTAAAACCACTGCTTCTATACAAAAATGCAAATCTTGTACGTTAAATACGTAAGCGTGCACGTGTGTGTAGACGGAGCCAGTAGAGAAACAGGCTGTATAAGCGCGCTTAAGTTAAGACGCATTTCGTTCGCTAGCACAACTTGGCGAATTTCTTGGTGTTATTTTGCAGCAATCGGTTAATTTCAAATTGTAACAGTAAAAATGAGTAACCACCAACGTTTAGATGATGGAATGAGGTGGCGAATTGCAGGGAGAAGCAGGCCAATCTCAAGTCCAAATTTGTAGAGAGTACAGTTTAACGCCCAGCGTCGTGTTTAACTTATGGAAACAGTTCCAGGATACCGGATCCATCGAGAGAAGGCCTGGGAAAGGTCGTCCAAGAGCCACGACGGCCAGAGAAGATCGCCATTTGTCGATTTTAGCGAGGAGTAACAGGAGTGCTACAGCTTCTCAGCTCTCTCGTGACTTGTATGCAGTCACAGGAACCCGTGTATCAAGGGTGACTGTTTTCAAAAGACTTCATGAGAGAGGGTTGTTCGCAAGAAGACCTGCTGTTTGCGTCCCGCTCACTTCTATGAACAGGAGGATCCGTTTATCATGGTGCAGAGAGCATAGAGATTGGAGTATGGATCAATGGGCGACCGTTCTCTTCACTGATGAGTCCCGGTTCAGCCTAAACACCGATTCTCGCCGTACGTTCATATGGAGAAAACCAGGAACCCGCAACCTACCCTATAATGTCCGCGAAACCTACCGTTATGGCGGAGGAGGTTTAATGGTCTGGGCAGGCATCATGTTGGATGGCCGCACACCTATCTATGTCTTTGAAAGAGGCAGTGTGACTGGTGTGAGGTATAGGGATGAGGTATTGGAGCCCTATGTTCGCCTTTTCAGGGGTGCAGTTGGCCCTGAGTTCATTTTAATGGACGATAACGCGAGGCCACATAGAGCTCTTCTGATCGAGGAATTTCTAGAGAGTGAGGATATTCGCCGGATGGATTGGCCAGCCAGATCTCCAGACCTTAACCCTATAGAGCATGTCTGGGACGCTCTGGGGAGGGCAATTGCAACTCACAACCCCCCCTCCGAGAACCATCCAGGGAATGAAAACAGCGATTCTGAACGCGTGGGACCAATTGCCACAGGAAATGATAAACTGCCTTATTTCAAGTATGAAATCACGCTGCGAGACCTGTATATCTGTAAAAGGGAACCATACCCCCTATTAACCCATTTTTGTTTTTTTTTTTGTTTTTTCTGCAATCGCTGTTTTATAACTTCCAACTCCAACGAGTGTTACGCACGATCCTGCGTGTGTTACAATTATTGAATGGTTATTTTTGTATTGTATCAATGTATGTACATATCAAATTTTATTAAAGTCGGTACAGTAGTTCTAGGGATAATCTACCAAGTCTGGAAATTCTCTTAATTTCTTACACCAGTATAAATCCTCACATATTCCATAAATAGGATATGAACCTCTTTAAAAACGCTTATTTGAAGGTTGTATTTTTTACAATTTTAGAAATTCATGATATGTATAAAATTCAGCGAAATTTAGTTTGGAGAATGGTTTTTCAGGTCATGTTAAGCACATTAATGAGGATGGACTTTTCCTAGCATAAAAGGAAACACATAAAATTGCTATGCATCATTTTTACGTGTACAAATTCTGTAGAATGACAAATCTTTACACTTAAAGCTAATGAAACAATTCTTGGAAATCAACATGTTATACTATTGCATAAACCTTTTGGTGCAAGAGGAAAATTAAATTTGTCTTCCGTCACTGCTTTTGACCATATTGCCATTTTAATGTCATGAAATTCAAGGAAACAATTGCCAAAGCAATGCTTTTAGAAATTGCGGCCTACTTGGCACCTACACAGGCGTTTATTATCAAATAGAACATTTTAAAATTAATTTCCCCTTTAAATGGACTCCTTCGTAGCTTGAAAAATAATTTTAACATACATGTACCATTTTTTAACATTTTATTTTGTTAGATTTCCAATTCAGAATATTGTTTTTTTAGAGATACATTAGTCGCAAATGTTAGCTAAACTGCAGATATCAGTTAATATTTTAATTTCTTTTATTATGTGCATTCTTTAAGTTCTTGTTCCATTTCTAATAGAAATATAGGGCTCTTAAAACTCATTTTTACCAATAGTACAATCTATAGCTCAAACCAGTGAGATCAATACAAATTAAGAAGCAGCTGCTTGGTGTGCAATTCTAAGAACTGAG
This sequence comes from Metellina segmentata, assembly GCA_947359465.1. Classification (NCBI taxonomy): domain Eukaryota; kingdom Metazoa; phylum Arthropoda; class Arachnida; order Araneae; family Tetragnathidae; genus Metellina; species Metellina segmentata. The sequence continues at coordinate 105,571,979 of OX375877.1, forward strand.
ACAATGATGATTCAGATTTATAATTTTGATTTCTTCTGAAAAAAAAAAAACTCCCTGAAAAAAAAATCAATATTTTAAGAAATGTTAAATAAGAAAACAAGGACACCTTTTATATTGACATAAAGATACACAGCTTTTACAAAGAAAAGAGGGAGGGTTATTGATGAGATAAAATTTCATTTAAATATAGAATTGTCCATTGCTTAAAAAAAATCACAAGACACAATTGAAATAATTTCTTTTAATCTAAAGACAATCTATTATCAAATGCGTAAATTTTTAGTCCATTCTATTTTGCAGCATCAGCTCTACCCTACGTGACACGGGCATGTCGCCTCATTCATACCACCTCGGATCCATCTGCGAGAGAAGAACATAAAAATTAAAAAACGAGGCACACCTCCACCCGACGTTGTTTGTTGTTTCTTATGCCTACACTGGCAGACCAGAGGAGTGCCAGGCCCGTCGAAGACGGCAAGAGGCGAGGGGGGGGGGTGCGCCTTCCATGTTATTGAGCCCCATTGGAAGGAAGTCCGTCTTTGCTCGATATACATGACACATCCGTTTTACAGGAAGGTCCCTTTCATACATCCATTCACTCACACATATCGTAATTTAGATTCCAATCAGAGGCCGATAACCCCCTGATCAGGTACCCCCAGAGGTATTTATTTGGTATGGGAACATGGGGAACATTGTGACCACGACCTATTTAACGTGCCCCAGTCACCATTAGTGAACACGACGGTCTTTTAGCCAGGTCGAAGCGCCGATCTCGAAATCATCAGAATTGTGGGCTCCGCCGAGGACAGAACCCACAACCCTTCTGATGCGAGCCCGACGCTCTACTGACTGAGCTACCTTGGCTCCCACCCGACTTGACACAGGCATGTCGCCTCATTCCTTCCACCTAGGCCCCATGGCATGGAGGAAGGGGTAATCTTTAATGTAAAATCTTGACAATCGCCTTGAACAGATATTGGATGCAGGCAGGTGTTACATATAATGTTAATTATAACGGAATACTTTATTACTTTGTTGATACGTGCTTGTCATTTCAGCTTGGTTGTTGTCAGTGAGGGTTGCCGTTAAAGAATAACTTAGAGATATTACATTACTACCCCTGTAAAAAAAAAAGCTTAGAAAAAAGTCTATAGGTCCGTTGGTTTTGTTGGGTTTTCTGCGCTCTCGGACTGGGTTACGCCTGGAAATAATCCGATTGCTATTGGGCTCGGGAACTTCTTGCATGGCGGTGTCATCATCATACCAGTGGTAGTTTGACTGACATCTACAAGACTCTGTGTTGGGAACTTTTAATGAATGGATGTATTTGGTCTTCATGGACCGAAACACTTGCGTTGCTTACATTGGCAGTCCATGTTCTACTTCCACACTGTTTGGTTAGACGGCCAGGGAACCACTTATGCTGCCTGTATGAATAAATCCATACATCTTGGTTGCCATAAAATGTCCTATTGTTTTTATGGCTGTGATCATGGTACTTCTTCTGAAATAACTGTTTGCTAGTTATTCTCTCCTTTGGAACTGGATGGACTAATGATAAGAGTGTGCGAATTGGTCTTGCGATTGGTGCGAATTGGCCTGAGTTGTAGCATGAGGTGTAGAACCATACGTCATAAGAAACCGTAAATTTTTTTTGGTTCAAGCTGCTATGATCATCACTATCGCTACTCATTTTCTTTAGTGCTTGTTTGAATGTTTGCGCAGCTCTTTCTGCCAGCCCATTAGTTCTTGCTCTGTAAGGGGGTATGAGGGTATGCTTAACGCCATTCGTTTTTAAGAAACTCTCAAATTCATGAGATGCAAATGGAGGACCATTGTCAGAGACAAGTTCTACAGGAAGACCAAATCTTGTAAAAAGGCATTGCAAAACTTCAATGGTTTGTTTTCAAGCCGTTGATCTGATTTCATTTACTTCTAACTATTTAGAATGGCTGTCTACGATAATGAAGTAATTTTTGATATCTTTTTGACCAAAATCAACATGTATTCGCTCCCATGGAGTTTTTGGCCAAACCCATGACTGAAGGGGAGCTATAAGAGGTAATCATACATTTTCTTGGCATGAAAAACACTGTTTTATGACTTTTAAATGGCACGATCCAAAAGAGTCCACCAAAAATGACTGCGAGCTAGGGCTTTCATTCTCGCAAAACCAGGATACCAACAATTTTTCATCGCTGATTTCTTTTGGTGAACTATATTGTACATATTTTAGAATAGTTCCAACAGTTCTCCACAACAGGCAATTACAGTCAACTGATAGTTCATGTTGTCTAGTGAAAAAAAAGGTTTCAATTTCTCATTGCTGATTTCTTTTGGCTCACAATATTGTACATATTTAGAGCAGTTGGCAGGGGATGTTGATTTGGGTCTAAAAATTTGTTTATAGTTATCTTGAAATCACACCAGAGCCTTACAGCACCATTTTTCTTAGGAACAATTACAAGTGGTGTAGCCCAAGTGAAGTGTTCTATGAAATCCCATACATCTATTTCCTTAGTTATGGAGATTTCTTCCGATACCTTCTGTTTTATTGAGTAAGGTACTGGTCGAGCTTTGCAGAATACAGGTTCACAATTTTCCTTTACTTTCAACTTAGCTTTGAAATGTCTAATTGGATTATCTTATTCTTTGAAAAGATCATCGTATAGCCTTTTCATGTTATTTACAGCTGAGTTGAGAGGTGGTGAGGTAAGTTTAATCAGATTATTACAGCAATCTGAATTCAAGTATGAATATGTTGCTTTGAAGAAGGGTAAGCCTGTTACAGGCAAATTATCTTCTTTAAATTGTTTTTTGGATAATGATCAAATTATTAGAATTGGTGGACGTTTGAGTAATTCTAATTTAAGTATTAGTGCAAAACTTCCTATGCTGTTACCTGCTAATCATAAATTAACTTGTATTATTTTGAAACATTTTCATTTGAAATATTTGCATGTTGGACCAACTTCCTTATTATATCATGTGCGTCAAAATTTCTGGCCTTTAAATGGCAGAAACATGTGTCGCAAAATAGTACACGAGTGTATTACTTGTTTCAAAAACAAGCCTGTAGCAGTGACACAGATCATGAGTGATTTGCCAAGTGAGCGTGTATCATTATTTCCTTTTCATTTCACTGGTGTTGACTTTTGCGGACCCTTTTTTATTATGTTTAAGAAATCAAAGAAAAGGTAAGAATCAAAGAAAAGTTCACCTGCTAAATAAAATTTATGTAGCTATATTTGTATGCCTTTGCACTAAAGCATTACACCTGGACTTTGTTTCCGATTTAACATCTGATGCATTTATTGCATGTTTAAAGCGATTTTTCAGTCGTAAGGGCAAATCTGCGAAGTTGCGGAGTGACAATGGTACCAACTTTGTAGGTGCAAATTCTGAAATGAAAATATTATTTCGTCTAGTTAAATGTCCAGATGAAACCTTGGCAAATTACTACACTTCTGAAGGTATAGATTGGAAGTTCATTCCTCCAAAATAGCAAAAATTTGGTGGCTTATGGGAAGCAGGGGTGAAATCCTTTCACTTGAAACGTCTCATTGGTAACTCCAGACTCACGTTAAAAGAATTCTTAACGGTGATTTTGGAAATTGAGGGAGTTCTAAATTTGAGACCCCTTACACACCCCTATCTCCAGAATTCGACAATTTTAAAACATTGACTACAGGTCATTTCTTAATTGGTCGGCCTGTATCGAATATAGTAGAACATCAGTTAATTAATATTACTGAAAGTAAATTGTCTAAATGGCAGAAAATTACAAAATTCTCGCAACAAATCATAAAAATTTGTAAGCGAGACTATCTGAACACTCTACAGTAGAGATGCAAATGGAAATTTTGTTTAACCGATGTATCTTGTGGAGCATTGGTGTTGATAAAAAATGATTTACCTGGCACTAAATGGCTTCCGGGTAGAATAGTGAAAATATACCAAAGTTCAGACCAAAGGGTAAGAGTCATTGATATCAAAATTCCTAATGGAAAGGTATTAGAAAGAAATATCCGTGATGTTTGCATACTGCCTTTAGAAACTTAAATATTATAATAATTGTAAATTTAAAAGTATTTGTCGCACATGTTTAATAATTTGTATTATTGTAATGTGTTTGATTATATTTGTGTGCGTTAATTTTCTGTTAATTGAGTTGCAGTTTGTTATTTAGTTTGAAACCCCAATTGTTTCAACGTGGTGAGTGTACAGACTCTTGTCGCAAGGTGGCGTTGCGAACAGTGACGTACCGCCAACGAGGAAGTGTGCCCTTCGTGGCAAAGCTTTAAAAGAGTTAAGAGTTGAAAATAAAGTGTGTTGCAGTCCACGTGTGTTTTTACTGAGCTAGCGAGAACACCGGTGGTTGGCAAACGTTCACAGTGGACACACCTAACCACACAAAGTACAGCACGGGCGACGCCGTGCTAGCCACGCAGTGCCTAGTACTATAATACGGGTGAGAGTTCCTAACTTTGAGAACCGTGGCTTGAGAAGGAACATCAATATTGGAGGCATCACTATCGACTAACTCCATTGCTGATTCGATTTTTGTAGCATCTGAGAGCTTAAGGTCTCTTATTGCAAGTAATCACTTCCGAGTAGCTTCACATCGCAAACCACAAACAAAATGGTCGCGAACTTGAAAAGCATGGATAAACTGAACCATGAACATGTGATGCAGCAGATATATAAACAGTTTTTGAAAAGCATGATGGAGGGAAAGCAGTGATAAACTGTCACCACAAACTTGTGATGCAGACAGTTTTTGAAATGTAACCAGTTTTGGAAACGCATGGAGGAAGGGAAAGCAGTTCTTGATAAGCATGGATAAACTGTGACCATTAACATGTGATATAATTAAACAGTTCTTGAAAAGCATGCTACTGTGAACATTTTTTATGATGACATCATTTCATCAGTGCTGATGTCTTCAGAAGCAGAGTCTGTTGATACTGGATCAAAATTAATAATAATACTTTCAATTGTAATGTCGCACATTCCATCCAGCTGCCACATTTGTTCTTCCTCTTTAATAACATGGTTAACACCATTTTTACAGTTTTCTGAGGAAATGATTTTTATTGCTTCCTTCGTGAGCCGTGCGACTTCGATCTCTTAAATTTTTTGTTATCTGCTGCAACCTTGCCCTTTATAATGCTCCATATATGTTCTATTGGATTCACTTCACAGTGGTAGGGTGGCAGTCTCAGGACAGTATGACCATGAAGTTTAGCTATCCTATCAACCTTGTACTCATATTTGCTGCGGACATTGGACACAAGGATAAGAAGCTCAGCTTTTAACATGTCTGAGCTCCAGGCAAGGTTTTTTGATGTCAGCCATCGTCGAATATCTTCTTTTTTTGTTGAGGTGTTGGGAATGTTTTCCACAAAAACACTATGATAGGAAGCATTATCCATCTCAATGATACTATTTGCAGATGGGGCATGATTTTTTCAAACCACTTCTCATAATAATTCCCATTCATCTCTTCATGGTAATCGCCTTTGCTTTTCTTTTCCTTGAATACATCAGCAGCTTCCTCCACAAAACCTTTTTCACTTCCAGTATGGGTAATTATCAGTCTGGATCCTTTTCCTGTTGGCGCCTTTAACCCAGTCGAGAGACCAGGCATAAATCCTTCTTTTGGTCTCTTAATAAATGTGTCTTGCCAAACCATTTGCTTTGTGTGGCCGAAATTCACCCAGGTTTCATCAGTATAATAAATGGTCCTTCCTTCATTGCTATAATGGCGAATTTGTCTTAAATATTTGCGGCGCCACACTTGAATATCTTCCCGTTCTATTAGAATGGAGTTGCGCGATCTCTTGTAAATAAGACCCAAATCATGCATTAACCTCTTTGTCGTGGCAAGAGTCAAGTTTGGAAGGTCGGCGTGATATTTTGTCATTAGCAAACTATTAACTGATCTTGATTAGCAAATCATTAGCAGATATCCACGAGGTATCTCTTCATTAGTAAAACCATTAGCAGATCATGATAGACGAAATATATCGTTATATATATATAATTTTCTTATGTGGCACGCAAAAAAGAAGTTATATGCTATCGCGTTTTGGCAACATTATACGATTGTTTGTTTACCACAAAGCCCACGCCTCAATTGAATTTATAGCGTTATCGGATGAAATGTTATTGAAAAGATATTTTAGTCGAGCAGTTGCAGTTAATAGAAATCAAAGAAAGCAGAGGATCTTTTCAGGGCCATTTAAAAAACGGTTCTTTTCAGGGCCAACAAAAATAGTTCAACAAGGCGCTTGCACTACAACTTTCGACAACAAACTCAATGAAAAAGTGTGGGTGGCTCGAGTGCTGGGGAAATGTACCCACAAACATGCTAGGTATTCAATTTCCAAATCAGCGCTCACATTTCGAGTCAAAATTTACTCAAAGTTTTCATTTCAATTCTTATTCCATATGTACTGTATATATCTTTTCTAAAAAACAGCAAATTTAGATCTGAAAAATATTTTTTTGGAATTTATTTTATAAACAATTCCTTCTGCTAGGACACATGTCTTCATTCATACTAGCGAAGCGAGCATAGGTTCGCACAGTGAACCAATGAGGATTGCTAAGCAATCCTCAGGGGGTTGGCTAGCGCTAGCGAGCAGGGGGCCGGCCCCCTAGTTAGAAGAAAACTGACCGTATCGATCCGTCATCAAAAAAAAAAATCTTGAATATATTGTTGACCAAATATTTCGTCCTTAGCAAAATTGTCCGAATGTTGAAGGAGGAGATATCTAGTGAAAATCACATGTCAAAAGCAGGCAATAAAGATAATTTTTTAGTAAATTAAAAGAAATTACAAAGAAAAGTACTCATATTTTTGTTCAATTCACACACCGATAAAGGAGTGGTAATAAGACTGGTTCTTCTAGACAATTTCAAATCAGCTTATACCAGATCTCAGCATTACAGGCAAGCAAAAAATAAAATTGCAAGGACGACTAGAATACAAAAGATATCCCACATATTTAGCCCTTGAAATCGATCCAGTCTGCCAGTCAAAGTAAGCTAACCACAGCAAACAGGTTTGACATTTACGAATAATGAACAAAAATGTAGAATTCAACGCAAACAATCGCGTCGGTTTTACCCATCCTGTAGATAGCCAATACGTGTCCTGTGGTGTCTGCGATTGCAAGGACGTCCCAATTGCAAAGATAACGTAAACACATGTTTGGAGTCGTTAGACACTGAACCAGTTTAAACGGTTCCGACTGATATGATTACAATATGCCACTTAGGTGGTTTACATATTCTGAATCTTTATCTCAGTTAAGCAGAGTCCTCGAACCCCTAGGCTTATAAGGACAACAATTATGGAAGGCCAAATTGTGCAAGACAATAATCCATACATGCATGTATAAAATCGTATTACAAACTCATTGAAAAAAATGTAATAAAAAATCCGGTTACTTATAATTTTGGAGAAAATAAGACGGACCATTTGTGGAGAAAATCATCAAATGAAATTGGTCATTTAGGTCATAGGCAAGGAGGGTCCACACACTAGCGCGTCTTTTTAGTAATGGCTCTTCGTTACGTGGACGATTCTATTTAGGACCGTAGGGAGGTCGGTAGATATTAAACTCGTGATAAGTGAATCGATTCTTCAGTTTGATTCTTCCGTAACTTGTTTTGATCATTTGATCTACAGTGAGCTATGATTATTTATTTACTTGTCTGGTAGTCTTTTTTTGTGTGTCTTCTATGATTTTGAAGCAGATTGATGGAATGAATTCGAAATGCAATTCGATTTCGACACAATTTAAGTGTTGCGTTATGACAGCAGCACAAGAATAACCAACAGAGCTAAGACGGGAGTTGAACAAAACAAAAACTATTGACGTTTTCTTGTGGATCAAAACAAGTTACGAAAGAATCGAACTGAAGAATCGTTTCACTTATCACTAGTTTAATATCTACCGACCTCCCCAACTAGCGCCTCAGCGTACAGCGTAAGTGTCCGACAAGTTGACTCTGATTGGCTCCTCATATATATGTTGTATGGTTGTTGTTCGTAGTATTTCTCGCCAACTTATAATAAGGGGAGGCAAAAATAAACTCTTCTTTTAAAGAGCTCCTCTTGGTGAAGCAACGATGACCATATGGCTAAGTCACTTACCATCAGATTGGCGTTAGCGGCGGAGGATGACTTCCCGAGTTCGAACAAAACTGGCGGAAATATTTTTAGATCATCCAAATTATTTTAAAACAATTCCAATTTAATTCCTTTTGATTCTAAATTACTTTTCCCAATTTTTAATACCCTTTTTTTATTTTTCCAAACTTCCGTTGATTTTACATAAATAATCTAAAAACCACTCCTGAACTCACTACCAGCTGATATTTTTAAGCCCCTCTGCCGTCCCCTTTGCTTTAGGATGATGGTGTCGTATCCATCCCTGGTTTAGGACCATTCTGATGTAACAAAAAGCATACATAAAACACTAACTTATATAATTATTAACTTATATAATAAAAGGATACAATTTTCGGTTCAAAATGTTAAAACCTTTCGAAAACCGTTCCTATCAGTCAAAGAGATCTGCGCCAAAACGTAGATAAATAGCCAAATGAAACACCTTTACGTCTCAGGTACATGATCATACCAGCCAATCAGAGTCAACTTGTCGGACACTTACGCTGTACGCTGAGGCGCTTGTCCTCTCCACGGTCCCAAATAGAATCGTCCACGTAACGAAGAGCCATTACTAGAAAGACGCGCTAGTGGGTCTACACTGGCCGTGACCCCAAGCAGCAATGTCCTAGAAAGGACGGGATTTCAGATAATAGTCTGCACCATTTTTGCCATTTTCTTATATTGACATATTTTATTCCATCAAATAAAGCCATTACCTACTTTTGACATTCATAAATCAAATATACTGTTTACCCTCCATTCTCTTAATTTCAATCTTCTCTACTATTATAAAATGAAGTTTCTGTGTTTATGTGTGTGTGGTATATAGGGGGTGCCCTGACGAATTTATGGCATTCACACTAATGAAATTAGGCACACATGTAGTACGAATTTTTTTGCAATTTTATATACCAGCCCGATTTTAAAAATTTCATCTAGAAAATTTTATTAAAATTTTATTAATTATTAAATATTAATACGATATTGAATTATTAATATTGAATTATTATTTGTTTTCCTCTGAATGGCAACAGTCTTGAATCGGTCTTGCCTCTGATTCAAATTGTGACTGTTAAGTGTGTGTATATTCACGCTGCTGACGCCAGTAAAACGGTAAACAATTTTATTAAATTTGTATTGTTTTTATTGCTTTTCTAAAAGCATAATTTTATTTTTTCTTTGTTATTGTTAATGTGTGTTTTATAGCTTTTTTCATAAAAGCAAAATAACATTTTTCCTTTGTTTCTTATTGTAATTTGAAATCGTAACTAATTTTTTATTAACGGTTTATTCTTATATATATCTTTTTCCTTTGTTTCTATATATCTTTTTCCTTTGTTTCTTATTGTTTTTGTGTTTTTCTTCATATTTTTAAGGCATATCTTTGTTTGTTATTGTCACTAATTTTGGTTTGTTTCAGCGATTTGTTTGTAATCGTAACTAGCGGTTTATTATTATATATATATCTTTTTCCTTTGTTTCTATATATCTTTTTCCTTTGTTTCTTATTATTTTTGTGTTTTTCTTCATATTTTTAAGGCATATCTTTGTTTGTTATTGTCATTTTGTAATCCTAACTATCGTTTTTAAAGTTATATATATCAACGGTTTCTAATTTTGGTTTGTTTCAGCGATTTTTTAAAACCATAATATTTGTTTGTTTCTTACTGTAATTTTGTAATCCTAACTATCGTTTTTCAATTTATCTTAACGGTTTCTAATTTTGGTTTGTTTCAACGATTTTTTAAAAGCATAATATTATTTGTTTGTTTCTTATTGTCAGTTTGTAATCGTAACTATCGTTGTTAAAGTTATCTTTGTTTGGTATTGTCATTATCGTTTTTAAAGTTATATATTAACGGTTTCTAATTTTGGTTTGTTTCAGCGATTTTTTAAAACCATAATATTATTTGTTTGTTTCTTACTGTCATTTTGTAATCCTAACTATCGTTTTTAAAGTTATATATTAACGGTTTCTAATTTTGGTTTAGCCTAATATTATTTGTTTGTTTCTTATTGTCAGTTTGTAATCCTAACTATCATTGTTCAAGTGAAATATTAACAGTTAATCCTTTTTTAACTTATATATTAACGGTTTATCCTTGGTTAATTCAACATAATTTCATAACAAAACATATACGCTTTTCACAATTTAATTACTTCAATTATCATTAAATATTTTGAGTATTGTTTTACTTTGTGTCGGTAATGTCATATATGAGTGTCATTTGATAAGTATGGTTAAAAAGCAAGTTAACTCTCCAAGTAGTTAAGTAAAGCAAGTTAAGTCTCCCTTTTGGTGACAAGACAGATTTTTATTATCACCTAACGTCATTAAGATTTTAATGATTGATTTCACTTATCATCTAACGTCATGAAGGTATTGCTAACTTTTCAATGATGAACTGGAAAGATCTGGTCAGTTTTCTGCAATTGAGGAGATATATTAAGATCTGGTCAGTTTTCTGCAATTGAGGAGATATATCAAGATCTGGTTAGTTTTGCTGATGACGATATACCTACCAGAAGGAGACCATATTGCAGAAGAATAAAATTTGAACGCTTACAAACATAGTCTCCGTTGAGTGCTACACACCTGGTCCAGCTAATTTCCAATTTTCTCATTCCGTGCAAAAATATGTCATCTGACCGTGGTTCAAAATTACGTGGTGTTGTCCTCTGATCTTTCCCTTTGTGATTGATCCCGGACCGACCGTAACCAATAGCCAATTGTGTTGCTCCAGTACGACGTTAACTAAAAAATGACTAAATACCGTCGGTAAAACCTTCTGTTAAAAGTTACAAATTAAGCATTGGCTGTTGTGGTGGTATCCTTATTAGACGAAAATTTCTTCCCATCGAGCAAATTTCTAAGTTTGGAAACAAAAGATCGCACGGCATCATGTCTGGAGAATAGGGCGACCGTTCACTTCGAATAAAAATGTTTCATCACTGCATGGTACACATTTTTACCATTTTTGTGACACCTGCTACAATGTTCGCTTCAAACGTCTGTAGAACGTTAGCAAAATGTCACAACCATCTGAAATTAGTTCTGATCTACGTAGTTCGAAGAGACACCTGCCAGGTGATATTGCACAAAATAAATGTGCCATACTCGGAACCCCATCCACCAAACCACGTGCACAGTGGCGACACTCGTAGCGATGCCAGCGCCACGGAGCGCAGGTGCAGAGAGAAGGGCAGAATAGAAAAGAGCAAAGTCACCAGCTGCGAAGCTCTCATCGACGCGTTCGTTAAATGTATCTTTTAGTTACGCTTAAGAGCCTAAAGTTGTATGCTCAATAACAGACTACAGTTATTTTTTTAATTATTGTTCTTGTCTTCATCTATCAATCAACACCCTAGACATACCCGAACCAGAACATAAATTGTGTCAATTTCTTATCAAAAATCATGTACCTAACTTATTAAAGGTCCTTTGTAATGTAGTCATATTTACCAGGACACATTTACACACTTCTTATATTTTATAACATATTGTCGTTTTCAATTCTCTCACCTGTTTTTTTTTATGTTACTTAAGAAACAATACATTTTTGTGAAAATACACTCAACACATATAAATATGTTTATTTTTATTAAATTGTATGGAAATTCAAATGTTTCTAAAACTACAAACGGAAGGTATCTTTCTCATTGCTTGGAAAAGCAGCCTCGGAAAAAAATTTCAGAAAATTTATCTAAAAAAAATAATAATAAATAAAATTTGGAAGAAACTTGAAACGCATTTGAATTTTATAACAAAAATACACACACACACAATATAGTGCATCTAAAATCTCTAACATAGCTTTAAGATATTTTTGTATAAAAATAAGCCTTTAGAGAGAATCTGCAACACGTTCGAAACTGTTTTTTAATGAGGAAGTGCTGAGCCAAAGAACTTGTAAAATAATAACGTTAGTAGCACGCATTTAAAAAAAACGTAGCAAAAACATTTCCTATAGCACATTTTAGTAGCAATTTTAGTTGCTCAGGTACAAAGTGAATCTGCTGAAGTACAAAATGTGTTAAGTATGAGACCGGCGTTGAAGATCCAAAGGTTTTAGATTAAATTTTAAGTTACAAAACAAACATTTCTTAATTAGGTTTTCATGAAAACCTAGCAACTACAGATTCCGATGTTTCTTTCATGGTTGCCATGCTTGTCGCCAAAACAGATATTAGCATCCGTAGGTACCTTTTCTCCCTAAAGAAAAATCCGTAAAATATTTTTTCTGTTCGCTCTTTGTTTAAAAAAAAAAAAAAAAAAAGGACTAAAATTGCATTAAAGCTACTGGATTTTCAAAAAAATTGCCAAATCGTTCGAAAAGTCGACAAAATTTTGAAAATACAAGCTTTGGGGACGATTTTGCTTAAAACAGATATCACACTCAGTCGACAAGGTTGAAAAATAGTAGCAAAAGTCGCTCTTTATTCGCCTGTGGATCATGGAAGTAGGAAAGATAATTTATAGATTTCTTTCCTACTTCCATGCTGTGGATGCACTGGAATTTAGGGTTATACCGATAATATAACTTTATCTGTGTGTGCGCCGTGCCTATCTTAGTGACAATCATTGGCACCATTTTTATTGGCGCAACTTTTCTCGTACTTGGCAAGCGCCAAAAGCTTTGCCAATTTCGCAGCTGGTGTCTGATCTCTTAACCGGCTGGCAGATGGGATTTCGCCAGCGTTCCTTACCATGAACCTCTTTTTGAGTACTTAGAATTATACATTAATTTTCTGTTTTATTTAGTAGTACACCAATTTTAATCAATGTCAATAAATATAGTTACAATCCACTAAAATTTTTTATTTTTGTGTGATTCCCCCCACATGAGACTTTTAAAAACTTAAAGCTTGTTTTAATTTTCATGTTATTTAAAACGATGCGACTCAACACATTCACTTTCATTTTCTAACGATGGGATGTCCACATGTTCAAAATTGAATTTTATCTTTTTATATTTTTTATGTTAAAAATGCGTGAATTCATTTCTTCAAAAATTGCATTCTCTACAAAGCACAGTTCTATTTTGCTTCAACAATGCATGAAAAACTAACATTTCTAGCAGCTCACAAAAAATTTGAAGATCTGGACATCTCATCTTTTGAGAATCAAAAATTAATTTATTACTCAAAATATTATAATTTTGTTAACAGTGAATAAATTTTAGGACAGTACACTCTATCTGATTGTAGCAACAAAACTTTATGAATAATCAAAGCTATCTGATTAAGTTTTGTAGATTGCCACGTTTATTATACTCTCTCTCTCTCTCTCTCAAATCTTGTATTGAAATATAAGAAAATAAGAAGTTTATTTTTAAAGGTATTAATTCTTAAATGCATTTATTGCCTTTAACATATTCTAGTTTTAATTATACCCAAGCTAACCGCGTCCCATGCGTACCACGTTCCGTGATTCTCATTCTCTAGCCCAGCACAGACTTAATTTTTTTTTGTCGCCTCATTATTCGCTCCTCTGCGTCACTTATCGAGCGGAACCATAAGAATTTGTTGGCAATGAAAAGGGCCTTTTTTCCCCCTTAACTGTCCACAAATTTACTTGGAGCTGGTGTACTTGATGACAGCCTTGATTCCTTCTGACACAGCGTGCTTTGTGAGCTCACCGGGAAGCAAGAGTCGCACGGCGGTTTGAATTTCCCGACTCGTGATGGTGCTCCTCTTATTGTAGTGAGCCAAGCGAGATGATTCTGCTGCAGTTCTCTCAAAGATGTCGTTCACGAAGGAATTCATGATTAACATAGCTTTGCTGCTTATTCCAGTGTCAGGATGGACCTGTTTCGAGCCTTGTAAATGTGGATAGCGAAGGATTCCTTCCTGCGCTAGGAGGAAGCGAAGGATAGCGAAGAATTCCACCAGCTCGGACGGCCTTTTGGGCCTTTCCGGCTTTCCTAAGTGCATTTATTGCCTTTAACATATTCTAGTTTTAACTATACCCAAGTTAACATTTGAAAGTCTAAACTAATATCCAAGATATATCTAGTAGAAACTACAAATTATAAAAAAAAATTATAATTCCTAGATAATTATTCGTTAGATCTTAAAATGATTAAGCAAGTCAAACGTTTTTTTTTTATTTACCTTTACTGTCTTCTTAACAATCCTCGTCCGATTGAAGACATCTCAGAATATATGGTTCCAAGCAAAGCTGAAAAGTCAAATAGTGTAAATTCAATATCAATAATGAAAAATTCACCTTTTAAATCTAAGAGTATATACCTGCAAATAAAATTGTTTACCTATTTAATAGATCCCATTCGTTTTATGAATGAAAACGCTTTTTCGGAAAGAAATATACGAATTGTTGAATGCATAATAAAATTTAGCACTTTTAAAACATTTGTGGAGCCTTTTGAACAATTAAAAAAAAATAATAATAAAAATACTAAAACGTTATATGTTATTAACCCTATGGGTGATTCACACATATAAGGGTCCTTCCACACCGAATCAACCAATGGTCAAAACATGATGTGTTCAGATCTTTATGATGTTTTTACATGACTAGGGCTAGCTTACGCTCGCCAACCCACCTTATGGATACTTTATACGTTTGATTTCTTTTGATAAATAATTTGTCAACTAAATATTTAACACCACGGGCAATGGGACTCCCACGAAAAGAACTGTCACGGGCAACGCCGCTAGCTTACGCTCGCCAACCCACAGGGATTGCTGCGCAATCCCATGTGGTTTGCTTCGCAAACCAACACTCTTTCACAGATGCCATTTGGTTTGCTTAGCAAACCAACATTCCTTTCACAGAGTGAAACTATCTGAATAATTAGTATTATGCTGATTTCACTTTCCGGTACATGACGTCACAGCGAGGGCGTCGCCCCCTGCTCGCTTACGCTCGCCGACCAATTTGAAAATAATTGTACCATAAGAAAGAGTGTAATGTAATGTATTCAGTGATATTCTCAAATATAAAAAATAATGGAATTTGATGTAGATATAACGGTTTTAACAAAAAGTAGCGAAAATATCCGAAGATTCCGAATTTTGTCTGACCAACTTTTGATCACATCCAATTTAATTATTAGCCGATTGAAAAAATAATAGTACCGTAAGAAAGAGTACATTCTGAGATATACTGCGATATTTTAAAAATTAAAAACTAATAGTAATAAGATATAGATTCGGCAGTTTAAAAAAAAAGTAACAAAAATGTCCCGATTTTTACCGAATTTCAAAAAAATATTATCAAGTAACAAATTGAAATATCAAAAAAAAACTCAACGAGCTGCAAACATTTACGTTTAGAGGTACTCTTTAAAAAAAACTCACGGCTGAAGACTGAAAATTTGTATGTTTTGCTCACTCGCGGAAGAAATTTCGCTTCTTCAATTTTGACACTTAATAAACCCTAAACTAATAGCCGCATCGGAAAAAAATTTTAATAATCGTCCAGGGAATACGATGAAGAAGAAACCAAGTTAATTTCGTTTTTTTCCGATCAGTACTTTCTCGGTAAACCGTCTAAGAATCGAGCTAAACAACATACTTTTAATCCTGCAGGGGCAGCCGTGCTGGCTGCGGTGTTAACTTTTTTTTTAATATAGAGAGAAATAGTATTAGCTTAATAGATAAAAAAAGGTTCATGAAAACTATCATGAAATTTTGTACACAACTTACTATTTAGGTTTAGTGTAAAATATATTTTTTTCATCAGAATAAAATATTCTGAATTTTCTTTTTTTATAAAAAAAAATATTCCTTTTTTTAGTTTATAAAAAAAATTAAAGTGATGTGGTACACTCAAGCTATATGTCAAATTAAAGCCCTAGTAATTCTTAAGAGAATGGTACACATTTGAGCTTTCTTGTAGCTCTTTGCTCTACGGTCCAAACAATAAATCTGGTTTGTCAGTCATTAGTTTAATAAGACAGTGCAAATACTACAATTCTCTAAAATCTCTACAATAATCTAAAATCTCTACATATCAGAAGATTAAACATACGAAAAATGAATATCTGAAAAATCCGATGAAATGGTCTTTGTATGGGATGCCATTTAGGCAAAGAGATGGGTAATTTAATTAAGGTCAATGAATCAAAATAACATGCTATTGGCGACTATTCGGGATCGAACCAGAAGGGGAAAGGAGAGGACAACATCTCTTAATTTTACACCGCGGCCCAGGTGCAGAATTATATTCAGTGTTCTGTAACACAACTCCAAGCAATCGCAATTGTGAGCAGGCATTTTTTGTCCAAATTTTGAAAACTACAGTAAAATAAAAAACAAACGTAAGACACAATTATCGGCTAAATATGTATTACATATCTATTCTCTACTATTATAAAGGAAGCGTTTGTTTGTTTTCTGCACGCAAAGTCCTGACGAATCTATGGTAGTTACAGTAATGGCATTTGGCACTCATGTAGTCCGAATTTTTTGCCACTTTTGAGTTGAGACGAATTTTAAAATTCAATCTAGAACATTTTAAAATAAATTTAATACATTTTTTTCATTGTTCTTTCTTTCCTTGGAATGTTACGTAACCTGTACAACCACATGAATATTGACTTTTTCTCGCTCTGTGACGTCACTATTGACGTCAGCCTATGGAACAATGCTAAGTTTTTTTTCACCTTTCGTGTATTTGCAATAAATGGCAATGGTAGCAAACAGATTCGAATGACCTTCGTTTGATTCGAGATTAATTCATTTTGATTTCCTGAGAAACGAATTCGATTGAAGCAAAAGAAATTATTAAAGTAATCAATGGCGTTCTTTAGTGCCTTTTCTATCTAAGCCATCGTTAAAGACAAAAAAAAATTTTTAACGGGTTTGAAATCTGTTGAAAATTTACACCTTATGGATACTTTATACGTTTGATTTTCTTTTGATAAATAATTTTTCAATTAAATATTTAACACCACGGGCAATGGGACTCCCACGAAAAGAACTGTCACGGGCAACGCCCATTTGGTTTGCGACACAAAACAACACCACGGGTACCTCCAGTATGGCTGTAATCCAATAGGTTACGAATTCCCATTTAATTTGCGAAGCAAACCAATACCCCCATAAAAGCAACTGGCAATGCATTGCTAGCCACGCAGTGGCTAGTTTATAATAAAATATCAAAATTAATTAACTAACTTTATTTAAAACCAAGGCATACTTTCTGAATGTGCAATTTTGTCGATAAGTTTTGAATAGGCATAGAAGATGTGCAATGCAGATGCTTTGCACTCATGCACACTTGTAACATGCTTTGCATTGATGCATCCTTGCAAGATGCTTTACACTGATGCACACTTGCAAGATTCTTTGCACAGCAGAACATCGTAACTTATGATTGAAAAAAAGTGGGACCAAATTTTGAAAAAATTACAGAAAATTTGTTCTACAACGACTCTGTTTGTTCTGCGACGTACTTCGAAGCTTTAAGCATTTTCTGCTTCCGGGTACCACGGTAAGATGCCGAGAACACCTGCACTGGCACCCCATTTTCCAAGCTTCCACACTACGCAAACGTGGTGACATTTGAGGCCATGACAGATTTAACGTTCACGAGTTCCTACGCACAAGACGGCTTTTGATTGGATAACTTTTTGAACTTGCAGCCCTCCAGATGTTAATCCGTTACTCTTCCAACTGGGCTACCAGGTCCCGAGTAGCTCTCTTATGCGGTTAAGTATATCATAAATAAATATCTGTTAAATCTGCATGAAATGGCCTTTGTGTGAGATGCCATTTAGGGAAATTTTGGTTTCATAAAAACTTTAAACTTACTTTTGCTCTTTGACCTGTTAAAAGGTCACCCACTGTGATTAAGCTTCTTGATACCTTTCTCTGCAAGAAAAAATAACTGTTAAATATATATATATATATGAATTTGAGATTTTTTTTTATTGAGAAATTTAAAAAAATATCTAAAAGTGTAACAGGTGAACTATAAGCTCAGCGTCAGCTGCAGAGCCAAAACCTCCGAATTAAAAGTGAGAACCAAAACTAAATCTAACCCCTGCTCCGAGCAAGGACACCCTCAGGAGGTCAGGGAGTTATCGGCGGCGTATAATGAAGACGCGTCGTAGGGTCCGTTATGTCGGGTAGTTATGAAAGGTTATGTAAATAGTATATATTGTGTCCACGTTATGTAAATTAGATTAATAAATGTTTGTGAGTGTAATGAGAGTTTGTCGCTTGTTCGCCCGCTTCAAGGAGGAATTTCTCAGCACACGGTAGTAGTGGAAATATGGGGCTTCACCGACAGCCGGAGCAAAGAGCAACCGGTTGCGCCGGAAGGTTTTAAGCCAATCGGTTGCGCCGGAAGGTTTTAAGCCGGTCGCTAGATAGGAATGAGATTAGATAAGAAGGCTGAGGTAGAGTACAAGAATTTTTTACTGATAAGAGGTAAGTTAGTTTTTTTTTTCTTAACATACAAATACATACATAATTTTGATGCTTTTACTTAAACACTAATTATACATTAGATGCTATAGCACATATTTTATTGCAGTATTTATTTTTAAATGCTGTACACTTAAGTAAAAGTACAAAAATCTTTTTTTATATTTTATTTGAAAACTTTGCAAGACCCATACTGTGAAAATGTTTCCTTGTAAATTTTTTTTAATTGAACTAAAGAAAACTCACTCACATATACCACAGAAGTACAACACGGGACTTACAGAAGTAAGTTGATTAAACAAAGAAACAGTGGAATAAAGTTAATTAAACTTACAAGATTTGAAGACATAACAAATGAGTAGAAACGCAGATGACTCCTTGTTCATTTGAAGAAGTTGTAATTGTATTGAAATCAAACCATATATTATATTTTAATGATTCTTTCCTAGCCATATTACTTTTTATTTAAATAAATCTGGCTAAAATTTAGTGATTTAATTCTTTAGATTTACAAACTTTTTGAAATGAAATTTTCTTTGATTTATTGTAAAATGTTAAGATGTTTTTACACAAAAATTAGATACTATTACACATATTTTAATAATGATTTTGAAAAAATACGATTGAAACATATAAATTAGATATTATTACAAATTTTTAAATACAAATTAATATATATATTTTTTAATTTACAATTAAGACATTTAGCAGTTTGATTTCTTAAAGCATGTTTTATGTAAGAAAAAAAATAAGAAGAAACCTGTAAAAGTAAAATATTTTTTACCTTCATTTTGAAACTTTGCAAGACCCATACTATGAATAGTTTACTTGTACATTTGAAGTAGTGAAAATGAGTAATAATAAACTTTTAGTTCTTGAAGTTCTAAATTAAATGTTCTTTTTTTCTAATGCTCTTGCAAACCATACATTTTACTAAACATATGAACATCTTTTAATTTACTTGAAAACCCTGTGTACATTATGCAGTTTAAATTGCAGAGCCAAATGCCTATTTTGTACAAGTATTTTACAAGATACTTTGTATAGGTCTTTTATAATTTTAGATGTACTACATTGCTACGTTAAATAGATAGTAAGTGGGTTTTATGATTTGGAAAATAATGTGTACACTTCTATGCTGTTAAACAAAATAAATTTTTGCCCTTTCTTTAAAGTTAATGCATAATCTAAAGATTTACTCACGCCACTGACAGTTTTACACATGAGTAAAATTAAATAACTGAAAATTTTAAATACTAATTAATTTTTTTACTGAACAAATATCATTGAAATAATGGTTAAGTATGAATCCTATGTATTATTCAAGCAATCTCTTGCAAAAAACAAATTGTTCTAAAACATATTGAAAAAATAATTATAAAACATTGAAACATAATTCTAAAACATATTGAAAGAAGTCATACTGAAACAAAGTAAACTATATAACACTTTTTAATTGAAAAAAAAAAAAACAGGATTCATATATTTTTACAAAATAATGTACTATATAGTAAAAACAAAAGAACTTATTTTTTACATGCCTGCATATTTTAAGAGACATATATTTCCTATGAGCCAGTTATGAAATGCCGTCACCTCAGCTTTTGGGCAATGCAAATGATTTTTGTGATGGCCACATGATAGTTTTTGGATCTCTTTGTTGCTGCTTAGAGCGCATAGTGCATCGAATTTTGGACACCCAAAGTGTTCCAATTTATGTTCGGAATATTCAAGGCATCTAAGCGTTGTTTCTCAACACAACCACCTTTGTAAGCAACTAGGTACTGAGAGGCACTCTTTGTCTGCTTGTACAATTCCAAAAGTTTAGAGTCTAGACTTTCTAAGGGAGACACGTTTTCCCATGCTATGGGGCAGAAAGGAAGTCCACACACGTAATTTTCAACATATTGCACAGTTTTACGATCTCAGGCACTAAGTTTATACTTATAAGGCGATAAGTTAAAACGAATACTATACGCTGCTTGCGATTTTATAGCGATGTAACCGTATTCACGTACTAAAAAACCTTGCTTAGTCTGAAATCCATCAAAATCCACAATTGCGCAAATGTTAAACATTGCTATTGAAAAGCGTTATATGTTCGTGGAAAAATAATTGTAAACTGGAGACACAAAGAACTGAACTATATATAACACCATACACTTACTAATCAGAAAAGTTAATCTTATTTCAGTCTTTTATCTTTTGTGAGTAACAATAAACTCGTAAGTGAAGAATGTACTCAGAAAACACGTGCTTGTGATAATGTGACAAGTAAAACTTTATGTTGTAATATAGTATTTTAACAAAAGGGGCTATGCTTAAATGTGCATGTAATTTGTTCTTTTTTTGCTCTATCACGTAGATGAGCTGAATACAATTCAATTCGGTAACTAAACTTGAGCAAGAAAAAAATATGTAACCAAATATAATTTATATTCGAGGAACTTGTTTTTTTACTTTCTTTAAAGTATACTGATTTCTCTTGATTATGCTGTTTTATTTTTCTAAATTTACATCAATAAATTGAATTACTTATTTATGGGCACAAATCTTTGCCTTTTGTTGAACAGAAATTAGTATCTTTGACTAGTATCAGATTTTTTAAAATTGACGAAGATAACCTTTATGAGGGGATTTAACTCGATAGGCCTATAATTTTACACTTAAGAGTAACAGAGCAGTATAGGTTTTAGGAAAATGAATAACCATTATGTAAATTTGAAGCCAAAATTTCCAAGCATGTCTATGCTTAATAAACGCCTATCTACGTTTAGAGATTGGCCACGCACAAACTTTGACATTTGGGACCTGGCCGAAAACGGATTGTTTTATACGGGTGTATCGGACAGGGTCAGGTGTTATTGGTGTGGCGAAGCGCTTGAAAATTGGAAAGAAGAGGATGTAGTGAGACACGAACACATAAAGGTTTATCCAAAATGTTTGGTAGCCCAACAACAGCAAATGATTGCTGACCCTAGATCAAAAAGAACTCCAACAGATGAAATTGTACAGGTGGAGGAAATCAAGAATAATACCAATGGTTTAATAAAACCCTATGTAAAAAATTCCCCCTCAAACAACGACAAAAACGTACGACTTTGTAAAATATGTTTAGAATCAGAAATGGATGCTACTTTACAGCCTTGCAGTCATCTGGTGACATGCATGAGATGTACGAAAGGTCTCTTAACGTGTCCTATGTGCCGAACCAATATTTTACATAAAATTAAAACGTACATTTGTTACTAAACGTTATCTACCCTTTATCAATTCAAGTCGTTGATGCAATTTTTAGTGACTAACTGAACATGACGTGAAAGAATTCCACGAGAGTGGTATTTTGAGTTTAATGTTATGAAATTAACACATGTATGGTAGCAAAAAGACTAGTAAGGAAGTTCGAAACTTCTAAAAAAAATTATAAGACTTTCTATCAAGGACTTGTGGTAAAATCGTGTAGGAAAGATTTATACCCCTTTTTAATATATTAAATATAATAACTATTTTACTTATTTGTTGTTGTTTCATTACATACTAAGCCTATTTTGGACATAGGAATTTTAAAGTACCTTAAAAAGGAGTTACAAATTGCTTTAAGAAAGATTTGTGTAAAAGTACTCTGTAATGTAAGAAAGCTGGAAATAAATATTCATATTTTGTGAGATCTTTTTCCATTTTCATTTTCTAACTAATTTCTTTAAACCACCGTAACTTTTTTTTGTTACTGGTTAACTTTTTTTGTTACTGTTAAACTTTTTTCTATTACAGCTTAAATTTTTTTTTGTTACTGCTTAATTTTTTTTTATTGTTAATTTTTTATTATTATTAATTTTTTTTTTTTGCTGTTAAACTTTTTTTGTTACTGCCTAATTTTTTTTGCCGCTTGACTTTTTTACTGTTAAACTTTGTTATGTTTATACTTAACTTTTTTTTACTTTTTAATATTTGAATTGTTTAAATTTGTGTTTCTTATTGAACTTTGTTTTACACTATCAAAAAAATACAAAATTGTTGTGTAGAATATTTTTTTTTTGACAACACTGGATGAAAGATAAAATATTTATTGAAAACATAGGAATAGGTAAAACAGTTCATATAATTGTTACAACATATCATACAAGTCTTTTACATACATTTCTCTATCAGTATTGAAAATATCTGTTGTATTCAAATTCTCAAAAAAGTTGTCCTCTAATATTATGTCATAAAAGTTTAACAAATTATTGCTCTCTCTTACAAAATTAGTAGCAAACTCTTTCAAGTTAACAGCACATAAAGCAAGGGTAGAAAATTCGCAAAAGCGTTCGTCAACACTCATTTTCATACATGCATGTACAGATTGATTGACAATTTCATTCTTACAACCTAAGCAATCAAAAAGAATAGTAATATTTTTTACCACAATTTCCTTTAGGCACTTGCAGAGAGAAGCTATAACTTCTCTCCAACAATCAGATTTATCAGTGTCAATGCAGTAAAGTTTGTAACTTTCACCAGGAAAACCATTTTTGATTTCCAGTTTCACATAGTATGGCAGCAAATACGTCAAAAACGATATTTTCAATATATCTGACACATTAGCATAGAATTCGCACAATTTAAAATACTGATCAGAATTCATAGACACACAATAGGGCGAGAACTGAAAACAATGGTCTTTTTTCTGAAATACACGTTGTAAAACCAAGTCCATTTTTTCCGCATCAAACGCTTTAGAAAGGCAGACTTCCTTCTCTATAACTTTAACGTCGGAGCTAGTTGCGAACGCGAAAAACTTGCTCACCTTCTCCATAAGAATATACCATGTTTTCGGATGCAGGGAAACACATTCCTTAGTTGGCTGCAAAACACTGTGTTTATCTAAAGTAAATTTACGTATGAGGACACGTGTGGAACCATTAGAGTTGTTAATTAGCACGAATAAATATTCGCCAAGATGAAACATATTTTCTGGAAGTGATTGCATTGACAAATTTAAGCTTTCCTCTGAAAACACCAGATCGTTGAATCGCATTCTTTTGCACGCTTTGGGTTGGTTTGTAAAACGCATCATTTTAAGAGCTTTGAGGTACACGTTTTCAACAAATAGCTTTAACTAACCAAGAGATAAAAAAGGTTTGTCCAAGAGATAAAAAGGTCGTTTCTACCTCACGTGACATGTGATGTCATAGAATCGAGGAGGGAAAAGACCCTCCTATCTCCAAGTAAAAAGTAGGAGGGTCTTTTCCCTCCTCGATTCTATGACATCACATGTCACGTGAGGTAGAAACGACCTTTTTATCTCTTGGACAAACCTTTTTTATCTCTTGGTTAGTTAAAGCTATTTGTTGAAAACGTGTACCTCAAAGCTCTTAAAATGATGCGTTTTACAAACCAACCCAAAGCGTGCAAAAGAATGCGATTCAACGATCTGGTGTTTTCAGAGGAAAGCTTAAATTTGTCAATGCAATCACTTCCAGAAAATATGTTTCATCTTGGCGAATATTTATTCGTGCTAATTAACAACTCTAATGGTTCCACACGTGTCCTCATACGTAAATTTACTTTAGATAAACACAGTGTTTTGCAGCCAACTAAGGAATGTGTTTCCCTGCATCCGAAAACATGGTATATTCTTATGGAGAAGGTGAGCAAGTTTTTCGCGTTCGCAACTAGCTCCGACGTTAAAGTTATAGAGAAGGAAGTCTGCCTTTCTAAAGCGTTTGATGCGGAAAAAATGGACTTGGTTTTACAACGTGTATTTCAGAAAAAAGACCATTGTTTTCAGTTCTCGCCCTATTGTGTGTCTATGAATTCTGATCAGTATTTTAAATTGTGCGAATTCTATGCTAATGTGTCAGATATATTGAAAATATCGTTTTTGACGTATTTGCTGCCATACTATGTGAAACTGGAAATCAAAAATGGTTTTCCTGGTGAAAGTTACAAACTTTACTGCATTGACACTGATAAATCTGATTGTTGGAGAGAAGTTATAGCTTCTCTCTGCAAGTGCCTAAAGGAAATTGTGGTAAAAAAATATTACTATTCTTTTTGATTGCTTAGGTTGTAAGAATGAAATTGTCAATCAATCTGTACATGCATGTATGAAAATGAGTGTTGACGAACGCTTTTGCGAATTTTCTACCCTTGCTTTATGTGCTGTTAACTTGAAAGAGTTTGCTACTAATTTTGTAAGAGAGAGCAATAATTTGTTAAACTTTTATGACATAATATTAGAGGACAACTTTTTTGAGAATTTGAATACAACAGATATTTTCAATACTGATAGAGAAATGTATGTAAAAGACTTGTAAGATATGTTGTAACAATTATATGAACTGTTTTACCTATTCCTATGTTTTCAATAAATATTTTATCTTTCATCCAGTGTTGTCAAAAAAAAAATATTCTACACAACAATTTTGTATTTTTTTGATAGTGTAAAACAAAGTTCAATAAGAAACACAAATTTAAACAATTCAAATATTAAAAAGTAAAAAAAAGTTAAGTATAAACATAACAAAGTTTAACAGTAAAAAAGTCAAGCGGCAAAAAAAATTAGGCAGTAACAAAAAAAGTTTAACAGCAAAAAAAAAAAAATAATAATAATAAAAAATTAACAATAAAAAAAAATTAAGCAGTAACAAAAAAAAATTTAAGCTGTAATAGAAAAAAGTTTAACAGTAACAAAAAAAGTTAACCAGTAACAAAAAAAAGTTACGGTGGTTTAAAGAAATTAGTTAGAAAATGAAAATGGAAAAAGATCTCACAAAATATGAATATTTATTTCCAGCTTTCTTACATTACAGAGTACTTTTACACAAATCTTTCTTAAAGCAATTTGTAACTCCTTTTTAAGGTACTTTAAAATTCCTATGTCCAAAATAGGCTTAGTATGTAATGAAACAACAACAAATAAGTAAAATAGTTATTATATTTAATATATTAAAAAGGGGTATAAATCTTTCCTACACGATTTTACCACAAGTCCTTGATAGAAAGTCTTATAATTTTTTTTAGAAGTTTCGAACTTCCTTACTAGTCTTTTTGCTACCATACATGTGTTAATTTCATAACATTAAACTCAAAATACCACTCTCGTGGAATTCTTTCACGTCATGTTCAGTTAGTCACTAAAAATTGCATCAACGACTTGAATTGATAAAGGGTAGATAACGTTTAGTAACAAATGTACGTTTTAATTTTATGTAAAATATTGGTTCGGCACATAGGACACGTTAAGAGACCTTTCGTACATCTCATGCATGTCACCAGATGACTGCAAGGCTGTAAAGTAGCATCCATTTCTGATTCTAAACATATTTTACAAAGTCGTACGTTTTTGTCGTTGTTTGAGGGGGAATTTTTTACATAGGGTTTTATTAAACCATTGGTATTATTCTTGATTTCCTCCACCTGTACAATTTCATCTGTTGGAGTTCTTTTTGATCTAGGGTCAGCAATCATTTGCTGTTGTTGGGCTACCAAACATTTTGGATAAACCTTTATGTGTTCGTGTCTCACTACATCCTCTTCTTTCCAATTTTCAAGCGCTTCGCCACACCAATAACACCTGACCCTGTCCGATACACCCGTATAAAACAATCCGTTTTCGGCCAGGTCCCAAATGTCAAAGTTTGTGCGTGGCCAATCTCTAAACGTAGATAGGCGTTTATTAAGCATAGACATGCTTGGAAATTTTGGCTTCAAATTTACATAATGGTTATTCATTTTCCTAAAACCTATACTGCTCTGTTACTCTTAAGTGTAAAATTATAGGCCTATCGAGTTAAATCCCCTCATAAAGGTTATCTTCGTCAATTTTAAAAAATCTGATACTAGTCAAAGATACTAATTTCTGTTCAACAAAAGGCAAAGATTTGTGCCCATAAATAAGTAATTCAATTTATTGATGTAAATTTAGAAAAATAAAACAGCATAATCAAGAGAAATCAGTATACTTTAAAGAAAGTAAAAAAACAAGTTCCTCGAATATAAATTATATTTGGTTACATATTTTTTTCTTGCTCAAGTTTAGTTACCGAATTGAATTGTATTCAGCTCATCTACGTGATAGAGCAAAAAAAGAACAAATTACATGCACATTTAAGCATAGCCCCTTTTGTTAAAATACTATATTACAACATAAAGTTTTACTTGTCACATTATCACAAGCACGTGTTTTCTGAGTACATTCTTCACTTACGAGTTTATTGTTACTCACAAAAGATAAAAGACTGAAATAAGATTAACTTTTCTGATTAGTAAGTGTATGGTGTTATATATAGTTCAGTTCTTTGTGTCTCCAGTTTACAATTATTTTTCCACGAACATATAACGCTTTTCAATAGCAATGTTTAACATTTGCGCAATTGTGGATTTTGATGGATTTCAGACTAAGCAAGGTTTTTTAGTACGTGAATACGGTTACATCGCTATAAAATCGCAAGCAGCGTATAGTATTCGTTTTAACTTATCGCCTTATAAGTATAAACTTAGTGCCTGAGATCGTAAAACTGTGCAATATGTTGAAAATTACGTGTGTGGACTTCCTTTCTGCCCCATAGCATGGGAAAACGTGTCTCCCTTAGAAAGTCTAGACTCTAAACTTTTGGAATTGTACAAGCAGACAAAGAGTGCCTCTCAGTACCTAGTTGCTTACAAAGGTGGTTGTGTTGAGAAACAACGCTTAGATGCCTTGAATATTCCGAACATAAATTGGAACACTTTGGGTGTCCAAAATTCGATGCACTATGCGCTCTAAGCAGCAACAAAGAGATCCAAAAACTATCATGTGGCCATCACAAAAATCATTTGCATTGCCCAAAAGCTGAGGTGACGGCATTTCATAACTGGCTCATAGGAAATATATGTCTCTTAAAAAATGCAGGCATGTAAAAAATAAGTTCTTTTGTTTTTACTATATAGTACATTATTTTGTAAAAATATATGAATCCTGTTTTTTTTTTCAATAAAAAAGTGTTATATAGTTTACTTTGTTTCAGTATGACTTCTTTCAATATGTTTTAGAATTATGTTTCAATGTTTTATAATTATTTTTTCAATATGTTTTAGAACAATTTGTTTTTTGCAAGAGATTGCTTGAATAATACATAGGATTCATACTTAACCATTATTTCAATGATATTTGTTCAGTAAAAAAATTAATTAGTATTTAAAATTTTCAGTTATTTAATTTTACTCATGTGTAAAACTGTCAGTGGTGTGAGTAAATCTTTAGATTATGCATTAACTTTAAAGAAAGGGCAAAAATTTATTTTGTTTAACAGCATAGAAGTGTACACATTATTTTCCAAATCATAAAACCCACTTACTATCTATTTAACGTAGCAATGTAGTACATCTAAAATTATAAAAGACCTATACAAAGTATCTTGTAAAATACTTGTACAAAATAGGCATTTGGCTCTGCAATTTAAACTGCATAATGTACACAGGGTTTTCAAGTAAATTAAAAGATGTTCATATGTTTAGTAAAATGTATGGTTTGCAAGAGCATTAGAAAAAAAGAACATTTAATTTAGAACTTCAAGAACTAAAAGTTTATTATTACTCATTTTCACTACTTCAAATGTACAAGTAAACTATTCATAGTATGGGTCTTGCAAAGTTTCAAAATGAAGGTAAAAAATATTTTACTTTTACAGGTTTCTTCTTATTTTTTTTCTTACATAAAACATGCTTTAAGAAATCAAACTGCTAAATGTCTTAATTGTAAATTAAAAAATATATATATTAATTTGTATTTAAAAATTTGTAATAATATCTAATTTATATGTTTCAATCGTATTTTTTCAAAATCATTATTAAAATATGTGTAATAGTATCTAATTTTTGTGTAAAAACATCTTAACATTTTACAATAAATCAAAGAAAATTTCATTTCAAAAAGTTTGTAAATCTAAAGAATTAAATCACTAAATTTTAGCCAGATTTATTTAAATAAAAAGTAATATGGCTAGGAAAGAATCATTAAAATATAATATATGGTTTGATTTCAATACAATTACAACTTCTTCAAATGAACAAGGAGTCATCTGCGTTTCTACTCATTTGTTAAGTCTTCAAATCTTGTAAGTTTAATTAACTTTATTCCACTGTTTCTTTGTTTAATCAACTTACTTCTGTAAGTCCCGTGTTGTACTTCTGTGGTATATGTGAGTGAGTTTTCTTTAGTTCAATTAAAAAAAATTTACAAGGAAACATTTTCACAGTATGGGTCTTGCAAAGTTTTCAAATAAAATATAAAAAAAGATTTTTGTACTTTTACTTAAGTGTACAGCATTTAAAAATAAATACTGCAATAAAATATGTGCTATAGCATCTAATGTATAATTAGTGTTTAAGTAAAAGCATCAAAATTATGTATGTATTTGTATGTTAAGAAAAAAAAAACTTTAACTTACCTCTTATCAGTAAAAAATTCTTGTACTCTACCTCAGCCTTCTTATCTAATCTCATTCCTATCTAGCGACCGGCTTAAAACCTTCCGGCGCAACCGATTGGCTTAAAACCTTCCGGCGCAACCGGTTGCTCTTTGCTCCGGCTGTCGGTGAAGCCCCATATTTCCACTACTCACGGTCACAAAAGTATATATTATTTACATTGTGTTGTAACGCATATGGAATTAATGGGTTCGAAGTATATTCTTTGTGGAATTAGTATTGCACAGTTCATCAACGTGCAGTTAAAAAAAGAAACTTGTCTGTAAGACTAGATCTCCACTTACAATTTCCAGTCGCGCGATTTTTCATTCGCAAAAATAAAACTATTTGTTTCAAATATATATATCACGTTGGGTTGGCGTGGAAGTTTGGAGAGTGGGGTGCCAGCTCAGGTGTTGCTGCGTCATCTGACCGTGGTTCAAAATTACGAGGTGTTGTCCTCGGATCTTTTCCTCAATTGACTGATCCCGGACCGTCGTCAATAGCCCGTTGTGTTGCTCTAGTACGACGTTAACTAAAATTACCATTACCTTCAAATATATATAAGTGCACAAACTTGCTACTAAACAAACGTAGCGATTAAAAAGTTGCAACCTATTCTACTGTCGCTCTACCCGATGAATCTTACGGACAGGCATGGACATGCACCCACTTGCGATACCATATGGATTCGAACTCGCAACTTCAGATATTCAATCAACATCTCACTGGAGTAACACAACGGGCTATTGTAAACGGTCCGAGATCAATCCCGAAGACAACACGATGTAATTTTTAACCATGTTCAGATGGTGAGACCAACACCTGAGCCGAACCCCACTCTCCAAACTTTCTCACCACGCCAGAACATAAGTACATTTGAAGCCACGGCATATTTTACGTGCACCAGCCCCTTTATGCATGACGGTCTTTGGATGGATTCGAACTCGCAACCTTTCGGTTGCAAATTTGCTACTCTGCCAACCGGACTACCCTTGCCCAGTTAGATAAGTACCGGATTGACAACTGGAGGGTTGCAAATTCAAAACTCATTCTAGCCAAAGATCGTCGTGTAAACAGAGGCTGGTGCGTGTTAAACTTGTCGTGTCCTCATATGCCTTTACTTTGGCTTGACGTGGAAGCTTGAAGAGTGATCTAACAGTGGTTCAAAATTACATAATTTTGTCCTAGGTTCTTTCCCCAGAGGATTGATCCTGGAGCGTCGTCAATGGTCCATTGTATTGCACCAGAGCGACGATAATTATTTGCAATTACCATTATCTTATACTTCTTCGGCTTATAAGGGAAACACACTAAGTCAAAATTTTACAAAGGCGAGATTTTAGCTTTACAAGAACGCTATGTGATGATCTTAAGACTCATGAAAGTCCAAAACATCAATTTTTGTTTACATTGTGAAAACAATTCTTCTTGAGAAATATTCTTAGAAGATGTAGGTTGCATTCTTTCAGAACTTTCTCATAACTATATTTTTGGGTTAATGTATTTCACATGTGAGTCAACGACATTGTAAAGAGCTTGGTTGGTAGACGAATGAACGACGCACTGATGCAACACAACGGGCTATTAGCGAAAGTCTGGGGTCCACCCAGAAGGTAATAGTTCGTGAACTACACTTCGTCTTTTCGAACCATGGTCGGATGGGGAGATCAACACCTGAGCTGGCACCCAATTCTCCAAACGTCCACACCACACTAATGCTATGATAAATTAGGTCGCGACATATTTAATGTGCAACAGCGGGACGAATTACCAGGTGTTTGGTTGAATCGAGTTTCGAACTCGCAACCTTCCGGTTGCTGAAGCGCTACTTTTCGAATTGGGCTACAGCGGCCCACAATATTGTAAAGAAAAAACTATCTCTTACCTCATATTCTTCAAAGTGTTTGAAAGCCTTCACAAAAGCTGCATACTGAAAAGATAAAAAATAATTTTTAGATTGAAAACGTTAAATTTTAGTGAAAGGGAATATTAACTCTTCTAACTAACTAAACCATGGCTCGAAATACTCGGGTGCACATGAAAATTAAATTGTGCACCTAATTTTTCCCCACCAGGTGCACGCAGGTCACCTAACTTTAAAATAAAATAAAAAGGGGGGGGAGAGAACGTGTTTTATGAAATTTTGATGTTTGAACAAAATATTAGTATCGACCTCTCTCGCTCTAAAGAAACGTATTAAAAACGTATTATGCAAAAAAAAATCGCTGGGTCGTAACGGGTTTATATAGGAGGAACTACCAGAACTTTCCCATGATCGAAACTTTTTCCAGATGGTTCTGTTGGAAATTCTCTATTCTGTATTCCCGCATTTCTGTAAACACTTCGTGTTTCAATAAAGTGTAAAACCGTAGGAATTCTTGATAATTGTCTAGCCACTGTACATCGTAAACAAATATTTTCATTATAAATCTTTAAACTCAGATTTTATCTGCTTAAATATTGTGTACTCGTTTTTTTTAATGTGTTTTTTGCCCACCAATGTCTGATGATGACTAAACCTATCTAAATATACCCAAGTAATAAAGTAGTTAATATTAAGTTAATGCTCTTACATTACGTTTGTTTAAATGTGCACCTAAAATATAATCTGTGCACCTAATTTAAAAACTTAGGTGAACAAAGTGCACCTGTATTAAAAAAATCTATTTCGAGGCCTGAACGAAACCCACCCGATCTTGATGGACAACATAACTCGTCATTAGAAAAATCTGATCATATCCTGATTTCATCAACAAAAAATTGATAAGATCTTGGTGACGAGATATCTCGTCATTAGCAAGATTCGTCATATCGTGATGGACAAGGTATCTCGTCATTAGCAAGAATTATTATATCATGATGGACGAGGTATCTCGTCATTAGCAAGAATGGTCATATCGTGATGGAGGGGATATCTCGTTGAAAACACTTGGAGGATTAATGGTAGAAGTGCACGCCAAAAGGAACAATGCAGTTTTCGCTAATAAGAAAGTGTTCAGAAAAAAAGAATACATACACCTGTTTCTCTTGTAGAATCGCACATGTCCTTCTCGAAGCCTTTCAACCCTGTCATCACATTCGCCCCAGGGAAGAATGTATCCAGGACATCCGTCGTTTGAGATCGTAACTGTGGGATTCATGAGATACAGTAAACTAATTTTATAGCGACAGTCGGTATAACGACCAATGAGGAAAATGCTCATTTCTGTGTTTCTATTAATAGATTGATCTTCAAAATATTCGAAAACGATAATCAAAACCCATAAAATGGACTTAATTAATTGAAATTTCAAGTTTTGATTTACCGAAAAGTACGTCAAGAGCACATGACCTCTAAACGCTACGTGATTGGTTTGACGTCAAAGTGCTCCACGATGTAAAGGTTACATTTGACTAGCGCGTTGAAATTTCACATTACTTGCTCTTTTAATATTTAAACAATCAATTAGAATTTTTTCTTGCTATTTTGTGTTGCTGTTTGTTTTTGTTGTTTATTCCGTTTATTTTATAATTATATATTACTTATCTTAATTTTAACTTGCTCTTTTTTCAATTGCTATCTTGTTTATAATGGCCCCAATGCCTGGATTTGTAAAAGGATCAACAAGAAAGAAATACCGCTTGCTAAAACTTATACTTTCTATCATATTTCTTCATTTTCCATATTAGAAAATTTAAACAAAAAACGTGCAAGTTCCACATTGAAAGGTTTTTATGACTCTGTGATGTCCGTTATTTTATGATCGATATATCTACCATGGAAAAGAGTAATAGCGTCACAGCGACATGAGTTGAGGATGTTTCCTTATGGTGGCTGCACACCAACGGCGACAACAACAAAGACAGGCGACATATTGTCTCCTGTCTCTGTTGCTGTTAAAAAAAACCTTCATTCACACCACTAGCGACAACAATTTTTTTGCACAAGCTTATAATCTTTTTCGAAAGCAAAACATTCATTTCCGCTTCTGATTCTGCAAGATGACTGACAGATCTCGTCCGCGTTTAATAAATCTCTTTTTGCAGAGAAAACGATTGCTTTTAACGCTCCTGGCTGAAGATGAAGGAAAGCAGTATGTGAAAGACATCAACCGAAATCGGATTAGGGTTTATTCTTTTTGGCTGTCGGCATGGCAACAGAGACAAAAGTTGAACTTCCTTCAAGACTTGAAAACGCAGCGACTGAGACAAACCGAGAGAAACAAATTTTGTTTGTAATACGCATGCGCGAAACCGAAGAGACAGGTTATTTGTTTTTGTCACCGTTGGTGTGAATCCACCATTACACGTTCATACAGGAAATGTTAAAGCAGAGTCAGCAATGATAGCCTTATAATGTGCATCGACCTAAAAATACATTAGACTGAGAATGTGCTAACAGCTTCATGTTATTCCTTCCAGAGTTGCTCGGTTTGAAGTCAGGTGGTTGTGGATGAAAGCATGAATCCTGAATTATTGATTGGTTAAAGTGATTATCCACCGTTGATGGAAAACATATCTGCGAGTGGACAGTCAATCGGCTAAGGCGATTCCAAGGGTCCAAGTGAACTACCCTTCAGATATCTTACCACTGGGATTCCTACTTCATTTCAAAGTCGATGTTTATGTGCCCAGGATCGTATGACAAAAAGTAGTAGTAACGGTACCCTTAAATTACTTTTGTCTGTGTTTTCAATCATCATCTGATTGATACACGAGACGGGAGTAGACACCCATCCATTGATCCATCATCTAATTGACGATTTCACCAATTTTGTCGCCATTCCATAGAAATGCGCATTAAAGCGTATTCTGTCATTAGATGTTATATCGCCGAACGAAGCGATACGATACTAAATCGGCCAACTAAGTCAATTTTTCACAGAGAAAACACGTGACTGCTAGTTGATACGTTGATTACACGTTTTGAGGCTCCTCTCAATAGCAATGCTCAGTTCACTTACATGTCACGACTATGGATTCGCTGAGCCGATTTAGGTTTCGTTGGTTTGTTGAAGGTTTTTGGGCGTGATTTGGTAGTTATAAGGTCTTGTAGAATCGTCAAATGCTTCGCTTTGCCCGGTTTTCTTTTTAAATATCAATAGCGAGTCATAAGAGTTTTTATAATGTCCAAAAAAGGGTGACAAATT
Organism: Metellina segmentata; assembly: GCA_947359465.1. NCBI lineage: Eukaryota > Metazoa > Arthropoda > Arachnida > Araneae > Tetragnathidae > Metellina > Metellina segmentata. The sequence continues at coordinate 105,606,127 of OX375877.1, forward strand.
CTATCATGGTATCACCGATTTAGGAAATGGTGTCTTTGAATACTTCAGACTAATTTTACAGCAAACAGTTTTTAAAAAAAACGGTTTCTTTCAAAGAAATCTAGAATGTAGGAACTCTAGTAATATTTGATACCTTTATGACATTTCTTCTGTGCTTCGAATTAAATTAAATCGTCATGATTTTTAAATCTTCTCTGTCTGCTTCGGTTACTCCGCTATTCACTTATTGAGAACCCTTGTTGACTAATTAAGCTGCTCGTCGAATTCGCGTTGCATACAGCATAAAAATGATAGGGAGAAAAAAGTAATACGCCATTGACATCTAAACGTCTAATTCGCGTAGAATGTGGTACGCATGGACTATCATCACGATAGGAGGCGTTCAAAAACCAAAGTGGATCATGTCATTTTATAACATTTGAAGATATATCGAGATACAGTTTCTTTTGTGTGTACTTCTCGTGCGTACTTTTCCTATACTTACTCTCCGGACTTTTCCCTACTCTTACTCTCCGGACTTTTTACTACCATTTCTCGGAATCCAAAGCAACTAGGGACTTGGTTCAAAGGTGCACTAAACAGATTCGACTTAACACGTTCGCTGCTATAGCTGATATGGTGCGCTGATACTTATTGCCCCGTCATAGAAATAGGGTTTTCCTTGAAGCCAATACCAGAATAGATTGGTGAAAGCTCAGCCAATAAATTTGCAGTTTCATAATCTGTTAAAGGCTTATTAGATAGGATTTTTTTTTTTTTTTTTTTTTGGGGGGGGGGGTACGTAAAGGCTCTACTGTAGTCTATACAACTCATATTACAAGACTTTTTTAAATAACTAAAAAAAGCTATAAATTCTAAACTACATACCTTTACAACTAGCTTATAACCTATACTACACGGCAACACCTAATATATAATCTCAATTGAAGCAGAGAATAAACGTTGAGTCGCAACTCTTCCCGCGCGAACGCGTGACTGACTATCGAGCCATCACTCGACACCACGCGCTGGCGCGTTATTGACTCTTTCGCGTTGACTTCTCATCACGCGTTGGTTCAAAATCGGCAGTGAAATTGTTAAAGAAGTTCGGGTGTGTGATTATCAGAGTTTGAGCAGAAAGTAGACATGATCCACTCTAGTTCTGAACGCCTCATACCTTAACTCATCCCGGTAGTTGTGTTTACGAGGTATCTCATCACTGGAAAAACTGTCCGGATGTTGATGGACGAGATATCTCGTCATTAGGAAAAAGAGACGAGATCTTGATGTCGTCATCAATAAGAAATTGCCAACATCTTGACGGCTATAAAACTTGTCATTAAGAAAAATTGGTCATAGCTTGATGGACGAGATATCTCGTCAAAACTACCTGGAGGATTAAATTCGTGGCTGTACTACTTGGTATAATAACAAGTACATATTAGTAATAATATTTTTGAAATTCAAAAGAGGTTATAGGTATGTATCCTTTCTACAAGTGAGATGCTAATTTGCACTTTGAACAAATACAACAAACGTGACAAATATCTGTCTTGATACATACTTCATCTGGTGCCAATAACCAGCATTCTTCATATTCTTCAATCAGACCTGAAAGAAATGTGGAAAATGAAAATCCTAATAAAAACAGTAAACAAAGCACCGATTCGAACTGCCATTCTTATAAAAAAAATAACATACAATGCATTTAAATTTTCATAATATTGTAAGGAATTTTTAAACCAAATAAAATGTAAGACAAACTAAAAATTGTAACCGTAGGTAAAATAAAGCAGAACAAAACAAAAGGGTCAACCTGTGAATCAGTTAAAGGGTTATAGGACTCTTATGGTTCTATGCAGTGAAACAAAGTTTACATGAATTTTAATGTTTAATAACTCTAGATCTATTTCATTTAAATGTTTACTTTCTTTTCCTTTTTACAGCTCTGTCTTTTTTCTTTATGAAGAATATTTTTTTTTTAATTCCATACAATAATAAAACAATTTTATACTGAAAGTCGAAATAGATCATGTGTTTGAGACAAAGTCTTGATAACCATAGCTTGCGCGCAAGATTATATCTAAATTATATTATTGTAACTAAAAATTGTGGTACATAAATACAGTTTATAAGTATATGTACATGTCCTAGCAAAATATTACACTGATTTACAGTAAATTTATATTTTTATAATGTAGTTGTACATAGCTATCTCAAAATTGTAAAAATTCAGCAATAATAAATGGAAAATATTTAAGAAAAAATAAATTAATAAAAAAAATTTATAGCTCAAAAGTACTAATGTGCTTTAAATATTCTGAAATTTTCAGGAAGAAATACTGAATAGTAAAAAAGTTATCCTGCTCGCAACATCAAAAAACCACCTTGGGAGAAAAATTACTTTGTAATAAGTGAACTATAGCGCATCGTCAGCAGCAGAGCTATAAACCTCCGAACTAAAAATGAGAACCAAAACTAAATCTCACCCCTGCTCCGATCAAGGACACCCTCAGGAGGTCAGGGAGTATATCGGCGGCGTAGAATGAAGACGCGTCGTAGCGTCCGTTATGTCGGGTAGTTAGTTATGAAAGGTTATGTAAATACTATATATGTTGTGTCCACGTAATGTAAATTAGATTAATAAATGTTTGTGAGTGTAATGAGAGTTTGTCGCTTGTTCGCCCGCTTCAAGGAGGAATTTCTCAGCACACGGTCACAACTTTGAAATTTTTTTTTACCTTAAAAGTTCTACAGTTAAATTTCATGGTGGATTAGACAGCTGATAATGGAATGAAATTTTGAAACACAGTATAAATAATGATACCTACATTTGTGGAGCATTAAGTTTCCTAATTTACAGCCTAAACTTGTATTGTAGAATCAGCAGACTTTACGAGATTCATAAGGATACAATAATTTATTTCCCAACGCAACATTTGTCCTCACGTTGTCTTGCTTAAGTACGATGTTAGCTAATAAGTACCAATTACCGACATATGAGCCTTAAAATTTAAATAGAAAGTTTACTCATTTCGCCATTCTCAAAAAAACGGGGAATTTTCAAAATAATTTTCCGCAGGTTTACTATTATCTATCATATTTATATTAATACTAGCAAAATACCCGACCTTACTCGGTTTGAATTCGTTTACTCTAGATTGAAGAGATAATCAAAATATATAATGACTTACGTTTTTTGTAGAGTAAAAATTTATTTTAACACCTTTCGCCATCTTTATATTTTCTACAACTTACTTTGGACACAAATCCTACACATGCATATCCATTCATGTAATACATTTCACATACATCGCACAATTGCCGTATGACAAAGCTACAAAAAGACGAAAGGTGATACTAAGGTTACTACTATAAAAGACGATTTATAGGAAGATTTGGAATTCCCTTTCTTAAGTTGTTTTCATGTGCAACTCAATTAATTAAAATTACGATTTACGGCGAGTGCTCTCGCACTCATAGTCAACAAAACAATATTTTTTTACCTGTGGCACTATTGCCTCCGGTATGCGACATTGTGAAATTTTGCAATCTTCTCCTGTCATTACTACAACGAATTTTTTAATGTTGGAAAAAGTTCTAGTTTGGATTTTTAAACATTATTATTATTTCAATAACGACATTATTCTTTAAATAACGGCATTATTCTTTAAATAACGGCATTATTCTTTAAATAACGGCATTATTCTTTCAATAATGGCATAACTACACTTAAAATTTACTGAAAATTTATACTGACTTACCTAACATTTTCAAGTCTAATACTTTGTGGTGCTGTTGGGTGTGATGAGAAGGAAAACACATTTATTAAAATCATAAATATTTAAAACAGGAAACAGCGAAGTAAAACAAAATAAAAGATGTCGTAAAAAATTGTTCTAAAGATATTAATTTGTGATTCAATTTTATCTCTTGATCTCGCACAGTTGCCACAACTTACAACTAAAAGTGTACAAAAGTTAGAAATGTGAAATTAATTCAGAGCGAAAGAACCAGAAAAAATATCATTGCTCGCGCGATCGTGTTCATTCTCGTTTCATTGAAAAATATTGTCTGTCCCAAATATTCGGAAATCGTTTTCATTGCGCAAAGAATAAAAATAAGACTCGAAATAAATGACGTTTCAGAGATGAAATTCCACAAAAAAAAATAAAAAAATTTGATGAATAATTACTTTTTCAGCAGTACTGGTAAAGCAATCGAATTAATCGTAATATTCAATAGACATTCCAATTTTTCCAAAACTACCAAATTATGGTTGATTTAAGTATACTTACTCAGGTGTTTTAGCATGAAACTCGTCTAAATATAACAATAAAGAAATGTTTAATATTGCATTCACTACATTAATAGATAATGTATAAAATAAAATACAATGCAATCAAATATCTGGAATACAATTCATGTGATGCCTACACAAACACACAAACACAAAATCGAGCATAGAACAGAAAGACGGACAGACAGACTTTCGCAACCAATTCCACTCACTAAATCAAGATAAGTACTCACTGTATGCAAATTTCCATGAAAATATCTTAAACCGCGTGGACGTGTATAGGGCACAACATACAGACAGACAGACAGACAGACAGACAGACACCAAACGAGAAAAAGGCGGATTCGGCATCAGAAGGGTCCAAAACGGATAGAAAACTTGAAATGGGTCGAAAATATTGAATGTACAAACAAACAATCCATTCTTATTTATATAGATTGCACTTATAAGAATTTTATTAACTTTGCCTACGAAAGATGCAAGTGGTGAAAACAGTTTTTCCAAATTAAAAATCATCAAAAATTATTTCAGATCCACAATAACTTTACATAGACTAAGTAGATTGACTATAACTATCGAAAATGAGTTAAATGATAAATTGTGTTTTAAAGAACTCATACGAGATTATGCAGAGTAAAAGGTCAGAAGAAAATTTTTCGATCTAAAATAGTATTTTTTATTATTGTCAATTGGTGCTTTTTTAAAACCAAATTTTCAAATACATTTTTTTTTATTATTGTTATTAGTTTTTAACTTTTTAAAATTAATGCTTATCTTATTTCATTGGTTTTTAAAAATATTGTCTACTGTGCTTCTTCGAAACCGAATTTTAAAGATAGATGCTGTTTTAAAAAATTATGAGCACTCATAGGCGGCAAGAGTCAGAATCGAGATAATTTTTACCGATGTGCTTCAAGCAAATCAAATATAAATCTAAGAAGTTCAGAAAAATCGAAACGTTTATGAAAAAATCATAGTTTTAATTTTTAATTGAAATGTAGTGTAAGTTTTAAAATTCACCATAAAGTCATTTAGTAAATACTGTATAAAGTAAAAAAAAAAAAAAAAAATTTTTAAATCAATATAAATTATTTAATTGTTTGTAATTTATTATTTAATCAATATTATTAATATAATTAATTTTTTTCCCCACTTTTTACAGCGGTACTTTTCGAGAGGACCCCCTCCCCCCCCCATTCAACAACCCTAGTTACGCCTATGCTCGCTCCCCTTCTATTCAAAACGTTGGCACGTCCCTGCACTGGTGTGTACAGCCTTCAGGAACCCGGGATAATCTAGCAGTCTTTTTTTCCAATAGGGCATACTGCCTTTAGTATATACGTCGGTCGCCCTCCCGAAATACTCAAGCGGTCTCTTTCTGCTTTAATTTCACAACTCTCAATTAGTTCCCAGTCCCTCTTCCCCTCCCCCCCCCCCCTTCATGACATTTTTTGGTGACGTTGTCTTGTTTGCGCAATTTGACCGGATATGGACCTTGCGCCATACAACCCACCAACCCTCCAGGTGGTTGTATCGACGAGATATTCCCTCACTAGAAGAAAGCCCTCGCCGTCATATAAAATTCGATAATCTTTTGATGGCGCGAAACTGTATCATGAACGAAATTGCTGAGTTCTTGACGGAAGAATATCTCGTAGAAAGCTTAAATTAATCAAGTAAAAATCAGATCTTGCATAGTTAAATTAGTCTAATTATAAAATTTCATGATTTTACTATCATTACATCCCGAGTTATTCAATGTTCAAATAAGTTTCAATTTCAGGGATCATCTCCAGATAGACAAGACAAACGCTCGAGATTAATTGTAGTTTTATCGTTACCCGAATTTCAAACTTGAGCACTAATTCAAACAAGCAGCAATCCGAGAATTATTTATACTATGCATGTGGCAAACGATTTGAGAATTACATGTATTTACTTTCCAAGTGCAAACAATCCGAGAAATATTATCCGACGTTTATCAGGCGTTTTATAAAAATTTTGGTGTGTACCTAAAATTGCAATAATTGGGAAAATTGAATGTTGCTCAAGAACTAACTATCGGAAATAGCTGAAATTTTGCATGGTCATACTAGAAATTTTTCTGAATCGATTCCTATAAAAATGTAATAAGGTTCCTATTCATAATTTTGTCACACTAATTTTGTCATATTTAAAACTTATTGCATGCTTAAAATTATTTTAAAAACAAAATGCTAGTTGAAAGGTGAATTGTGTTTAGGTTTATTAACAGTAACATGATATAAAATATCGGCGCTGTAGAATTACTTTTTTAGGAAGATATCCATAAAAGTCTAATAAACTGATTTAACATTAGGTGCTCCAATATTTCTGTCCTCATAACTTCGAAACGGCATGTCCTAATGACATGCAATTTGGTATCTGAAGTTGAATTGTGATATAGGTTCGAAATTGTGTGTTGTGACGGTTCTTCCTTAGGCTGATTTCCTAATCCTCTGCCTTGTCGTCCTCCAAACAGTAACACTAGTCCATGAGCATATTTCACTTATTTATTTACAAATTTCTTGACTATAGTATTTACAGGTATAATACATGGTCGGGAATAATACCCTTCGATCTCCAGCGCAAAACAACGCGTCCTGCTTCCTCGCTGGTCTTCGTGCAAGTCCCTTCTCCATTCAACCCTCCCCAAACGGGTTCCTTTTCCAAAAACCCGAGGGGGACCCCCGTGGAGTTTGATTCTATGTCCATCGACCCGTCCCAAACCCGGTGAGGTTACGGGGAACTTCACATGTGTCAAATTAGGTTTTTTCCTATTGGAAATTATGAAGTCAATACTCCATTTAATATAAAGACAACCCCTTGTTCAAATTTTATGAATAGATAGCGTTAGTTCCTGTCAAAAGCCATCTTTGAATTTGCTCTACTGTTAAAATTGCTCGAATGAAGAGGGGTGTTTTTTTTCTCCTCATTTGTACTCTGAAAGTTATAAAAATCGTGCCAAGAAAGGAATTTAGACTACGGCCGTTAGAACAGTTGTTCCTTGAATATTATAAGAATCGCGCCAAGAAAGAATCGCGCTTGTGATACCTATAGCCGTAGTCAAAAGGTTAATAAACTAACTCTTCCCTTCGCCAACATTTGCAAAAAGAACGTAAAATTAAGTCATTCCCGCCAGTCACCTCTACTCAAAATAAACGAGCCTCGTTTCCATAGTTACCGCCACCAGCCAAACTTGCTTTCGAGAGCAGTTTTCGTGATAGACAGACAGAAAGCCCTCTGTATATACAAGACAAAATTTATAACAAGTTCAATTTAACCCTCGAAGTGGGTTTTACGAGATGTCTTATCCGTCAAGATCTGACCAATTTTGCAAATTACAATATATCTCTTTATCAAATATCGCCATTTTTTTTTATGTTGACGAGATCTAGATCTGGTCAGTTTTCTTCTAGTGACGAGACGTCTCGTCCATTATAATATGACCAGTTTGTTCTAACACGTGACACATCGTTGCTACAACGACCAGGACGATAAAAATATTCAAAACAATAATCAGAAAAGATGGATCATACTAACTACAGTTGCATATGTGGTTCCTGAAGCAATAGTATGTCGCTTCGTAATGGTCACTGTATACCACATTCACCATCAACAACAAAGGAAGGACGGCCGACACGAGCATTCTGAAGACTTTAAAGTTTTCCATTGGTACTTCAGCGGTAGAGAAACTGTGGCTCTAAAACATAATAGCCGGTATTTATAATTTAAGTTACACGTTTTCGTGAATCGCTGCATTGATTGTTTTCAAAATCAGACGCCATGTTTTCCAAGGGAAAGGAAAATTTGCAATCCAGAACTAGAAAAAGGCGTTTCTCTTTCCATTGCTGGGGTGATTGAAATTATTGTACATTATAAAATACGTGTAGAATCAGCTGAAGGTATGTATTGTGATGAGGTAAAAGCTTAATCTCTTGAAATTTGCTTATGGTAATGTAAAGTCATCAAACACACACAGCGGAGTGTATGACTTCCTCCTTGGTTATATTTGTAAGCTTCGCACCTTTCGTGTTGCAGAACTGTCCCCTTGTGAATGCAAACACATTCTTTTCACACTCTACATAATTTACATACAATGAGTCTAATTTAAGGTGAGCATACTGTAATACAATGTATATGTTATAAAATGTATTTGTTGGCAGTGGTAAAATAAAGTTCTACAATATTACTTGAATGGTAAAGTATTTTTATGCTTACCTTAATATTTCATTAACGCTCCTGGTCTGTGTCTCTACGAGGTATTTCGTCATTAGCAAACCATCAGTAGATATCCACGAGGGATCACGGCATTAGTAAAACCATTAGCAGATATGGATGGACAATATATTTCATCAGAAGAAAACTGAACATATCGTTATCTCGACATCATAAAAAAAATCGTGAATATCTTGATGACCTGATATTTCGTTATTAGTAAACCATAAGTAGATCTTGATGGACAAAATATCTCGTAATTAGAAGAAAACTGACCATATCTTGGACTCGTCATCATAAAAGAATTAGGAATATCTTGATGACCAGGTATTTCGTAAAACCATTAGCAGATCTTGATGGACTAAATAACTCGTCATGAGAAGAAAACAGACCATATATTGATCTCACCATCATAAAAAACTCGTGTATATTTTGATGACCTAATATTTTGTCATTAGCAAACCATTAGCAGATCTTGAAGGACTAAATATCTCGTCATTAGAAGAAAACTGACCATATATTGGTCTCGTCATAATAAAAGAATCGAGTATATCATGATGACCTGATATTTCGTCATTAGCAAACCATTAGCAGATCTTGAAGGACTAAATATCTCGTAATTAGAAGAAAACTGACCATATCTTGGACTCGTCAACATAAAAGAATTAGGAATATCTTGATGACCAGGTATTTCGTAAAACCATTAGCAGATCTTGATGGACTAAATATCTCGTCATGAGAAGAAAACAGACCATATATTGTTCTCACCATCATAAAAAACTCGGGTATATCTTGATGACCTAATATTTTGTCATTAGCAAACCATTAGCAGATCTTGAAGGACTAAATATCTCGTCATTAGAAGAAAACTGACATTTATTGGTCTCGTCATAATAAAAGAATCGAGTATATCATGATGACCTGATATTTCGTCATTAGCAAACCATTAGCAGATCTTGAAGGACTAAATAACTCGTCATGAGAAGAAAACAGACCATATATTGATCTCGCCCTAATAAAAGAATCGGGTATATCATGATGACCTGATATTTCGTCTTTATCAAACCATTAGCAGATCTTGAAGGACTAAATATCTTGTCATTAGAAGAAAACTAACCAAATATATAAAACTCTTCATCATAAAAGACTCGGGTATATCATGATGACCTGATATTTTGTCATTAGTAAATCATTAGCAGATCTTGAAGGACTAAATATCTCGTCATGAGAAGAAAACAGACCATATCTTGATCTCACCATCATAAAAAACTCGGGTATATCTTGATGACCTGATATTTCGTACTTAGCAAACCATTAGCAGATCTTGAAGGACTAAATATCTCGTCATTAGAAGAAAACTGACAGTATATTGATCTCTTCATAATAAAAGAATCGGGTATATCATGATGACCTGATATTTCGTCATTAGCAAACCATTAGTAGATCTTAATGAACAAGATATCTCGTAATTAGAAGCAAACTGACCATATATTGATCTCGTCATAATAAAAGAATCGGGTTTATCATGATGACCTGATATTTCATCATTTGCAAACCATTAGCAGATCTTGAAGGACAAAATATCTCGTCATTAGAAGAAAACTGACCATATATTGATCTCGTCATAATAAAAGAATCGGGTATGTCATGATGACCTGATATTTCGTCATTAGCAAACCATTAGCAGATCTTGATTATCAAACCATTAGCAGATATCCTCGATGTATCTCTTCATTACTAAAACCATTAGCAGATCATGATAGTCGAAATATATCGTTATTAAAAAAAAACTGACCATATCGATCCGTTAATATAAAAAAAAATCGGGAATATATTGTTGACCAAATATTTCGTCCTTAGCGAAATTGGCCGATTGTTGAAGGAGGATATATCTAGTAGAAATCACAAAAGCAGGCAATAAAGATAATTTTTTAGTAAATTAAAAAAAAATTACAAAGAAAGGTACTCATATTTTTGTTCAATTCACACACCGATAGAGGAGGGGTAATAAGACTGGTTCTTCTAGACAACTTCAAATCAGCTTACCTGATCTCCCTTAGCATTACAGGCAAGCAAAAAACATAATTGCAGAGGCGACAGGAATACAAAAGATATCCCACATATTTAGCCCTTGAAATCGATCCAGTCTGCCAATCAAAGTAAGCTAACCACGGCAAACAGGTTTGACATTTACGAATAATGAACAAAAATGTAGAATTCAACGCAAACAATCGCGTCGGTTTTACCCATCCTGTAGATAGCCAATACGTGTCCTGTGGTGTCTGCGATTGCAAGGACGTCACAATTGCAAAGATAACGTAAACACATGTTTGGAGTCGTTAGACACTGAACCAGTTTAAACGGTTCCGACTGATATGATTACAATATGCCACTTAGGTGGTTTGCATATTCTGAATCTTTATCTCAGTTAAGCAGAATCCTCGAACACCTAGGCTTATAAGGACAAAAATTGTGGAAGGCTAGATTGTGCAAGACAATAATCCATACATGCATGTATGAAATCGCATTACGAACTCATTGAAAATATATAATAAATAATCCAGTTACTCATAATTAAAGGATTTGTGGAAAAATCATCAAATGAGATTGGTCATTTAGGTCATAGGCAAGGTGGGTTCACATTGGCCGTGACCTCGAGCAGTAATGTCCAAAAAAAGGACGGGATTTCAGATAATATTCTGCACCATTTTTGCAATTTTCTTGGGATAATATTTTATTACTCAAAGGACAATTTCAGTCCTTCAAACGGTATCTTCCAGTGCTGGGAGTCTGGTTATGTTTAGCGGTTAATTTACATCGCATTGGAGCAACACAACGGGTAGTTGGCGACGGTCCGGGATCAATAACGAGAGGAAAGATCCGAGAACAACACGTCGCCATTTTGAGCCACGTTCAGATGACACGATGTAAAACACCTGAATTTGCACCTCACTCTCCAAACTTACACGCCAACGTTAGGACATTTGAAGGCACCACAGATTTAACGTGCATCTATCCCCCATGTGCACATAGGTCTTTGATTGGATTGAGTTTAAACACGGAACCATCCATGTCCTTTCCGCTAATTTCCAACCCGGCAACTACAGTCCGTATTAATAGTTAGAAAAGATAGAAGGGTCTAAGGCTTAGTCCCTTCTTGCGTCTTTTCTGATTATTAATACGATTATTTTAGTCACCTAGCAGTACAGCTATTTTCTTAGATGGCTAGTTCCATGCGTGACTCACACTACAAGTGAGCTAAACTTAAATCTTAAAGCTACCATAAAAAAATTATTATTACAATAAAATGAGATTTGCAACTTGTTTTACTTTAGTAAAGGTTTAATTTATACATATTTGCTACTAAATTTCATTTATCTTACTGGGTATTCTCTGTATATAGGGAAAACTGAGTTGTGACCCACACTACATGAAAGGGAAGTGATACTTTGATTAAGTACAAAAAACTCTTGTTTCTTCCTCTGTTGATTATCAAAAAATTTTGTTTTAAAATTATTGTTACTTCCAATAATTGTACTTTAATAGCAGATTATTAATAGATTAATTAAATATATAATTAATTTATAACATGACATTTTGTTTGTGACTCACATTACATGGCAAATGTAATCCACACTACAATTCACAAAAACATTTTTACTGACAATTGAAACACTAAGAAAACATACATTAGAAACATTTTATTGACAATTGAAACACTAAGAAAACATACATTAGAAACGTTTTTCTTAATTTTGCATAATAAAATATAGAAAACATACTATCCCATGTTTAAGTCATTGAACTTAACATTTAAAAATGTATAGTGCATTCGTTTATCAAATATTGGTTCAGGGAGTCTATTCACTGAATCATCACTAAAATCAATTTCAGACATGTCCTCTGTTTTTGGCCAAGAAACTTTTAAAGTGTCTTTATCAAAGCGCAAAAATTTAATTTTGAGTGTGATTGATATGAGCGCACTTTCTTCCATGTTCTTCCATATAAACTCTACTTTTGATTCCGGTTATTGCCAAATTCTAAAACATAAACTTTGTGTCCACTTTTGAATACAGAAGTTTGACCAATTAAATACATAATTTTTTAGAAAAAATGAATGAAAATCTAACTTTAAAATTATGTGTTATGTTGTACTTTGGCATGGAATTAGCCAGATATAAATAATGAGCAAATGTGAATGTATAGCTATTGTTTTTGTAGGAGAATGCTTGGTGTTCATATTCCGAAGGTGACAACCTTTAGTAACATTTTACAGAATACCTATACTCTAGTGAATGAAAACATTGTATTACCAGAAGTAAAATCATTATCTTCAGGTAGGCGGTTTACTTACACTCTCTACATTTTCATAGAATTTTGGAGGCGACAAATAAGATTAGATATTTACTATAGCTTCTGACTAATTCTGAAGTATGTGTAGGAATATGATATCAGGAGTTATTTTACTTGAGTTGGTTGACTAGTCCTGGTAAAACTTCGATACATTTTATTATATTAATGATTTTATTTTTTTCTTATTATTCTTCATCTCGAAAAAGGGCATTTCAAGTGAGGTTTTGTATTAAATTCAACGAAATAGGACCTAGAAATACAAGATGTTGAAAAGGCTTTGGATCACGTCTTCGAACTGCTTTTCTGTTCAGAAGGAGCAGCACGTCTTCAATACAATGACATTCTTCCTGCACGATTGTCTATAATGTTAAGCCGAAGTATTTTTTTCACTTTAACTAGATTGGACAACTGATGAATACGTTAAATTCTACTTTCAGTACCTGTTCTTAGTTTTAAAGAAGATAAAGAACGTTTATAACATTTTGTTTTGGCTTTTTAAATGACGTGGTTACCAATAAATGACAAGGCTTGGAAACTCATAAAAATACACTCATGTAATTTAAAGCAACAACATTAACAGCTACATTTTACGTTTATAAGCGATGGCAACGGCCTTGGCGTTTTTTTTTTTTTTTGGCACACTTCTATAGTCGCCAAGGAAATAATTATTTCCTAACTCTTTTTCAACCACAAATGTTTTTCTTTTCACAACACACTTTTTAAACATATTTCAGGTTTAAAAAAGTATATTTAAAAAAACTTTCACGAAAAGTAGTAAGCTTAAGCACATATCAAAACACATTTGTGAACCAGCAGAAAAACTAAGCTACGAATGTTGGGGAAAGAATACCCTGAAACTTATCAACTACACTAAATACAGTGGGCATGTTAAAAAAAGAAAAAGATTTACAAAAGAAAAAAAAAGCAAGAAATAATACAATCTGATAACGTCAGAATTCTTTCGTAAAAAATAATGAAAACGAAAATGGTTAAAAAATAACAAAACTCTAAATTCTTACGTAAACACTATTATAGTAAAATAAAAATTCCACAGCTGTCAAAATACAAATCAATGGACCAATGGTATCACAGAAAACGATTTAAAAGGACCAATGCATTCAAAGGATATTTTTCAAACAAAATAACCAATGGGAGGAAAGAAAGAATTTCAAACGAATCAATGAAATCAAACGACTTCAACGGATTTTGGAAAAACTTTCTAGAATATTCAAAATGAAAATTGAAAGTTTCCGTTTGCCGAGGTTGCCATGAAAACCACAACAACCGTAACGCAAGATGGGTTGCCTTAATTTATCGTAACTCGCTATAGAAGTGCGCCAAAAAAAATCGCCAAGCCGTTGCCATCACTCATAAACGTAGAGTGTAGCTGTACCCAAAAACATATTTGGTGATCAAACCTGATTTCTACGCTATTTGAGACAGAGAATGATAAGATATAAATATTCCCTAAACAGAAATGTGATGAATTTTGATCTGAGAAAGCGATGATTTGTAATACATACAATGTTCTGTAGATCGTCTTTCCACTGCACTTTTTTCTGTTTTCCAAACTTTTAACCTGAAATTTTTCCACTTCTTTTATAAAATAATTATTTTTATTTTAAAGTTGAGATTTCAACTAGTGCTGCCATCTAGCATAATTTCGATACATTAAATTAAAAAGTATTAAAATACTGGGAGTTTGTTAAAACACGTCGTGCTGCCATCTACCAGGAATAATTCTTATGTTTTGTTCGCATTCAGAAAAATAAGTATATTCACCTAAGAGAGGAAAAATATTTTAATTGGTAAGTAACATTAAAACTCTATTTCTTTCAACATAATTCTGAATTTCAGCGCTTGAAACTGAAGAATTTCAAGTTTGAATCAAATTAAATGGTTCACGTAAATCTGGCAATTTTTATACATAAAAGCATTTTTAAAAATATGATGCGATAGTTATCGATATCATACCTTAACGATAATTTCAAAACTTAACTGTATAAAGCTAAACTAACTGTAGTAAGAATATCTCGAGAACCTTTTTAATTCATGCTACAGGCTTCATAGAAAGTAATGAATCAACATAAATGCATTAAAAAATTATTCTTTATTGTAGTCTTTTATGAACATAGTAGAACGATTTCCTTTCGTATCTTAATGTTTCCTAAAAATTATAAATCAAAGTTTAAGAAGCCACGGAATATACTTCATTTTAGAACAGGAAGTACGTGAGCCACATTGCAGAAAGAAAAGTTTTGGAGGCAATTTTCATGCGTTATTATATCTTAATATTTAAGTCATTGTGCTTCAGTAATATTCAAAGCTGCTTAATGTTATTAAAACTACAAGGAAGAGCCCTCCGCTGTTAATTAAATTCTTCAGCAGACAGATTACTATGAAAATCTCTCTCCAGTGTGTGTGTGTGTGTGTGTGTGTTCGTGTTCTAGAGAAAATAGGTTTAGCCTCAAAAAATTCCGATTTACCTTTGAAAGGGGAATCGAATCGAATTCAAGTAGACGTTCAGAATCTATTCGTGGTAACTCGAATGAGGTGCGTTTTTTAAGGGCACAGGGACCACCTCGATAGACTAAATGCATGAATTTTAAGCTCACATTCGTCAAGCCATATACAATTTAAAAATAACCATATAACTAAAAAAAAAATTTCCTTGAAAATATATGCATTACATTTTATAATTAACTGTAACAAAATGTATTCCCTTCATAATTTTGTTTTCTGTAGCTACTTACTTTTTAACTGTTTGAAATATTTTTTTTCACAATATCCCAGTTTGGTACACTTTTCTCAAAAACTATTGCAAGTATTGTCTCCAAAATTTTCCTGGCAACAAAAGATATCCCATTTGAAAATAATAAGAAGGATTTTTAATTTTAATCTAATAGAAATAAAATTAGATTTTTTTTAAATGACAAATTTTAAAAAAAAACAGAATTTCTAAAACTTTTTTTAGTGATATTTCCATAAGTTCTGCATTTAAATTTAAAATAATAGGTATTTTTATAGAAAACACTTGTTTGAACAATTGTGTAAAATTTGAAAAGTGTAGCTTCAATAGAATTTAAGAAAAGTGTACCAAAGCATAAAAAAAACACACACACATTTTGAGAAAAATGAAAAAAACCATAAAAACACTTACTATGCTTAAAATTCACTAGATTAAAATTTTCGAGCACCATAATCATTTTGATTCAGCATTTCTGAATCACATTTCTTTTGTTTCAACAGCTTTAACTTCATTCTGGCATTCTTAGATAGCTTCCGGAAAAGTTGTGTCAATCTTCTTCTCAGATGCACTAATTTCGGTCACTGAGTCATCAGCAGCATTTACCTTCCTCACAACAGTAAACCGATTTCCACTAAATTTGCGTCTACCAAACAACTTTTTTCTCGCTTTTGCAAACAAGCAAAAGGAACTTTTAAATCAATATATGAAGTTGTATTTTTTACCAAATCATAAAACACGTGGTTCAATCCCTTAGCTCGGTTCAAAAATACATCACCTGCTCAATGCACATGTCTTTTTCAAGACATGTGCATTGTGCAGGTGATGTATAAAGAAGCATTTAATTCTACTCACACAGATTAAAGTAAAAAGTAAGAAAAACCTACTGTCAATATTTCAGTAAAAATGAGGCTGAAAACTAGCCGAAACATTGTGCAAGTCAAAACGTACGTACATGTGATTTTACTGGGAGAGGGTTAGGCCAACGGGTGTGTGACAGGCGTTGTTTACATTCGTAAACGTCTGTTTAAATGTGTTTATAGTTTTCAAACCTATACATGTTATACATTTTTTGAATCGTCTTAATTCAAGCTATTTTTTAAGCCCAAAATTAAAAAATCGAAAATTTGAGCCAAATTATGTTCCCTTTTAAATTTTAGGTAAGTTAATTTATTAAAAATAAGAATTAACATCAGTAAAAGTAAACAAGATGCTACATGTACTACATTTGAAAATAAATGCAAGAATGGGCGATCAGAATGATTTGAGAGACTTTGTCAGTGAAACTCAATGTTTATGTTCAACCTAATTTGCTTCTTGTACTTATTTTTATTTGTTAAGTTCATCAAATCTTGTAATGTTAGTTTAAAAAAATTTCTGTTACTTTGTTTAGTCAACTTACTTCTATAGTAAGCCCCGTGTTATATTTCTGTGGTGCACGAGACGTTTGCTTTTGTTCAATAAAAAAAACGAAGCTTTTTTGAATAATTGCATTTCATTTTAGTGTTAAGAAATCAATTTATTGAATATGCATGCTATATTCATTATAAACGGATTGAATAAGATATAAAATGTGAATGACAACCACTTGGCGATAAATAGAAAATAACAATTTTAAAAGTTTAGTAGAGTTGCTATGTGCTAGCCTCTGCTATAGTATTAAAGGATTTCAATAAACAAAATCAACGGTACTTTTTTTGCTTGTTTATAAGGAGTATATATACACTAGAAAAATCACCAAAATCAACCAAAATATCGCATTTTTATTTCTATATTTTTCGACTCTTTAGCTTTCTAACAATACCAAGATATTGTAAATATTCTGAATATTTTTTGTTTCGTTTTGAACTTTAAACTCAATTACTGAAGAACTGAGTTTTTGCAATAGGATGCTTTGTTAAAAAAGTGATAACTCAACAATGAATCGATCTATTGTTATTATTTTTGTATAATTTTAATCTTCATAACACAGTGAATATTTTGATCAGAGTAGTTAAGAAATGAATTTTTAATTTCTTTTTAAATGTTAAAAATTTTGAAAAATCTTGGAAAAATTTGTAAAAAGCTATTTTAACCACTCAATTGAAGGTCAAGATTCGAAGAATGATTTTTAGAATATTTTCCAACAGGAATTGTCTTTTTAAACAAGTTAAAATTTAAGATATCACTGTTCAGAAACATTCTATTGTTAATTATATCGCACCCCTGCAAGAAAATGACACTACTCAAAATTGCAGAATTTGAGAAACATCAATTGAAAGAATACTATAAAACTTATATTGAAATAGTATAAGCTTCTTTTAAATTTCAGGTAAGTATTTATGGTGGTAACTTCTATTATATTCTATAGAATAGTAATAAAACACGTTGGCGCACCTCATACATATTTTTTAATGACATACCATCAAAGTTTATATTTTTTGACTTGTGTCACTTTTCTTGCCGTAGTGCGATATCTATAATAATTATATCTAATTAGAAACTAATGTGGGTAATTTAATCTAATTTTTTCACGCTGGCCAATTGTATGACCTACTGTTAAAGAAACTGGATTTTTAAAGTAAAAATTCAAAATAAATCTTGTGTTTTGTACAACTTGTGTTTGGCAAATGATAAATGAAAAATATGTATAATTCCCTTTTTTCTCCTATGCATCCTAAATTTCTTTGGATTAGAATGTGGTGTTCTCATCCTACTCTTTTCTTATGTCACATAATTATTACTATATACGCTGCAAAAACCAGGCTCGAAGTCTAGGAGTGTCACAGTGTAAGCAGGTGATCAAGCTTGTAAAGCAGATGTCTGAGAAGAAATCGTGCCTATGAGTTTTTCTCTCAGGGACTGTTTAAAAAGTATTCTGAGATAGAAATGTTTTGAATATACACTGAACAAGTTGATACTGGTAATATTTTAAGATAGAGAACGTAATATTAATAGTGAACCCTTGTTTAAATTGGATTACAATGGTAAAGGTTTCTGCAAACAAATCTTTATGAGAGAATATCTATCATATCAAAATGTACTCGTGTACAGTCGCGGAAAAAAACCCGAACCACTTTGTTTCATTCAAGCAATTTTTCTGTAGAGAAAATTCAAAGATGGCGTTTGACAGGAACTAACGTCTAGAAATTCAAGATCATAAAATTTGCATAAGGGGCCGTCAGCATATTAAATTGAGCACTAACTTCATAATTTATATCAAGAACCCCCTATTTCGACACACAATTTCAAACCTATATCAAAATGTAACTTCAGATACCAACTTTCAGGTTATTAGGTTTTAGGTCGTTTCGAAGTTATGAAAACAGAAAGATTGGAGCTCCTAATGTTAAAGCAGTTTCTTGGACTTTTATGGATATCTTACTAAATAATATTTATATAGTGCTGATATTTTGTACCATGTTATTGTTAAACAGCCCAAACACAATTAATCTATAATTATATTTTTTTAAATAGTTTTTAGTACGCAAAAAGAATTATTAAATTAATGTTTGAAAACATTATGAATGGGAACCTCATTACATTTTTATGGGAATCGATTCAGAAGGACTTCTAGTATGGCGTTGCAAAATTTCAGCCCTTTCCGATTATTAGTTTTGGATCTACATTACATTTTCCCAATAATATTTTAGGGAGAAATCAAAAGGGTCATAAAACGTTTGATAAACCTCGGATAAAAGTTCTCGGATCGTTTGCATTTGCATTGTAAATATAATAATGTAATTCTCAAATCGTTTGCTTTTTGCATTGCAAAAATAATTCTCGTATTGCTGAAAAATACGTTTGAAATAGCGTTCAAATTTGAAATTCAGGAAGCGATAAATACAATTAATCTCAATCTATGAGTAGCGTCTATCTATGTAGAGATGATCACTGAAATTGAAACTAACTTTAACATTAAATAACTCGGGATATATTAATAGCAATGTCACGAAATTTTATATTTAGACTAATTTAACTCTACAAAATTTGATTATGACATCAAAACACTTTATTTCCATTATAAATTTTGTCGTTTGTACAAACATGTGATACTATATTTTATATTTATAGATATGAAGACGTCCCTTATACAACTTTTTTGGATTTAAATTTGTAGAGGTTGTTATTCCCTTTTGAATGATACCTTTGAATTTGCTCTAATATGAATAGTTCTCGAAATAAAGGAGGTGGTGTTCGTTTCGTTTTCTTTCCGACACTACATTTGTCATTTAACCGAAATTTAGTTTTTTTTAGTTTTTTAAACTTCTATTAGAGTCTCAGTGGGAATCAGTTATGCATGATTTACTCATAGAGACTTGTTTTCAAAAATGTCAATTTTACACCATAAAAGAATAATTTTAAAATGTTTTCATAAATTTAAAAATCTAGCCTCTGCACGGCTTGAACGGCGTTGCACGTGCCAGTTACTTTTGTGGGGAAATTGGTTTGCTTCGCAAACCAAATGGGAATTCGTAGCCTATTGGATAACAGCCATCACAGATTCCCATTTGGTTTGCGAATTTGTAGCCTATTGGATAACAGCCATAACGGAGTCGCCCGGGGGGGGGGGGGTTGTGGGGGGTCACATTGCCCGTGGTGTTGGTTTGCTCTGCAAACCAAAAAAATATAAATATTTAAATGTTGAATTATTTATTAAAAGAAAATCAAACGTATAAGGTATCGATCTGGTGCAAAATTTTCCGCAGATTTCAAATCCGTTAAAATTTTTATTCTATCTTTAACGATTGCTGAGTTAGAAAAAGCACTGAAGAACGTCAGTGATAAATATAAGATGATAGATAACTTTTAAATAGATAACTAAAAAAAATAGATAACTTTTTTTGTTTCACTCGAATCCGTTTGTCAGGTAATCAAAATAAATGATTCTCGAATCAAACGAAGTTCATTCGAATCTGTTCGCTCCCATTCGAGACGGAAGATTAAATAAACTTGGCATGGTTCCAAAGTCTGACTCCAATAGTGACGTGAGGGATAAAAGTTTGAATTTTTATGCATCTTCATTTCTGAAAAAAGACAGACCAATGAAGAAAAAACTATTAAATTCATTAAAAAATGTTTTCGATTAAATTTTAAAATTCGCCGCTACCCAGAAAATTCGGATAACCTGTGTGCCAAATCCCCTTACTGTAAGTGCCATGGATTCGTCAGGACTTTGCGGGCAGAAAACAAACAAACATTTTCTTTTATAATAGTAGATATACACTGTTTACAGCGTAGCTTGGTAGTTTTCGAATGACACCACTTACGCAGTCATCCCTCCACGCAATTCAAAGTCACACTGGCCCGAAAATCGCCCAGCACCGTAGAATTTCTATGCATTGAGGACCCTCTGTCCATACTCAGTGTACCTGTGCACTCAATCGGAAGATCATGTCAGGTACAGACCCAGGTGCAGAATTAATTATGTGCTCTGCAACACAACTCCAAGCAATTGCAATTTCTCTACAGGATTTTGTCCAAATTTTGAAAATTGCAGTAAAATAAAAAAAAAGATGTAAAACACAATTATCAGCTAAATATGTATTACGTATTTATAACAAAGCATCAAAATGAATCAACTTACTTTATTTAAAATCAAGGCATCCTTTCAGAATTTGCAATTCTGTCGATAACTTTTAAAGTCAAATAGTCTGACATTGACTCAGAAGATGTGTTACTTATAAAGTGTTTGTGGTAATTTGGGCGGTGTAAGAAGGTTGTTCCGTAGTTAGAAAAGAAAAAAAGATATGGAAAGGAGCGCGCTTTGCACTGCAGAACATCGTAACTTATGACTGGGAAAAAAAATCGGCCAACACTTTGGTAAAATTAAGGAAAAATTGTTCTGCAGACTTTGTTCTGCGACGTACATTGCAGTTTTTAAGTACTTTCTACTCCCGGGGTTACAGATTTCATTTGCTTACACGACGCTGCATTTATCTTCTGAATGTTTCTTATAGTTTTGACTCGTAAGACAAAACAATTCTGTAACGTTTGACTTTTCATATATGACCCCTCCTCCAAGTAATATTCCAATTTTAAAGACATATTCACGTCAAAAAGTAAAGTAAACTTTCCACCATGAAGTACATTTCTGTAGAAATTCAGTTTTACTAAAACATAAAACTTGACCTATACTTTTACTTGTATTATCTGTATTAAGCGAAATGAGTCGCATCATTTAATCTGATTAAAACTCACCAAATGAAACAGGTTTTTACATTCATGACTCCCTGTCAAAATGCAATTATCGTACGCATCTAAGTTGAGACTAGTGTCTTCCATTTTACGATGGAATAAAAAGCAATTTAGCTATGAAATATATATAATATAATATATATGAACATCAGCTTTCATAGATCGCAATCATACCTTTTTGGATGTGAGAGATAATGATTCGAGGTTGGTATTATTTCCAGTTCTTAGGATTTTTCAAGTATCGTATTGAAACTCGAAAGTTATCGATGAACTTTCTCTTCCCTTGTTAACAGTTTAGCCGACCAACCGGTATGGTGGTTAAGGTGTTAGCCTCTAGATAGGAAGGTTCCTGGTTCGAATCCGGGTTCGGGCATGGATGTTTGTAAACGTATGGTGTAGAGGCGGCTGGTGCACTTTAAATCTGTCGTGGCCGAAAGTCCTCACGTTGGGTTGGCGTGGAAGTTTGGAGAGTGGGGTGCCAGCTCAGGTGTTGCTTCGTTATCTGACCGTGGTTCAAAATTACGAGGTGTTGTCCTCGGATCTTTCCCTTAAGGGACTGATCTCGTACCGTCGTCAATAGCCCGTTGTGTTGCTCTAGTACGACGTTAACTAAAAATTACCAATTTTAACAGTTTAGAAAAATAAATCTTTACAATCTTTCAACATAGTGGACAACGTATATCTACAAATATATGAAATAATAAGGATTTCGTAGACTTATTTGATTTGAAGTAAATAATTTTGAAATATGTATGTATACGGATGGCTCTATTTAAATGTTGATTATGCAATTTAATGCTTAAGCTCTCATTTTAATAGTGTTGCACTTAAAAGCTGAAATAGTTTTGACAGTTCTTAATCTACCGTACTTTATAAGTTAGGAATTAGTTATCATGTCGTCCGGTTTATTTTTATGTTGAAAGGGCCAGGTTTGACCAAGCCGCGCCAAACAATTTATATATTAAACACCTACCATTTCTTAATTCTCCTCCATAGACATACCAGGAACAACAAGTTTAAATAATGCTAATGACGAGAAATCTCATCATCAAGATAGTGACGATTTTTTTTTACGATGATGAAGTCAACATCTAGTTAGCTATGAAATGACGAGATCTCTCGTTAATTTAGATCTGGTCAGTTATCAAATGACGAGATCTCTCGTTAATTTAGTTCTGGTCAGTTATCAAATGACGAGATCTCTCGTTAATTTAGTTCTGGTCAGTTATCAAATGACGAGGTCTTACGTTAATTTAGATCTGGTCAGCTATCAAATAACGAGATCTCTCCTTAATTTAGATCTGGTCAGTTATCAAATGACGTGATCTCTCGTTAATTTAAATCTGGTCAGTTATCAAATGACGAGATCTCTCGTTAATTTAGATCTGGTCAGTTATCAAATGACGTGATCTCTCGTTAATTTAGATCTGGTCAGTTATCAAATGACGTGATCTCTCGTTAATTTAGATCTGGTCAGTTATCAAATGACGAGATCTCTCGTTAATTTAGATCTGGTCAGTTATCAAATGACGAGATCTCTCGTTAATTTAGATCTGGTCAGTTATCAAATGACGTGATCTCTCGTTAATTTAGATCTGGTCAGTTATCAAATGACGTGATCTCTCGTTAATTTAAATCTGGTCAGTTATCAAATGATGAGATATCTCGTTAATTTAGATCTGGTCAGTTATCAAATGACGTGATCTCTCGTTAATTTAGATCTGGTCAGTTATCAAATGACGTGATCTCTCGTTAATTTAGATCTGGTCAGTTATCAAATGACGAGATCTCTCGTTAATTTAGATCTGGTCAGTTATCAAATGACGAGATCTCTCGTTAATTTAGATCTGGTCAGTAATCAAATGAAGAGATACACTACCCAACAATAATGGACCGGATGCCAGCGGATTTGTATAAAATCCGACTTCTTGTTTGGGGGTGTTTTTCGTGGCATGGCCTGGGACCTTTGCATGTTGTTCCTGGTAAATTGAACTCCGACGCCTACATGAACATTTTGGACAGTCAGGTTCTTCCTACACTCTGTCAATTTTATGAAAACCACGAATGTTCTTCCAGAACGACAACGCACCATGTCATGTTGCAGCCTCAGTCAAGCAGTAGTATTAAGATATGGATGTAAAACGTCTTCCCTGGCCTGCTCAGAGACCTGACCTAAACCCCATAAAACATTTGTTTGACGAGTTAGAGCGACACTTACTGACCAGGGAACCGCTTCCAAAATCTACAACTGAGCTGGCGACATTCTTGCAGCAGGAATGGACACAAATACCCATAGCTGTGTATCGAAACCTTGTTGAAAGTATGCCCAGAAAGGTTGCTACTAGTGTAATTGCAGCACGTGGGGAAACCAACCCCCTATAAAAGCATGTATTATTTTCCCTTATACCATCACATCTTGCTGTCCGGTCCATTATTGTAGCGTATTGTATCTCGTCCATCAAGATCGAGTCAGGTTTCAAATGACGTGATATCTCGTCCATTTAGATATGGCCAGATGACATGACGAAATATCACACGTATTAACATCTGGTTAGTTTTGTTAATGACAAGATATATCGTCCACCAAAATCTAGGTAATTTTGCTAATGACGAGATATTACGTCCATCCAGATCAGGTCAATTTTGCTAATGACGAGATATCACATTCATTTAGATCTGGTCAGTTTTGCTAATGAGGAGAATCCACATTGATCTAGATCTGGTCAGTTTTACTAATAATGGGATATCACGTTCATCTAGATCTGGTCAGTTTTGCTGATGACGTGATATCACGTTCATGTACATATGATCAGTTTTGGTAATCACGAGATATCTTGCCGTGACAACCACCAGGGGGGTTAAAATACAACAGAATAACAACCAGACCAACTTTAAAAGGTAAGGTCTAATGAGAGTAATGAGTGATAAAAATTAAATATGCGTGAAATTAAAATTTTTATCACACAAAAATCCATATCCTTATTGTAATAAAATGAGAACCAAAACGGGTTCTCATCATCGTAAACGATAGAACTTCATAAAATTTAATTTAAAGCTGACCAATTATATACACTGGTGTCCAAAATTAAGATCACAAACACGTTTTTCAAAATAATTCGAAATTACTACCAGAAAATTTAATAAAATTTTGAAGAACGGGTAGCAAAATGTTAGCTTCTAGTTTGGAATAAATGGTGTTTGGTGTTGGCTTTGTAGAATGACGTGGGATTTGACGCTTTAAGCATCTGGGATTTTCACTTGCAGTGTTGGGAATATTACGTTAAAACCCACAAGTTTGACTGTTTGCAGTGATAACGAGTTCTCATAATCGTTTAGATGATTCAATGAGATGGAGAGCCGTCGGCAGGCTTGAAGCTAGACAGTCTCAAGCAGAGGTTGCTCGATGGTTACAAGTGGCACCAAAAGTGGTATCCAGGTTGTGGAATGAATTCCAAACAAGTGGTACTATCATCAGTAAGCCCGGTAAAGGCAGCCCAAGATCGACGACACCTGCACAGGATCGTTACTTGGCATTAAGTGCACAACAGCATAGGCAGACAACGGCTACAGAGCTTTCCCGTGACTTTGCTGCTGCGTCTGGAAAAAGAATTTACAGGCAAACAGTATACAGATGTCTAGCAGAGGGCCCTTTATGCCCGGCGTCCAGTGGCATGTATCCTTTTGAGCGCATTAGACAGCTGAGCCCGTTTGTCTTGGAGCCAACACACACCATTCTTGGAGTCATCAAGAATTGGGCGTGTTCTTTTCACTGATGAGTCGAGATTCAGCACACAGAGTGATTCTCTGCGAGTCTTCATCTGGAGGGAACGTGGAACTCGCTATCATCCTTCCAACATAAGTGAAATCGTCTAATTTGGCAGATGAATCCTTGTCTGGGGCGGTATCATGTGTTGAGCAGTCGTACACCACTGCACGTCTTTGATAAGGGTAGTGTTACCGCACAGCGCTATAGGGATGAGGTCCTTGAACACTATGTGAGGTTTTTCCGGAATGCTGCAGGCAAGGACTTCCTTTTTATGAACGATAATGCGCGGCCAGAACTCACATTGTTGATGATTTTCTTGAAGAAGATATTCGCCGTATGAACTGGCCCGCGAAGTCTCCGGTTCTCAATCCTATAGAATATATTTGAGATGGTCTAGAAAGAGCCATTGCACGACGCTGCCCCCCTCTCAGGACCCTCCAGGCGTTAAAAGCCACTCTTTTGGAAGAATGGGATTTATTGCCGCAAGCATTTCTCGACACCCTCATTAACAGTATGAGGGCTCGTTGTGAGGCTTGTATAGCAGTGCACGGTGGCCATACTCCATATTAGACGGAATCATCCCGAGATAAATGCATCATGATTTGACCTCTTTTGATATAACCTGTATTTTAACTAACAATTCAACTCTTTTTCATATTGTTATGTTCTTATATGCTTTCTCTAATAATAATATATCTCTGTGCCAAATTTCGTTACAATAAACTGAATATTTTTATGTTTGTGACCTTAATTTTATATATATATGTGTGTGTGTGTGTGTGTGTGTGTGATGTCAACACTCGAAGGGCACTGAATCTGGTATTTTGGAATGAGTCCACTTTTTGTCAAAGACAAAATTTATTAAAATAATAGATGATGATACACATTTACGTCCACAAAGGACTAATCGCATGTAAATGTTCTGAAACAATAACAAAATTACAATGACATCCACAGAGTATATTACACCGTTGATTCAGGGAACTCGCTATTTAGTCCACAGAGGACACGTATGAGCCACAGAGGTCTCAAAAGATTAGCATAAAAAGTACGGAAGAGTGGCCACGCAGGTCTCAACTCTCTCCGGTCACAGAAAAAACTGAAGACCCTCCGCCGCGGGCAAGGGATCAAGCCTTTTCCCCTTAGCGTTCTTGGTGATTCGTCTCCACGATGAAATAGTTCCTTCTCCTTTCGGTAGTAGGTGGGGAGGCGAAAGGATTCCGTTCCTACATATATATATATATATATATATATATATATATATATATATATATATATATATATATATATATATATATAGTAAAAATTCTGTATGATGAAGGAAGGTTAAAAGTGATGAAAGTGAGGGATGACTCAACAATTAATTTTAAATTGGCAATGAATTATTAAGAAACGTTCAGGTATTGAACAAGGTGTTAAAGTATAGCTTATTGTGTAGATGGTGTTAGCAATGATGGCATGATGTCTGGGTTTCCTCCATTAATAAATGTCTATGCTGGCTTCTCGAATGGCGATGCGAAGACGAGCCATCAGGGGGGGGAACTGTAGCTCCATGCGTCATCGATGGCCATTAGTCATGGCTGCTATTAGCTATCGATGGTATTAGTCAGACAAGCTACGTGAACTACTCCACAAACACCACATCTCAGATGGATATATTCCCCATATACAGTCTGTTTCTAGCAGTATACAGGATGATTCGAAACTCAAGGGACACGCTTCAAGGGGTGTTAGAGCACACAACTAAAGCACCTAGTTTTTGTACAGAAATGTATGGGCGCAGGTGACGCACTTTAGCTCAAATACAAGAATTGCGCAAGAAATGAAGCAAAATGTTTATGTAAATTATTTTTAAATGACTTATTTACACTTATTTTTAAAGATAACTGCTAAAATATACCACCACCAACATTAATGCAAGAGATTGGCAGCGTCAACGATTGAATTGGCTGACATTTTCACCGCTAGAGTGCACTGTATAATCAGCGGGTATGATATTCGTTCCATTGCGGGAACACGGTATTTGAAAAAAAAGAGGGGGGCGGAGTGAACGCTTGCAACACTGCCAAGTTTGCGTAATGCTGGTGGTGAATTTTGTGAGCAGTTACTGTACAAAATCATTTCAAATAAGTAATTGTAAAATACTAATGTAAATAAACATTCGTTTTTTCATTTCCACCGAAGTTCTTGTGTTTGAGCATAAGCATCAATCACACCTATACATTCCAAAACAAACAAATTATTAATTAAGTGTGCTATTATAACTCCCCTTCAAGTTTGTCCCACAAATGCCGAATCACCCTGAAGAATAGGTTAAATAAGACGCGATGAACCAACAGTATGTGTTTGATCTGTTACTGACAACTATCACCTAACGTAATGCGATACCTTTCACAAACACAAGAGTCAAAAAATTTATTAAAAAAAGACGCAAACTCACTTACAAAAGTGAGCCGAAGAAATCTCGCAGAAAGCAACTAACTTTTTCAAACCAGTTAAAATAGGCTTCAGCTTTTCGAGGAGGGAGAGAAATGCATATTCTTTCGAATGCTAAATATCAAGAAAACAAAATAAACGAACATTATTATTCCTCTTCCCAAGTTATGGAAAACAAAAAACTCCAAAGCACAAAAAACATCCAAAGTCATTTTTACATATATTTAAAAAATTATGTTTTGAACTGTTTTTTTCCCTCCTACACCAGCCAATGCTACCACCGGTCTTACTTCCATACGAAACGCAAAGGCTCCTATTCCGAGATTTGTATGTATCTATATGCATGAAAAATTATTTTTTCCCTTTGTCAAAAATTTTTTTTTTTTATCTCCTGACTCGGCCTTTGTTCATAAAGTAGCAGGGAGGAGCGAAACGAAACAAGAGACTTTGCCCGTAAGAGCCCTACCCCTTACCTCCCACGCAGTTTTTTTTTTCGAGAACGTAGAACTCCCCCAACTGCCACCCACAACAGTTGCGTACCCTCCCTTATAATCCCTCTTCCCCCTCTGAGAACGCTCTCGGAGGGAAAGGAGGGGTGGAAAAAAAGTCACGGCGAAAACAAAAAAAGAACTGATCCGAGAGTAAAAGTTAGGGGAAAAGATGAGAGAGATGGAGATGAAAAAAAATGATGAAGAAAAACCCACTGCTTGTATCTCATCAAGATGTTGAGAAAAGAGCCTGGGGTAATAGGAGCTAAAAAAATATATTTATACACATTTAAAAAAATGGCGCAAAAAAAATGGCGGATGAAAAAACTAAAACCGAGCCGCCGTCATAAACTGCAATGCAGGAAAAGTTCTTTGGGGGTGCTGGGGGAGGAGTTATTATAATTTAGAGGGGAAAAAGTGCTGCAGCCTAATTGCAATTTGCATTCTGTAATCATGCAGTAATAGATAATCCCGTCTAAGGTTGTTTTTTAAATAGCACTTTTTTCAACGCGCGTTTGTTCTTTTCCCTCTAGTCTTAAAGGAACGGCTTCGTTTTTTTGCCGCTCCTTTTCCAGGGGTGGTTCCGCTCTTCAAAAAGATGTTTTTTTGTGAGGCGTGATGATTTTTTTTCGCTCGTTCGTTTCCTTTTGCCGCGATAAAATAAAATTATCGATTGCTCATTTTAAAAAATGTAATGAATGTAGCAATTTTTTCACACACACACGCGAAATGTTTTTTTGCCCGCCACACTCCTTCGTCTTTCTTTGATAAGCTCCTTTGTAGAGAAAAAATGATCCTCTCAGGCAATGGTGGAACTCAATAAGCGTTTTCTTTCTGACATCGTCTCGCATTAAGGAAGGACGTTGTTTTTATTAGGGGAGTTTTAATAAAGCGGCTTGTGACTTATGATGCAACGTTGGGCTGACTACGATTCGCCTCCCTGAGAGCGCATCTACGAGGACCCGGTCAGACACCAGAAAGTCGATAAACAGATCAACTTTTATTTTGCCTATAAGTAATCAACTTTTGACCTTCCTTAGATTGATGATTTCCGTATTTGACTATCATTTTGGAAGCCACCAAAAACAGTGAGGCACTCAAGATATCCTTGGGAGAGTTAGAAAAGTCGGCGAGGCTCCAAAAATCTTCAAATTTTACGGTCAAAAGTTAGATCAAATTTTTGTTTTGTCTAATGTGGAATCAGCTTTTTACCTCTCTTGAATTGAAGATTTATGTATTTGACTATCATTTTGGAAACTACCAAAAACAGAGAGGCACTCTAGATATCCTTGGGAGAGTTAGAGAAGTCGGCGAGATTCCAAAAATCTCCAAATCTTACGGTCAAAAGTTAGATCAACTTTTTATTTTGTCTAATGAGGAATAAAGTTTATTACCTGTCTTGAATTGATGATTTATGTATTTGGCTATCCTTTTGGGAATCAGCGAAAACAGGAATGCACTCAGGATATCCCTGGGAGAGTTAGAGGTGTCGGTCATACTCCAAAAATCTTCAAATTCTGCAGTCAAAAGTTAGATCAACATAATTCTGTCAATGAGGAATCATCTGACCTTTCTTGGACTGCTGATTCATGTATTTGTCTATCCTTTTGGCACTAAAGAAACAGGGATGTAATGAAGATATATCTCAGTGAGAGTTGGAGAAATCATCCAGACACCACGAAAAGTTAAAACACCAAATCAACATTTATTTTGTCAATGATGAATCAGCTTCTGCCCTTTCTTTTATTGAGAGATGATTGGTGTATTTGGCTACTAACTAAAAGTGTGGCACTTAGGATGCCCACTGACGAGTTGAAGGAGTTGGCCAGACTCTAAAAATCTTCAAATCCTAGTCAAAAGTTGGATCAGCATTTATTTTGTCCATAAAGAATCATCTTTTGACCTTTCTTGGATTGATGATTTATGTATTTGGCAATCATTTTGGCAGCTAACAAACAGAGTAGAACCCAGGATATAGTCGCATGTTTTAGTATCCCCTTGAGAGTTAAAACCCGCCAAACTCTATAAAATTTCAATCCCTAGTGTCAAAAGCCATATCAACTTTTATTTTATCAGTGAGAAACCAAATTCTCACCTTTCTTGGACTGATAATTAAGATATTTAACTATTTTTAGGCTTTCAAGAAATAGGGATTATCATAATCCATTTTTGCACAAGTTAGAGAAGTCGTCCAGATTCCAGAAAGTCAAAAGCCACATCAACTTTTATGTTGTCAAAGAGGATTCAGCTTCTTACCTTTGTTGAGTTGATGATTTAAGTATTTGGCTATCGTTTTGGCAACAATAAACAGGCACACACCCAGGTAGTCTAGAATTAAATCTTCAGAGGGACGTACGGACAATAGTTCCGCAAATGCAACCCACAGTTTTCCTTGCATGACTTCGAAACAATTTTAGACTTCGTGACCAATATAACCCTTCCTAAAATTCTTTCAGCCATTAGATATGTCTATTTCGTCATTGAGTGTGTTATAGACTAAACACAATAGTACGATGCTGGATAAACTCGTGACATTTCAGAGTGTTATTTTAGAAAGGGAATAATAGTTAGAGTGGTCCAACTAGAAGCAGAACTACTTTATTCTCTTAGAGTACAACTTAATGTCCGCGTCAGAAGTTTGATCTGTGATTTAAATTTATCGAATTTGATAACACTAAAAACAATAGTACGATGCTGGATAAACTCGTGACATTTCAGAGTGTTATTTTAGAAAGGGAATAATAGTTAGAGCGGTCCTACTAGAAGCAGAACTGCTTTATTCTCTCAGAGTACAACTTAATGCCTGTGTCATAAGTTTGTTCTGTAATTTAAATTTATCGAATTTGAATGAACAATCTGGATTTCACAACAAAAGAAAATCAAGTTGCCTTGAGACTAGTTCATCTCATAAAGGTTTTCCTCTTCTTAAGCAGGCAATCAAGATCCGATAAAGGCGTAATGTAGGTAAGGCATTCTGAGGGGAGATAGCGAAAGTCATCTTCATTAGTATTCCAAAGTGATTTAAGCGCAAGTTGCTGATATCTCAAGCTCCTTGACACACATGACATTTTTATGATGAGCCGCGGCCGATTTTACGATCTCCAAAATATTCCAACCCGGTCCTTCAACTTCTGGCAGATCCCAGACCTTCTCCAAAAGAGTTATTTGGGTGAGAGCGGAGAAAAAAAGCGACTCTGTTTTGTATGTAGACCGTGGTAGGCAACGGTCTGGAACTCTTTTGCAACTTCTGGAACCCCCGCCCCTCTCAGAAACGCATCCCCCTTTTTGTGCCCACGGAAGGGAATTTCTCTTTCTTCTCTCAATCCTTTTCGAACGTAAGGTGGTTGCGGATCAGCGACCACTTTTTTGTCCACGACACCCACCGCGCCCTGTTTTGTGGGGTTAAAAATGAAGGCGGCGAAAAGAATGCAGATTCTTCTTACGTGATGGGTCGGAATTTTTTTTTCTCTCGCCCAGCCCTCGCGGGCTCAGATTCTGAATCGAATTATTTGTCTCGACAGTACCTGGAGGTTTGTGGGATTTTTCTTGTTTGCGGAGAAAACCGTTTGTTTTTTTGTCCTGGTGTGATTCTCTCGGTTGTTCTTTTTGCTTGAAGATCGTGATCCTGATTTGGAATTTTCGAAAGGATTAGAAATTTTATTGATGTTCGGGTGTTAATTCAGTGAAATCACTTTTTTAATGATGCACGCTTTGGCAGTTTCAGTTATCTCTTCTCTTGATTGTAGCGATGAGGTATCTCGTAGTTAACCAAGTGGTTTCATCTCGTCCATCAAGATGGGATAAATTTTGCCTATGACGCGATATCTCATCAAGATATTGCCAATTCTTTTTGATGGCGAGATCAAGGTGTGGTCAGTTTTCTTCTTTTGACGAGATATAGTTCGTCCATCGTAATCTGATTGGTTTTGCTACTGATGAGATACCTTGTCGAGACAACCATCAGGAGGGTTAGACAAAACTAACCGGATCTTGATAGACGAGACATTTCTCTCTGGGAAAAAACTGACCAGATCTTGATCAAGTCTTTATAAAACAAATTGGTAAGATCTTGATGGACGAGACATCTCGTCTCTGGGGAAAAACTGACCAGATCTTGATCAAGTCTTTATAAAACACATTGGTAAGATCTTGATGGACGAGACATCTCGTCTCTGGGGAAAAACTGACCAGATCTTGATCAAGTCTTTATAAAACAAATTGGTAAGATCTTGAAGACGAGATATCTCGTAAATTGCTCAGACCTTGATGGACGGGATATCTATATATACATATATAATTCTCTTACGTAGCACACAAAAAAGACGTTATTTTTCCCCGTTTTGGCAACACTGTACAATTGTTTGTTTTCCACGAAGCCTCGCGCCTCAATTGAATTTATAGTGCTATCGGATGAAATTTTATTGAAAAAATTAATATTTGTGGATTTGTTGCAGCTTTTAAACAAGATACTGGGTATTCTCTTTTCTAATAGATATATGTATCATGATACATATATCTATTATTATCCAGCTCCTCAGTAATTTTTTCGTAGTACTTCAAAAGGTTTGAGAGCAGGATCTGCCCTTCCTAAACCCATACTGATTATCTGATAACAGTCCCCCCTCACCAAGTATAACATTATATGCTTTTTTTTTAACAGAGATTCAAATATTTTGCAAATTACTGATGTTAGACTTACTGGTCTAGAGGTGCCCGGATCACTTTGTATTCCCTTTTTGAAAATTGGAGTTATTTTGGCCAACTTCCAATACATTGGTACCCAACCCGTGCTATATGTTGAATTAAATGTCATGTGAGTTACGTCCCCCAATTCTTCTGCGCATTCCACTAGTACTCTCGGTTATATATCGTCTGGCCCTGGTGCTTTAGATGGCTTAATTCTTTTCAACTGATGTACTATTTCTTCCCTGTTAAATTTGCATTCTTTAATTGTACCACCTGCAAAGGCTCCATCCTTAAGATCCTTTTTTTAATTTATAGTTACCAATGAAAAACCCCAGAAAAAAGTAATTTGACACGTTTGCCATTCCTACCTCGTCTTGAATTAATTCACCTCCCCTCCCCTCCAACGGGCCCAGTGTAGTACTAAATTTATTTTTACCACTTGCATATGCAAGAAATTCTTTTAGGTTTATATTTATTTCCCTTGCTAGTCTTTCCTCCAAGGACACCTTTTGCTTCCGACTAATATATTTAAACTCCTTTCTGGCTTTCAGATATGCCTCCTTGTACCTGTCGTTACCAGTGCTTTTATATAACCTGTATGTTCTTTGTTTTAATTTTAAAGCTTTGTGTGTTTTCCCTGAAAACCACATAGGGAGCAGGTTTCTAGATTTTCCTTTTTTCCTTAACGTTACATGTTTTTTTTATCACCCTGTCTAACTTATTCTTGAATTCCTCCCATTGTTCAGAATGATGCGGTGTTATTAATCCCCCTTTGAATGTCTCCTTTAACTCTTTCCTTATCCTTTGAAAATTTATCTTTCTGAAATTTGGAATTATCCTACTATTGATTGTGTATGCTGACTGCAAATTTATACTTAATCTGATACTTCTATGATCACTTTCTCCCAGTGGTTCACCTATAACCAAATCCTGCACCCTATCCTCGTCATTGCTGAAAATCAAGTCCAATATTGCATTGTCCCTAGTATCCTCATACACCATCTGGTTCAAAAAACAATCCTGTATCACTTCCAAAAATTCTACCTCTTTCCCATTTGTAGCTAGATGGTTTGTCCAGTCAATATTTGGATAATTATAGTCCCCCATTAAAATTAATTCTCCTTTTTGACATGCTTCGTTTATCAGATTGCACATACCCTTTTCCTGCTCTTCACTACAAACAGGAGGTCTATATATACTACCCAGAATTAGTACTTTGCCTTTGTCTGTATTCAGCTTCACCCAGACTGATTCTATACCCTCAGTTTTACTATTCAACGTTATTTCCGTACAGTTTAAGAATTCTCTCACATAAATCAAACCACACTCCCTTTCCTATCCACTCTGTCCTCCCTAAACATTGTAAATCCACTCAATTCTAAAATTTGTGCATCTTCACTGCTTGCCCAACTTTCAGTTATCCCAATAATATCGATATCCTCTGCTTGTGCAATTCCCCTGAGCTCGTTCATTTTATTTCTCACACTGCGCGCGCGCATTACAATAAAATACTTTTAGCTTATTTTTCACCCGTATTGCACTTTTCCTTTGAAGTATTAGTCTTTGTATTGTTTTTCACCCGTATATTGTACTTTCCCCTTGTATTATTTGTCTTGGTATTGTTTTTCTCCCTTACATTGCACTTTCCCTTTGTATTGTTTGTCTCCTGTAATTTAGACCCTGTTAGTTTTCCTAAGCAATTATTGTGTACTGTCAACCCTTTATGTCCTACCCATCCCTGCTTGTATTCTAGTTTTTTGACTCCAGAATATTCAAAACCCGCTTGCCAACCTCTCTGTTACCTATCAGGCTTAAATGCAAATTGTCCCTGCTTGTCCAATCCCTCCTACACTCCTTTCAAACGTCTAAAAATCAAACCTCTTCCCTCTCACACAAATCCCTTAACAACCCGTTCAGCTTATTGGCCCTTTGATTTAACCACCCATTATCTAACCCATACCTAGGTAGGAACCCTAAGACTTTAACCTCTACCCCATGAGACTTAAGGCCTCTCAAAAGTGCTTCCGCTTCTCTCTTAAACTCAACGCGTTAGTGGTCCTCTCTACAATAATTAGTTCCCACCCACACTACTGCCTTTTCCTCCCCTTTAACTACACCTGCCTTAACTGCCTCAACTACATGTTTGACCCTGGCGCTTGGCAAGCAATACCTTGTAAAATTGCGCTTTTACGCACTACCATGTCTCCCACAACCTTAACCATTGAATCTCAAACCACAACCACATTAGTTATCTTATCAACCTCATCCCCCTGATCTACATGTCCCAAGTCTACACACTGAACACCCTTTTTCACTCCCTCTGCAAACCTCACCTTCAAAGCCTCCAGCTCCTTCATCAAATCACCCACCTCCTAAGCAACTCTTATATTTAAATTCAACCTTCTCTGACATTTTAACCCCACTCACACCACCCTTACCTGCCTCAACTATATTCCCACACAAGTCACATCCCACATAGAACTCCCCACTGGCTCCAACTGTCCTCATCTCCTTTAACATCCTAACTAAACCTATGCTAACCCAAAGTAACAATCAATGGACAGAAAAAGCACTAAACAAAATCAAACATGCAGAGAAAGCACTAAGTCAAATACACAGAAAAAGCACTGCACTGAAACAAATATACAGAAAAAGCTGGAATTAAATATCCTATAACCTTATAGTAGTCAACTAACCAATGAAATCAAATGACAATTTAACGAATTTTAAAGAGAACCTTCTAAAATATTCAAAATGAAAATTCAAACTTTCTGCTTGCTGAGATTACAACTAAAAGTGCGAACAAAAAAGCGCCGAGGCCGTTGCTACCGCGATTAATGTAGACTGAAGTTTTACCATATCCTCCTTGAATGGCCCTCAGGGGCACATCTCCTTTAAGTGCATACGGGCTTCACAGTCACGACGTCCACTAACCTTTTCTATACACATGGGGTTTGCTGTCCTTATTAGACAAGGGGGTCTCCAAGTGATCTTCTTTTTCTACTTTCATCCCACTACTCTATTCAACACCTCTTTTTTCTTTAACCCTTTCCCGACACATTTTTCAATTGACATTGTATTGTGTTTTTTTTTTGGGGCGCAGCTTGGCCAAATATTGGAATTTAATTTTGAAAAACTCATCCGAATTCCAAACTATTTCCACGAAGAACTATTTTTAAGAAAAAAATGTGGTCACGAATATTCAAAACATGAATGATTCAATGCAATTCCAACTGCTTGACATACATATGCAGTCGCATTTTCACCCATGCTTGTCCCGAACAACAGCTTCTGTCTTGAAGATGGGCATGCTTTTAATAGGGCGTGGTGTAAAAATAACTTTTATAGCGTCGACAAAGTACAGGCCGTTCCATTGTCTAATAAATACTTGAGCTTAATTAATAGGTAATAAATCACCCTCCTTAAGTGGTACATCCTCTGACGATTTTAGTTGTAAAATGGCGATTTTATTTCCGAGCAAAGGCACTGATAATCGCAAGGGAATGTTTTATAAGACGCTCCAATGTCTTAGCCCTTCTGGTGGACTCTCTCATTGAAGTATCTTGTCATAAGCAAAACTGACCAGATCTTGATAGACAAGATATCTCGTCATTGGAAGAAAACAGGCCATAAAATAATCTCATCAACACAAAAACGCCAATATCTTGATGACGAGATATCTCGTCATTAGCAAAATTTATCAGAATTTGATGGACGAGTAATGTCGTCCAAGCCAATTGGAGAGTTAAATAAGCATGTAGCACATTTCTTCGTTCCACAAATCCCATTAGTAAAACATTTTCTACAGCTTCTTTGTGTGAAGAATTTTGAATAAACTCTTTTTTAGTTGCTCAAATCGTCGCATATTGTTGAGAGTTAAGAATAATAAATGAACTCTAACCTGAATATTCCTTTAACTTTATTACATACGCTTAAACACGAAAAATGAGACAATTTAACAATGAACAAAACTAATACAGATACTGGCGAATAATACACAATTCTAACATATGGGTTTAGGTCTCCATGATAATTTATGTCTAAATAATAAGTATGTTTTGACTCGACGAATTCTGTGCAGCAATTATAGTTGTGCTTATTGATTTCAATTTACGGTTAATAAAGGTAGGTTAGCTACATTATTAGAGCTACTTTCGAACCAAAAAGGCTCTAATCGACCGTTTTTGATGCGTTCTAAAGACTTGTACATTTTTTTATAATTCCAACGAATCTAAATTTTTATTGGTTGGTCATTCAAATCAAAATACACTAACGCCATCCAGACATGGACTCAACACGCACAGACCCCATCTGCGCTAAAGTGTCTTAATCGTAAACATATCGCATCCAAGCAAGAAAAGTGACACAACTCAAAAAATACAAATTTTGATGCTATGTCATTGAAAAATATGTATCAGTTGCCCCGGCGTGTTATATTACTATTCTATGGAACATAATAGATTTTAAAGACATAAACACTTGTCTAAAATTTAAAAGAAGCTTATACTATTTCGATATAAGTTTTATAGTATTTTTTAAGTTGATGTTTTTTTTTTTTTATCAAATTCTGCAATTTTGAGTTTGTCACTTTTCTTGCCAGGGTGCGATATATTGATGGCAGTGTCGGTATTCATACCAATTTAAGTCCGAATTCGTGTAACGATGCATGTCACTGAAAATCCAAGAGTCCTTAACTCCGGTCCTCCATCTCCGAAGCATGGCAATTTCTGACACATTCTTCGACAAACTATCTCAAGTATAGTACCGCGACGAGCAATGACATTACTTTGACATTATTTCTAAGGCCAAATGTAGTTTTTCAATAATATTTTCCCAACAACAAAGGATTTATAATTTGTGATTCTCAATATACTATATCAATTAACACCTTTTACCATTGGGGCTGTGGTAGTCCAATTGAAACAATAACAGATTAGCCACTGGAGGGTGGATAGTTCGAAACTTGGTCCAGTCAAAGACCGTCGTGTACACGGGAGCTTGTACACGTAATATCCGTGGTGGCCTGAAATATCATCCCGTTGGCGTGGTGTGGAACTTCGGAGAGTGGAGTGCCTGCTCATGTGCTGTTCTTGTCGTCTGATCGTGAATCAAAATGACGAGGCGCGTCCTTAAATCTTTTCTTTTGGTATACGCTTTATCTAGTAGCAGTTTAAACGGCGCATTAAAAAAAACAAATAAGTCATAGTTCGCGTTTTCAAAAATTTTTTTTTGTCCCTTCACCAAAATATAAATTTTGACAGCTTTGTTGAACATGATTCATTTATATTAAAATGAATCATGCTTTACTTGTGCGAATAATTAAAAGTGTCAAATTAGCGATTTAAGTCAAGAGGCAACTTTAGGAACTGGCACCAACATCATTTACCTTTGATGATTCCCATTACTGTAATCCCCGCCTCACACGAGTTGGATGCCCCAAAAGCAATCAAAACTTGAGACGTCTCCAGTTTTTCCAAGGCTGATTATCTCAATTACAGCACCTCGACAATGACCTCAAACAACGCCATTTGTTCCCCAGCCAAATGAAGGTTTATTTTTGATAAAAATGTTTATAATTTGCTTCTTGGGAGAACCTTATACTATTCCAGGAAATTTACAGGCTGTACTTCTGCGACTCCTTTGATTGAAGCCACGTCTCCCTTTGGAGCCACGACAGTTCGAAAAACTGTGGCCTAAATAAACTGCATACAGCTTCGTAATTGTAAAAGAAAGAACCATAATATATTCGTTGAATACATACTGTCTGACTACTTCAATGCAACTTAAATCCATAGTTGGTGTCGCGATAGCCCTGTTGGAAGATTAACGGATCTGCAATCGAAGGGTTGCGAGTTCGAATCCAACTAAAGACCGTCGTGTAGAGGGGGGTGGTGTATGTTAAATCTGCTGTGGCTTCAAATATCCTCACGTTGGCGTGGTGGGGAATTTTGGAGAGTGTGGTACCAGCTCATGTGCTACCTCGTCATCGGACCATGGTTCAAAACTACGTGGCGTTCTTGAATATTTCTCTTCGTGGTGGATCCCGAACCGTCGCCAATAGTTGCCGGGTTGGCGAGCGTAAGCGAGCAGGGGGCGGAGCTCCCTAGTTATTTAAAATATTAACAGCGACTGGAACTAATGTTGTTAATTTTTTTGATTCCGAAGGATTTACAAACAAATTCGGATCTAGATCTCTACTATTTTAAAGAAAGTGTTTGTGTGTGTGGACTGTCTTGACGAATCTATAGCACTTATAATAATGAGATTTGGCACACAGAAAGTCCAAATCTTTTGAAATTTTTCTATCGTCTCCGAATTTTAAAATATAATCTTGAACATATTATAGAATGATTAATTGGAATTTAATTATTTTTGTTTTCCTTATATAGAAGGGCAACAGTATGAAGAGATGACAGATTCTATATATATTTTTTTCCGTTTCCGTTCGATTTTCCGAGGAACGATTTCAGCCGACAAAAAAGTTTTAACTGGAGTTCTGTCGTTCGTTTTTCTATCTCCTAGATCGTTTAAGATAGAGTACAAATTTCAACGGAAATGAAATCTGCGGAATATTTTTGCATAAGATCGTTACCTAATGCATTTGATTTCCTTTAAATAACTAATTTTTAAATTAAATATTTATATTTTCGCAAGAAATTGTGACGTCACGCCGATTGGATCTCTTCGCAAGTCGAATTTGGCCGCATTTGACATTGACGAGGCCATCATGGTGTTGCTCAATAGGCTACGAATTCCCATTTGGTTTGCGAGAATTTGTAGCAATCACCGAGGGTTAGCAAGCAGTTGTCACACCTGACCTCACGAAAAGAACTGTCACGGGCAACGCCGTACTGGCCACGCAGTGGCTAGTAATAATATCTTCTATTATGAAAGGAAGTGTTTGTTTGTTTGTCTGTCTGTTCGATTTGAGGTAGCAAAATACTGACGATCTATGGCACTTACAGAAATGAGATTTGGCACACAGGTAGCCCGAATTTTTTGCCATTTTTGGGTCGCGGCGAATTTTAAAATTCAATCTAGAACATTTTAAAATGAATTTAATAGTTTTATTTTCCAACGGGTTCTTCAACGCGTTTCTTACCGACGAGAGAAGAAACTCTGGAAATTAGAATTTTCTACCCACGTGATCTTGCCTTCAGCCTTTGGAATCATGCCAAGTTTTTTCCATCGCGTTAGATTCTAAATTAATTTTTTACGTTTCCGCTTTCATTTTGCACGCGGAGAAAATTATTTTTTTCGTTTCCGCTTTGCTTTTTGCGCGGAGGAATGTTTTTTCCACCAAGACGATAAATCTTTCACCTATAGTCACAATTTTTTTTTTAATATCCTAGACCGTTAAATATGGAGTAAAAATTTCAACGGATTTTAAATCTGCGGAAAATTTTATTTAGATTGATACTTAAAAATATGATTTCCATTAAAGAAATAATTTTTTAATTAAATATATCTTCAACGGATTTAAAATCTGTGGAAAATTTATACCATATTAATACCTTACACCACGGTCAACGCCGGACTAGCCTAGCCACGCAGTGGCTAGTTTAAGATATTCAGAAGTAAACAAATATGAGTGGAATATTTGCTTTGAATATTTAATCGTTCATTTCCGAAGATTTTGTAAATTTCATGTATGTAAGGTAATTGATTGGTTCCTTCCTAACAAGCCCTCAAGGGTTAACAAGCCTTCAGGTGTGTACGGGCTTCACGGACACGAAGTACCTTAGTGATCTTTTCTTTTCCAATGGGGTTT
Organism: Metellina segmentata; assembly: GCA_947359465.1. Taxonomy (NCBI): domain Eukaryota; kingdom Metazoa; phylum Arthropoda; class Arachnida; order Araneae; family Tetragnathidae; genus Metellina; species Metellina segmentata. Next base: position 105,647,065 of record OX375877.1, read on the forward strand.
ACTGCTTTCTGTAAACACAGAGCACACGCTGCTGGGTTACTCCTGAGACCATTTTCTGTTTTCAGCTCACTTCTCTTTCCCACTCTCTTTTGCCATTTTTCCCTTTTGCAATTGTGTTTACGTGACGTTGTCTTGTGTGTGGTGCAGCTTGGCCAAATGTGGCCCTTGCGTCATAAAACCTAAACACAATCAATCAACTTTTCTAACAAAAATAGCACAAATCTACCGTTTTTGTTTAATTTTAATGTCAGTAGGTGGATATTAAACACAAAAAAATGGAACTTTAGGATCGGAAATCAATATGGGCTGCATATTTTATTAAGCGTAACAGCTTCTACCCCCTACTATTTTGGAAGTGCTGTCGTAGAGTGTAAACCATAATCATTCAATGTGATGTCAGAACGGTCAATTCACTGCTCTAGAAAGATATCATGAATAAATAATTCGCCCCTATGGAAAATTTAAACGCGTTACTGAAACAGTGAATGTTGAAAATACAAAGGACAATATTCATTGTAGATGTGTTTGAAAACAATTTGGTAGGTGGTTTAATTAGCGTGGCATTGGAACAACGCATTCAGAGAAAAAGTAAGTAGACATGTAATTAACATTATACTGAAGCAACACAACGGGTTATTGGTCCTGAATCAAACCGAAAACGAAACCTTAAAGGACAATACCACGTAATCTTGTATCACGGATTGATGACGACTCAACCAGAGAAGAAATACATGAGTAGAGTAAGCAATAGTAACCCTTTGATGTTCCCAGAATCATGTAATCAAAACAGTAGTTATGTAACCCTTAGATTGCTTTCGTCTGCTGGGTGCAACCTAACATTCATCATGTGATTGGTCCAAGGGGCAGGAGAAGACGCCCATCCATTGAATCATCTTCTGATTGGTCCATGAATTGATCATCTGTTAGTAGTAGACTTTGGCGATTTCACCACTTTTGTCGCCACTCTATAGAAATGCGGATTCACACCAACCCGGTCATTTGATGTCATGTCTCCAAACCAGGCAATAAGACATCAAATCGGCCAATCAAGTCAACTTTTTAATGAACAGTCAGAAGATTACTAGTCGACTTGTTGGTCACACTCTTTGAAGCTCCTTTCAATAGTTAATGCTCAGTTTATAGATATTTCTCATCTATGAACAGAAGGTGCTATTGATGACGTTTCAGGACGTTTCAAGAGTATACAATAGGGTGGGCCGAATAAAACGGTTTTTATTTCTGCTATCACATTCTACTAGTGCGGTAAAAATTACTCATGCAGTAAAACTAATGTGTAAACAATTTATTGATATCTATTGCCTTCCAAAGGGTTAAAACCCGCCAAAAAGATCAAAATTTTGACATTTTTTTTTTAATACAAAATAAAAAATTTTACAATTATGTTCTAATAGTGCGCAAAAGTGTAAGCTAATACAGGTAAAAAAAATTGTTTAGATCAGTACATATCTTCTGCCTCCCCAATGGGGGCCAAATAGCAGAAAAAACTGAAAAAATGACATTTTTGCAATATATCGACTTTTGCAATTACGATAAAAACTGTTGTTCAGGTTTTTTTTTTCTATTTGGCACCCGTTGTAGAGGCAGAAGATATGTACGTATCGAAACAATTTTTTTACCGGTTATTTTGAATGTAGTAGCTTACTTTTGGCCACTATTAGAACGTAATTGTAACCATTTTAATTTTTATAAAAAATGCCCGAATTTTGATCTTTTGGAGGGATTGAACTCCTTGGGGAGGCAAAAGATATCAATAAATCGGGATGAAATTTTTTACACCTTAGTTTTACTACATAAGCCAACTTTTCCGCACTATTAGAATGTGATAGCAAAACAACCTTTTTTCGGCCCACCCTAATATACAATTAAATATTTAAATTTGAAGTTTACATAACAACAATGAACATTTCAAGTATGCAATTCGGGTACATACATAAATAAAATCAAGAGAAAGACAAAATCAATCACAGACCAAAGAAAAGTATACATTGAAGATGAACAGCAGGAGAACACATTTCAGAAAAACAATTTAGATGTATACACAGTTATAAAAAGAAAACAAAATTGGTAAACACATTTAAGAAGAACAATTTAGATATATACACAAGTTTTAAAATGGATGCATAGTACAGAAATATACTACATCGTCGGTGGTTGAACGAAATAACTCGAAATATAAGTACAATTATGATCACACGGAGTATATTACAGTGACGATGAGAAGTATATATAAAGCGATTCGTTGAATATACGTTGTAGGTGGAGGTTTTTTCCAGTGTTGTTAGAGGTTGACTGAAAGAGGCTTTGACAAAGGAAGGTCACGAGTTTAGTAACATACCTACTGACCAGCTACGTCCGCAGCCGTCTCAATGCATTTTTAACTCTAAATAAAGCCTGGATTGCTTAGAGTTATAAGATGTATTGAGACGGCGGGGGACGTAGCTGGTCGGTACCATTACTCACTCAACTTTAATATTTTCTCTACGGTTGTCCACCAATCTTTCCCTTCCGGATCGATCACAAATCGTTGCCAATAGCCCATTGGGTCTCTCCAGTGCTATGTCAATTCAACAGTGCACGTAAACTCAATTGGTATGAAAGATTTTGCTGAGGTCGAAAACGAGGAAGTGGAGTTAATAAATAATACTAGGGGTCCCGCCACCTGCTCGCTAACGCTCGCCAACCCCCGGAGGATTGCTTCCCAATCCTCATTGTTTCTCTGCGCGAACCTATGCTCGCTTCGCTCGCATCAATGAAGACATGTGTCCTAGCAGATGGGATTATTTACAAAATCTGTTATTCCAAAAAAATGTTTTTCAAATCTAAAATTGCTGTATACAGAAAACGGTACAGCTACACTCTACGTTTATGAGTGATGGCAACGACTTGGCGATTTTTTTTGGCGCACTTCTAGTAGCGAGTTACGATAAATTAAGGCAACCCATCTTTCGTTGCTGTTGTTGTGGTTTTCATGGCAACCTCGGCAAACGGAAACTTTCAATTTTCATTTTGAATATTCTAGAAAGTTCTTTCAAAATCCGTTAAAGTCGTTTGATTTCATTGATTCGTTTGAAATTTTTTCTTTCCTCCCATTGGTTATTTTGTTTTTAAAATATCCTTTGATTGCATTGGTCCTTTTAAATCGTTTTCTGTGATACCATTGGTCCTTTTATTTGTATTTTGACAGTTGTGGAATTTTTATTTTGTTATAATAGTTTTAACGACAGGATTAAGAGTTTTGTTTTTTTTGACCATTTTCGTTTTCATTATTTTTTTACGAGAGATTTCTGACTTTATCAGGTATTATTTCTTGCTTTTTTTCTTTTGTAAATCTTTTTTCTTTTTCAACATGCTCACTTTATTTAGTGTAATTGATAAGTTTCAGGGTATTCTTACCATTCGTAGCTTAGTTTCTCTGCTGGTTCACAAATGTGTTTTGATATGTGCTTAAGCTTACTACTTTTTGTGAAAAAATTTTTAAAATATACTTTTTAAAACGTTCTGAAATATGCTTAAAAAGTGTGTTGTAAAAAGAAAAAAAAATTGTGACATTAAAAGAGTTAGAAAATAATTCTTTCCTTGGCGACTTTAGTCTTTCCTTGGCGACCTCTAAAATCAAAATTCAAATGAAAACTTTGAGTAAATTTGTACTCGAAATGTGAGCGCATCTTTGGAAATTGAATACCCAGTATGTTGTTTGTGTACATTTCCCCAGCTCTCGAACCACGCACACTTTTTCATTGAGTTTGTTGCCGAAAGTTGTAGTGCAAGAGTCTTGTTGAACTATAATTGCTGGCCCTGAAAAGGACCGTTTTAAAACGGCCCTGAAAAGATCCTCCGCTTTCTTTGATTTCTATTATAAACTGCAACAGCTCAACTAAAATTCTTTTTTTTTTTCAATAAAATTTCAACCGATAACGCTTATAAATTCAACTAATGCGCGATGCCTTGTTGTAAACAAACAATCGTACAATGTTGCCAAAACGCATTAACAAATAACGTCTTTTTTGCGTGCCACGTAAGAGAATTATATATATAGATTCTTTGATATTTAGTTTGATATATTTTTTTTTTAAAAGGACCACACAAACTTCGATACCGTATTCAACTTGCAGTTTTGAATAGTTCAAATTAAAAATTGTGTATTTTAATGTATAGTTTGTAGTTCTTTATTTTCTTTGGCTGATACATTTTTCCTGCAAATCTAAATGTACATTGCGTTTGTGTTTTTCTGGTAGAACATATTTCCTGATCGTATTCCGGACGAAACGTCACTTGAATTCATTTTACGCTGACTCCGTTATCTACTGAGAGCCAATGCATTCGACAACCGGAAGCAAAATCCTCCTCTTCCGGTGGTTTGCTTGTTTACTCAGAAAACCCCCTCTCAAGTTTTTTTTTTCGCACTATATATCGAGAAGTTTATCTGCACCATTTGCCAGAAAAGTTGATCAGCAAATAAAAATAAATAATAAAAATGTCATCGAGAATGTTGCCAAAAGTACTATGGAATTTGGTAGATAAGGCATGGTAGGTACTTTAATTAACGTCGCTCTGGATTAACACAACGGGTTAGTGGCGACGGTCTCCAGAGAAAATATTACAGGACAATACTACGTTATTTTGAACCACGGCCAGATGACGAGGTGATATCTGAGCTGGCACCCCACTCTCCAAACTTCCACACCACACGAACGTGAGGACATTTTGAGGATCCTTAGAGTACTTTCTATAACGGCATCTTATTGGGACGTAGGAAACCTATATCCAGACATACTGAAATAAAAGCCTTAGGAATACTGCAACATAATATAATAATACTTTGATGAAATAAATTAACTGAGCCTCTTTTGTGATCCCCAATAATATGTTTTCACAAAGCATAAAGTCTATGCTTTAAACCTAAAAAAACAATTGTCAGGGATATATCACGAAACAAACATTCAGCAAATGAACAAACAGTTCAAAATTATTCATCCAAGGTGATCTATCTGATCAGAACCATTGTTTTGTTTCATAATAAACCACTCTTTCTGATTCTTATGGTTCATTGAAGCTCACTAAGTAGAAACCCATTCGAGACATTTTTTTAAAAGTTAGCTAATTCAACTCGAACTGATGACTCGCCAGTATAAAACAAAATACGAAGGTCATTATTAGGGGTGATATCACTCACTTCGTTGTTCAAGGTATCATTCTTCTAGGCGTCGGAATTGAAGTTAAGTTAGATGGGAAAGCTCTTATTAGTATTTCACCAATAGCGCATGATTTTTTTTGTGCATTCAACACATACACTGTTCTGACTAAACTCATTATACACCTGTAGTAGAAACCAAACAATATTTATTTTAGGGTATGACTATATAAATTTGAATCTTCAATTTCATAGTTCACATCCGCATGGATACAGACTACAGAGCTAACTACTAGCAAATAATGATTGAACTTTAAGTAAGTAATGTCTTATAAAAATGTGTGTGCGCGAATGTTTTACAAAAAATCTAAACAACGAAGTGGCAGACACTTAATATATTATCGTAAATATCCCCATATTTAGAATGTTATATACGTACCATTATTAGCACAAGTCTTATTGAACCATTTTGGCGAGACAATGATTTTATGAAGCCATGCCGGTGCATATTAGTCTCATAAGTGTTTATGATGGTATGTATTTAACATTATAAATACATCAATATTTAGGGATAATATAAATATCAATGTAAAACATTTGCGCATTTCTATATGACATTTTCTTAAATTTCAGTCTATACCTACTAGCAGTTTGCTCTGTAGTTATTCATATGTATGAGGACTATGAAATTGAAAATTCAAATGTTGACTTTTGGTGACTTTTACGGCTTTTATATGGTGACTTTTGTAGGTAGATACGTATTTGATTAACTTCGCACTAGAGCAGCACAATGGACTATTGGAGACGTTTCGAAATCAATCCCGAAGGGAAAGATTCGGTACATGGTACAGAAATCGACATTAATTTTTACTAGAAAATGGCCAAATGGAAACCAACAATACAAACAATTTAAAATAGTCGCTAAGAAATTCATTCACCATTTCTAGATTAGCTTAAATATGTTTGGTTTATGCTATGGCACAATATTGCTGAAACTGCACGGAAGAGTTCGAACCTGTAATGAAATTTTTCAGAAGCGTTTTAACAAATAGCAATGGCGAGGTGTAGAAGTTTGGAGAATGGGGTGTTGCCTCGTCATCTGACCGTGGTTAAAAATTACGTGGTGTTGTCCTCCAATCTTTCCCTTGGGGATTGATTCCGTACCGTCGTCAATAGCCCATTGTGTTGCTCCAGTATTAAATTACCTACCTACCTACCTTACGTGAAGAAAAATTCTATTCACGTGACAGTTAAAGGTAGTTGAATACATAGGTCGCACTGGAGCAACAGAACGTGCAATTGTCGACGGTTCGGGATCAATCCTGATCACACAAGAGTGAAAAATACAGAAAAAGTGACAGAAAAAAAATTGTGATACCAAAGAAGGACAGAATGCATGACAAGGTTCCAAAAAAAATAATGAATTTTATATAAGTCAAAGAAAAAATATTTTTAAACTTCGGTAATTTATAATTGGTAATTTTTAATTAACGTCGTACTAGAGCAACACAACGGGCTTTTGACGACGGTCCGGAATTTTTTTTCCTTAAGGGAAAGATTCGAGGACACCTCGTAATTTTGAACCACGGTCAGATGACGAAGCAACACCTGAGCTGGCTCCCCACTCTCCAAACTTCCACGCCAACCCCACGTGAGGACTTTCGGTCACGACAGATTTAAGGTGCACCAGCCGCCTCTACACCATACGTTTACAAACATCCATGCCCGGACCCGGATTCGAACCAGGAACCCTCCGATCTAGAGGCTAACACCTTAACCACTATACCGGTTGGTCGGCTTTTGTTATCAGGAGCAAAGAGCTTAACTTCACTCTTAAGTCCTTCGTAGAATATTTGGGTCGCTCGTATCATCCTTGCGTACCACCTGAAACGTTGCCGCGTACCACCAGTGGTACGCGTACCACCGGTTGGGAATCCCTGCCTTAATGGAAAAATCCGAGGACAACACCTCGTAATTTTGAACCACGGTCAGATGACGAAGCAACACCTTAGCTGGAACACCACTCCAAACTTCCACACCAACCCAACGTGAGGACTTTTAAACTTCGGAACTATCAAAGTTCAAAAGTGTTCAGGCTCGGGGGTGTCTAACCACGATCCTACTAAATCTGAAGTACCTTTTTCGTTTTCTCAAAACCAGTTTTTTTAACTTTTTATCCTCCCCGTGCCACCAGCCCAGGTGTCGTGCACCCCTTCAAGCTCTAATTAGACTGAACGTGGCGGTCTCAGCGTAACTGCGGGAGGTGCTGAGGCATCACACACACCGTGAATAGCGGGGAGGTGGGGATATTCCTTCCCGGAGGACATCTGAGGAAGATAGCACGCATTTAAGTGTCGTCTTCACGAAACCAGGAATCTTCAGGCATCCAAAGCCGTAACCTGGTTGGAAAAGTAGCGTTTGATTGGTATTTTAATAAACGTCGTACTTGGGGAAAGGTAGCCTGATTGGAAGAGTATCAGATAAACAACCGGAGGGTTACGAGTTCGAATCCTGCCAAAGACAGTCGTGTACAAAGGGGGCTGGTGCACGTTAATGGCCTCAAATGTCCTCACGGAAGTATTTAAAGTGGGGATCCAGATCAGGTGTTGCCTCGTCATCTGACCGTGGTTAAAATTAGGTGGTGTTGTCCTTGTTAAATCTGTGTTGTATTAAATAGAAAGACGGGAAGGCAATCTCAATAGTTACCCATAATGCAGGATATAAAATTGGTATCTGTTTTTTTAACTAGTATTTGTGGTATCCTTGTTCACACATTGGTTTCAGCTCCTCGTTTGTTAATAATTTAATACATTGCTCCTGTATTAGTATGGATTCATCTGAGTTTGTGGGTCTACTTGCTAAAAGGTCCAACACTCCATCGGGGATATCCAAGTGAAGATGGTCTTCAAATCTTTGGCAGAGGTCAGAATAAAGAGCCGTTAAGTATTGACAATAAGCAACCTTATCTTCATCTCGTTTTTGCAATTTTGAAAGGTTAGGAAACTGAGAGCAATCTTTTCTCCCCAAGTTTTGTTTTTATAGAAAAAGTTTTCAACACTTTTCGTTATTATTATTTATATTACTAGGGGGCTCCGCCCCCTGCTTGCTTACGCTTACCAAGTTTTGATCGCATCTAATTTATTTATTAACCAATTTCAAAAATAATTGTACCGTAAGAAAGAGTATAATCTAAGGTATACTGCGATGTTTTCAAATTTAAAAACTTACTGTAATAAGATATACACTGAAGACCAAAACAATTTGACCACCTACTCAATAACGCGTTGCGCCTCCTTTGTCTTGCAAAACAGCTGCAACTCGCCTGGGCATAGATGCCACAATTTCTTGGTACATGACTGGAGACAGGTTGTACCAAATGTCTAAGCAGCGGTCACGCAAAAACGAGATATTCGGACATGGTGGTGTTCGAGCTATGAACTGCCGCTCCATGACACCCCAAATTTACTCTATCCGGCGATTTAGTTGGCCAGGAGATTACGTGGAATTCATCAGTATGCTCCTCGAACCACTCCAGCACAATCCGAGCCTTGTGACATGGGGTCTTGTCCTGCTGGAAGATTCCATTTCCAGTTGGGAAGACAGACGCTATGTAAGGGTGCAACTGATCCGCAACTACCACAACTACGAATCCCAGAGTCGCCCTTGAGAACGTCCCCCAAAGGATAATACCGCCACCACCAGCCTGTGTATGACCTGTTGTACAAGAGGAGAGAAACTGTACGCCTGGAAGACGGCGTACCCTGACACGACCATCGACGTGATGAATGAGAAATTGTGATTCATCTGACCAGGCAACTCTCTTCCACTCATCCATGGTCCAGTCTTGATGTTCCCGAGCACACTGTAGCCGTAGTTGACGATGACGCTAGGTCAACAAAGGCACACGAATGGGACGTCTGCTGCACAGTCCCATAGCCAACAGTTGTCGGATGAACTGTGTGTTCCGAAGCACTTGCGCTTGGACCTGCATTGTATTGGGCTGTCAGCTGAGCCACTGTCTCGCGCCGATTTTGCTTTAGCAAGCGGGACAGTCTTCGATGTCATTTTTCTTTGATGACGTGTGGACGACCAACACCTTGGCGTCTACTGCTGTTGTCACCGTCATTTCAGAGTCTTCGGGCTATTATGATTTGCCCTCTATCAAATTCGCTTAAATCAGCAGTCTTTCCCATCACTCGCAAAAGTAAGTGCAAGAATTATTACTTACCTTCTCCAGCAGCAGTTAAATACCATTCTTACTCAATCACGTACCCTACACGTCATCAAGACGAGTTCATTAAAAAATGTGGGGATGGTCATAATGTTTTGACTCGTCAGTGTAGATATAACAGTTTTAAATAAAATAACAAAAATATCCTGATTTTTCTCGAATTTCCAAAAAAATACTATCAGGAATCAAATTGAAATTTCTAAAAAAATCTCGACGAGTTGCAAAAATTCATGTTAAGAGGTACTCTAAAACAATCACGACTAAAAACTGAAAAATCGTACGTCTTTTGCTCACTCGCGTTACAAATTTCGCTTTTTCAATTTTGACACTTTTTAAACCTTAAACTAATAGCCGCATCGGAAAAAAAATCTTTAGAATTATCCAGGGAACACGATGTAAACGAACCATGTCAAGTTCGTAATTTTCTGAACCGTATTTTCTTGGGAAACCGTCTATGAATCGAGCTAAACAACACAGTTTTCAATCCTTCGACAGTGGCGTCGGTAATTTTGCTCTAATATTATAAAAGGAAGTGCTTGTTTGTTTTCTTGGACTAAAAGTCCTGACGAATCTAGGGCACTTACAGTAATGAGATTTTTTCACACAGGTAGTCCGAATGTTTTGCAATTTTAGGGTCGACGCGAATTTAAAAATTCAATCTAGAATTTTAAATGAATTTAATAGTTTTTTCAATATTCTTTCTTCTTTCGCGGAATGAAGAAACATCAACATTTAGACTTTTCCCCTCACGTCAGCCTTTGGAACCATGACAATTTTTTTCATCTCCCTTCTCTAGAATGGGAGAGAATACATTCGAATGAATTCATTTGTTTCGAGTTTCATTCATTTTGATTTCCTGGGAAACGGATTCCAGTGGAGCAAAAGATATTACTAAAGTTATCACTGGCGTTCTTCAGTGCTTTTTTCTATCTCAGCGATCGTTAAAAGTAGAATAAAAATTTTAACGGATTTGAAGTCTGCGGAAAATTTTTCACCAGATCACCTTTAACTTTTTTTTTTCTTTTATATCTTCGCTAGAGATTGTAACGTCACGTGAACTTTCGCTTTCCAAAAATAAACAGATTGCATTTTCTGCCCTTCGCGTTAAAATAAAAATAAAAACAGATTACATTTCCTGCCCTGTTCCATTTCAGCGAAGGAGAGGTAAAAAACATTTTGACTGGAATTGTTAAGCTCTTTTTTTACGTAAAATTGGAATCGTTAAAGGTAGATTGAAATGTTCAACAGATTCGAAATCTACGGAAAATTTTACACCAGTTTAATACTTTACATTACCGCGTTGCCCGTTTTGTTGGTTTGCGAAGCAAACCTTTACCACGGGCACGGGCAACGCCGTGCTAGCCACGCAGTGGCTAGTTTTTAATACAGAGAAATATTATTAGTTTTGATTAAATTTAATTGGATCACCTTGCTGCTTCAAATTGGTTTCGTTAAGTTACTTTCCAGGAATTCGAACACTGAATCAGAGTGCATAAAATGAATCCACACACAAACATATGCTTCTAGATAACAAACAAACTTCCGTGTTAAGTAGTAAACGATTGCAATCTTCATCATTTTCCAAACAAAGTTGTGGAAATAAACTCTCATTTAAGGCACTCCATTTGATTTTATTAACTGCTCTAATGTCATAATCTAGTGAGCCATGCAAGCGTTCACTAAGATTTTTGGCGACTAAATTTTGTCGATGAATGATACAATGTGCAGATAATACATTCCGTATAGCTTGTTTTAAGTATGCCAGAAAGACTCGGAGTGGTCCTACCATTGGGCCATAGCACCGTCAGTAGCAACGAAGATAATATTTCTAAGGGATCATTTAAATCGAAAAATCTTTTTAATTCATTAAATATTGTTTCACCTTTCGTATTAGTTTCAAAACATTTGGCAAGTACCAATTCTTGTGAAATTTTCTTTTACAAATCTCACATAAGTTAAAAGTAAAGCTTTGTTTCTAGACAAAGTTGACTGGTCAAGCTGTATAGACAATTAAAATGTTTTTAAGTATTTGTATAAAGAATTTTCTACGCACTGAGCCATTTTGTCAATCCTTCTTTGTACTGTATTATTACTCAGTGGAATTCTTATAATATCGAAAGCTGGTTTATGCAGCACGTGGCGTATTACCTCACTTACAGCTGGAATAAGTTCCGATATGGGTAGTTCTGAAAAGGTGGGAACAAGACACATTTCATAACTTTAAGTTTGACAGCTAAAAAATTTAATTCTTAAAATTAATTTTTTTGTTCTCAATGGGTTTTTAGTTTTGTTCAGAGACAAGAATTGGCATTATTTATAACAGTTTGGTGTAAATATCATTAAAATTAAATTCTTTAGTTACAAATATCGGATTTTGGACATCTATAATGTTAACTGATACTGTATACGAAGAAAATAAATTCTAATGTGTTTTCTAGAATCGCAGAAAAAAATAATAAATGTATAGAGTATAAGGATAGTTTGTTTACTATTTTGATCCGTAGATGGCATCATTAGTTTAAAATTTTGAAGAATTAACAAAGAAACTATACTAAAGCCATGCAGAATGTTTAGAGAGGTCCAAAAGTAACGACCGAAATAGCTCTATACCTGAAGCAAAAAATATATTAGTACTTTAAACTGCATTTATTTGTCTTTAAAATAACTTTTTTTTCGTTTAAAAGCATTTTTAAGTATTTTTGTGCATTGTCTTTGTCGTACATATAATTTCTTAATTTAAATAAATGCGATACAAAATCGCGTAATGATTGAATTACCGATTTAATTTATGCTATGATGGTGCCGATGTCCCACAACATAAGAAAAAAAAAGTATTAATTACGATCTCCTTTCATCAGGTTAATAGTTTTGATCGAAAAATAAAGTGAATTTAGCAGATACAATATTAATACCATTACTATGCACATGTCCAGGAAACGTGTACGATCGATGTCAAATGGCGACGGCGTCGATCGTAACTCCATTGTGGACGTGATGTAGCAACAATCTCAATAAGATCGTAAAGAATTTCGCGTTGTGTTTTTTTTAATAATATTTTTCTTTCTTTTTTTATGTTCTGCCTTATGGCTGTAATGATCCTTTGAATAAACTTTTTAAGATGAAACTTAGATTTTTAGAACGTTTCTTTCCCCGATTTATTCTATAGGAATTATAACTTTTCCAGGAGTTTTCAAGGATAAAGTTATTTTTATTTTATGATTATGTTTTCCTTTTTGTATGTGTAAATATATATTACTTAAAAGATCACAAAAATCAACCAAAGTCAAAATTTTGTAATTAGTAATAAAACTACAGAATTAAACAAATCTATGATTTAAAAATCTGGAAAAACAAAATTATAATTTTTAAATATTCAAATCTACTCTAATTTTAAAATATTGAAAATTTATAACTAATTTATTATTAGTAATTAGACATGTGAAATGCTAAGTTGTGTAACCTACAGGCCAGCAACGCTCAAAATCTGTAACCTACAGGAAAGCAATGTCAAAAACTGTAACCTACAGATCTTGTAAATAAATGTTTTAATTAGTAATTTTGCAGAACAGTTCCTGTCTTTGAATGATTGTATATTGTATTCTAGGCCTATAAACAATAAAACAAAAAAGTAGTGACGTTAAATTTCAAAATTTTAAAAACTATTCATAGTTAACATTTAGTGTTCCCACATTTTGAGATGTTCCATATATGAGTGTAATGAGGCACTTCAATTTAGAAATATGATTCATTTGTCAACCCCACACATATATAACGATTTTTTGCCGTAACTAATATGACAGATTGAAGATTTTGACTTTAACGGTGCGTCGTCGTAATTTCATTTAGAATCGAGCGCGCCAGTCAATAAGAGGCAACAAGTAGTTCCCGATGCTTGGCGCCATTGGCAGATTGTTTACTTAACCATTGACTAACGTTTGTGCGATGATTGTCATTACTTGTGGGGTTTTTTTTTGTACCTATCTATACTTATATTTACTCAGGACGTAAGAATCGCTACCAATTTATTTATTGCTAAATATTTTAACTTTCATATTTTTGAAAAAGGGTTACAATTATTTGACTTAAAATTAAAACTTTTTCGGATCCCCCGACGTTATTCACGCACCCCCAGACTAATTTAAATTTGCCACAGACCCCCTCAGTGATCCCAAGGACCACTGATATTCCATAGGGACCACTTTGGGAACCACTGGTCTAGATATAGATACGTTTATGCATATTTCATTATTATGCTTACTTTTTTCATTGTATGATTTCTATGCTCACTTTGTAAATCTTATAATCACTTGTCTGTAAGCAATGAAGTTGTCCTACTGGATTGAGTGTCTATGTATGTAGTTCATCTTTAGCAATGTAGCATTTATTTTGTTCAGTTCAATCATTTAGTGTAATGTTTACTTCTACTACTGTTACTACTGTGTATTCTTATTTTCATCTGTACAATTTAAAATGCTTTTGTAAATTTGTCTGGTCTTTGTATCCTGTTTATTTTGTTACTTGTGTATTTGTTTCATATGAACCAATTGCATTTTTGACTGTCCGAGTGGATTAAGGGCCCTGAGGACTTTATGGGGCCTGACAAAAGTCTTTCGGACTGCCTCTCGTGTAGCCTTACCTCCTTTGGGTAGACGGGGGGGGGGGGTTAGGGTTTTAATCTTACAAGTGGTTATGACGAGATAACTCGTCCAAGATCGAACCAATTTTGCTCATAACGAGGTATCTCGTCTTCAAAATATTGCCTATGATTTTGTGATCTCGTAATTTCTGCCATGACGAAATACCTCCTCCGTGTCAGAGATTTGGTTAGTTTTGCTAAGACGAGAAACCTCTCGAGACAGCCATCAGGAGAGTAAAAAAAAAAAAAAAGAGGCCATTTTGTCTATTTCTAAATTTGTAGGCAAATCTTGGATTAAAAAAAAAAAAAAAACGGCAAAAAAAAAAGGAAAAAAACTACCGAAAAGTGAAGGAAAAAAAAGACAATGACGAGATCAAGATCCTGTCAATTTCTTTCATGACGAGATAACTCTTCCATCAAGATCTGGTCAGTTTTGCTAATGAGACGAGATGGCTCTCGAGTCAGCCATCAGGAGAGAAATAAAACCAACCAAAGAGGACATGTTCTATTTCTCTAAATTTGCAGAAAAATCTTAGGTTAAAAAAACCCTGCAAAAAAAACTCCCGTGAAGTACCGAGAACTAAGAAAAGAAAGCCAATTTTTTGATGATAACGATATAAAGATCCTGTCTATTTCTTCCCTGAAGGGATACCTCCTCCATTAAGATCTGGTCAGTTTTGCTAATAAGACGACATACCTCTCGAGACAGCCATCGGGAGAGTAAAAAAACCAACCAAATAGGGCCTTTTGTATATCTTTAAATTTTCAGGAAAATCTTCGCCTACCATGCAAAAAATAACGCAACAGAAAAGAACAACCTTATAATTTCAAGAATATTAAAAAAGAATTTTCTGCGTTCACAGAATTTTATTCGCAGATCGAAATAAAGAATGGAAAGTCGCTTCCAGGGAAAAGATCAGCCTCAAATCCCTCGTTCCCAACCACAGACAACTTTTCCCTTCCCAAGATTCCGGATTCTTATCAAATCCAGCACCTGCCACAGAGCTGATTCGAAACGAAGCGAGGGTGGAAAAAGAGACAGAAAAGAAGAGTGTGTACACGAGGGGGTGACGACCTACGGCCATTACTTCCAGCCAGAACGTCCCCACCAACTGTATAAAGAAATCTGTCACCGCTGTGGTAAAATAAGCACTTGCTGCGAAACAGAAGGCCCGGCCTGTTTTTTCCCAGAGAACAACCGATCCTTGAGTCCAGGTTTTTTTCGTCGCCGGCACGATTTATAAACATGGAAAAAGAAAATCCGTTGCGCAGCTGGATCGTAGATTCCGTTTCGGACAGAGGGTGTGACAGTTCCCTTCCCTCAACTGCATATCAACAGCGTTGAGATATCGCCTACACAGACTTTGCTTCTACGGTCCCGTATCAACCCTTATAAAACATCCCATCCTGCGGCGCCCCCGGGTTTTCGGATTATTTTTTTTGTTTTGGGTTTCGCCTCTTCATCTCGTTCATTGTTTTCTTTTTCGTTTTGTGTATCTGCACACCCACCCCGCCATCTGCGGGGCCCACCCGCGCGGTCACGTGGCTCCAATCAATTGACGTCACCTTGGCGGCGAATTCGCGTCGCCAAGTTGGGGTTTCTTCGGGGCTGTTGTTGCGAGAGGCAATCAAACGTTCATTAAAGCCCGTTTCGCGGAATGGGAGTTTGCTTTTTGTCGTTCGAAATGGCGCGGGGTTGAGGTGATTTTGAAAATGAAAAAGGTTCCGCGATGGCAGTCGAATGAGGCGATGTTGGAGTGTCAAAAGCAAGGACGAACCTAACTATATTAACTAATTCTATACGCAAATTTCGCATAGTAGGCAATTGCAAAACGGAATTTCTTTCTAAAAATCAGTAACTCTGAATGGTGGTACAACAGGTACTGGGATCGAATCCCGGTTTGGGGCAGGGATGTTTTGATGGATTGGAATCCCCACTTTAGATCATAGGTGTATGTGTGTTCCAGTCAATCTCTTACATTACAAAAAAGAACCATGGAGACAAATCAGTGTTCGAAAGCGCCAATTTACGTATTGGAACCTTTCTTTGGTAATTTTTAATTAACGTCGTACTTCCTTCCTTCGAATGGAAGCAGACCCCTCCGTACCGAGTTACTGAAAACCCACAGCGGATTAGCCGAAGCTAGGGAAAGCCTCTAATGAGAAATTTTAGAAGTGGGCCTAGTGACGTGCCGTCCGAAAAACCCTCATCTGCCCAGGATGAACACGATAGCGAGTGGACGTGGTCGACCCTGAAATGTGTGCGCTGAAGATATGTGGTCCGGCTCATTGATATCAGTCAACCTTAGGTCCGTTATGAGCCGGAAAAGTTTTCTTCATAGATTCGTGCCGAGGGGTGTCAGAGGCGCACACCCAGGCATCTCCTAGGAACCTATCGGCATTCCTGAGTAGCCCAGCGGAACAGCAGGCTGCCCCAACATCCTGTTTATCCGGTACCGTGGGCAACCGATACCATCATCTATGGAGTCTTGCAGACCCTTGCCGTCCGCCAGATAGCCTTCTTTCGTTAGCGTACAGGTATTGGCCTAGGGCAGCCGGGGAGTGGTCCCGACACCGCTAGTTTCCGTGTGGCACCTAAGGAGGTTCCTGTCGCTACTTGATCGCAGGAACAGTGGCATCGCCCTGTGCCAGTTCCTACGACCCAAACCGATAGCCTGCTGGCTAGAGCGGCTTCGCCACGTTAGAGACTGACATATTCCTCCTACACGGATAGACCCATGATCTGCGGAGTTATGGAGTCCCCTTGCAACTCCAGAAAGAGCCGCGGTCCGAGTGGTGCAACAACACCTGAGCTGGCACTCCACTCTCCAAACTTCCACACCAACCCATCGAGACTTTTCTTTGGAAAAATAATGGGTTTCGCGACAGCTAATTCGGTAGTGCAGCGGATTGGAGGGTCGAAATTGGCAGGTTGCGAGTTCGAAACTCGAATTAATCAAAGACCGACTTGCTCGTGGTTTTTGGTACATGTTAAATCTGCCATGGCCGCAAGTTTCCTCACACTAGCGTGGTGTGGATGTTTTTAGAGTGAGGTACCTAGCTCAGGTGCTTAACTTGTCATCCGATCGTGGTTCAAAATTACGAGATGTTGTCCTAGGGTCTTTTACCCTTCGGGATCGATCCCGGACCATAGCCAATAACCTGCTGTGTTGTTCCAGAACGACGTTAATTCAACCAATCAACCATTGGCTAAAAAATTGATTTTGTAGTCATTAAGCAAAACACGTTCACTGATGTTTATTTTTAAACTGTTGGAATACAATTTTTTAAACGTCTTATCTCATTTAAAATGAATGCCACCACAGCTTCCTCCCCCCCCCCCCCAAAAAAAAAAAAATTTCATAATAATAATAATAATAATAATACTGAATTTAATCAAACATCTTGGGGGTACACTTGACCATTCTTATCGGTAACAAACAAATCGCCTCCTTCTCAATGTCATGCAACCAATGGTTCCATACGGTTTGCGATCCATACCAAAATGGTTCAAATGAATTTTTCAGGGTTTGTGATAAACGTGATTGTGAAGAGGTAGGGTAAGGTCATTTTAATTAACTTCGTACTAGAGGTTAACTGGTGGTTAAGGTGTTAGACTTTAGTCCCAAAGGGAAGGAAGGCCGACCAACCGGTAGAGTGGTTAAGGTGTTAGCCTCTAGATCGGAAGGTTCCTGGTTCGAATCCGGGTCCGGGCATGGATGTTTGTAAACGTATGGTGTAGAGGCGGCTGGTGCACCTTAAATCTGTCTTGGCCGAAAGTCCGCACGTTGGGTTGGCGTGGAAGTTTGGAGAGTGGGGTGCCAGCTCAGGTGTTGCTTCGTCATCTGACCGTTGTTCAAAATTACGAGGTGTTGTCCTCGAATCTTTCCCTTAAGGGACTGATTCCGGACCGTCGTCAATAGCCCGTTGTGTTGCTCTAGTACGACGTTAACTAAAATTACCATTACCCAAAGGGAAGGCCTGACGGCACATCTCTGAGGCCACCTTCTCTGAAATAAAGCTTCTCAAAACCTAAATCTTTTCAGGAGATACATATTTGTAGACACGAGGAGACTACATAATTTTTAACCACGGCAAGACGACGAGGTCACAACTGAGCTGGCACCCCACTCTCCAAATTTCCCACCACGAAAACGTAAGGACATTTGAGGCCACGACAGATTTAACGTGTATCAGCCTCCACATACACGACGGTCTTTGGTAGGATTCTAACTAGTAACCTTCCTGTTGCTGATCCACTGCTTTTCCAAACGGTCTACCGTGACCGACTTGTCTACAGGGATCCGTCGTTATGGTTCGTGAGCCGACGGCTGGTCGGCTCATGAACGTATGGTGGTTAAGGTGTATGCCTCTAGATCGTAAGTTTCCTGGTTCGAATCCGGGTGTGTGCATGGATATTTGTAAGCGTATAGTGTAGAGGCGGCTGATGCACCTTAAATCAGTCGTGGCCTAAAATCCTCACGTTGGGTTGGTGTGGAAGTTTGGAGTGTGCGGTGCCAGCTCATGTGTTGCCTCGTCATCTGACCGTGGTTTCAAAATGACGTGGTGTTGTCCTCGGATCTTACCCTAAGGGATTAATCCCGGACCGTCGTCAATAGCCTGTTGTGTTGCTCTAGTACGACGTTAGTTAAAAATTACTAAAATTACCAATTATGGTTCGCGACCAGTTAAATAGAGTTATGATTGTTGCAGCGTTATTTGGAGATATTCTCAAGCTGGATATAGGAGGTGGGGAGTGTTTCTATGGTGATAATAGTGTTTCTATGGTGATAATGGTGTTTCGTGTTTACGTATTCCGAACACGACGTCAGTTAATTTGGTTTTGAAAACGATTTCAGTATTTCGCCGATAAAAAATTCATACAATAAATTCCGAATCGAAAAATGATAGTCGATAGGACAACTACAATTAGAGATACGATATTGTGTCACCCAGATCAATTTTCATATTTAACCATTTATTTTTTTCTCAACACACATTAAGTGCTCAAAATCAACTTAAATAACATTTCAATATCTATGCACCATTCATTTCCCTTTTCATTTTAAAATAGTTGTGACAGTTGATTAATATCCCCAAATATGATATTAATCTCCAAATAGAGTTAGACCATGTTTTGGTCAAACGATTGCAAATGAGCGAATACCTATAAGTTTGGTTAGGTGAGTTCTGAATTTTGACGCTATGGTCATGTTTGACCAAGCTGAACCAATCACAAAACTGCGTCAAGTAATGGACATTCACAAGGAAAGACTTTCCCGATACAGAACAGAGAAATTCACACAGGGTGCTATAGGAATTAAATCTGTGTGACCTACAACTCAAGGAATACCAATACCAACTTGGTATTGTGGCTTGTTCTGGTAATATACAGTACACAGAAATTTGCATTACACTGCCTCATAGATAAATGTCCAAAATGGCATACTTGTTTGAAATGGAGACTCGATCTGTGTTTCTAAAATATTGTTTCACACGTCAATTTTAATATTCACTCATTATTGTAGACAACTCATAAGTGCTCCATATCAAGTTAAGCAAAATAATGTAAGCTATTTTCATTTTTTATTTAAATCCCCAATCCTCGAGCAAATACAGTTCATGTAATTTCTTTGTAAGAGAGAAGTTAATTTTTTCATGGTCGATTTGTAAGATCCTCAATTAATATTGATACAATCGGGAAAATAACAAAATATTATATAAAAGAATAAGAATGCGATTTATAAAATTGAGAACAATTAAAAATACAATGAAGGAAGACAAATTTCATTTGAAACATTTTTTGGCAAGCTAAATGTTGACAGCGGTAGTATTTCTGCTGTCACCAAAACGACCATAAATTACATTTTAAGCTAACCCGATAAATATGACGCGAGAGCTTTTGGGTAGTATAAGTAATATGTGTATCTTCATTAATTCATGTGGTTTCGTTCACTGAAATCCCTCATAACGAAATAAAGCAACAAAGAATGGATTTTCAAATAAAAAAATAACGTTGGAAAGGTCTAAACACACACACACACACACAAAATTAGCTTTATACTATCAAGTTATAGACAATAGTATTTGGATTGCTTGAATCACGATGTACGTTGTAAAACTTGATATTTCATTCAAAATCCACGCAAAGAGGAAATTGAAGGACGAGAAAGGAACATGAATAAGAAATTGCATCGGAGATAAGATTTCCAATTAAGATCGATCAAATCAAATTCAGATGCTATTATTTACATAGTGAAAGAAATGAAAATTAGTGAAGAGTATTAAATTTTTAAGAAGCAAAGAGAGAGAGAGAGAGAGAGAGAGTATGTAGGCGTATGTAAAGAAAAGTTCGCATCAATTCTAAAACTGACTATTCCACAAAAATTCTAAGCTTCATTCATCAATGGAACTATCGTAATGCAAACATTTGTTTATGAAAATCGTTTGCTGTTAAACGTTCGAAACAATTTCATTCGACAGAACACGCTCTACGGATTTAGTTCTGAATTCTTGGAATTTAGATCTAATATATCATAAGAAACCGGATGAGATAGTTACTTGCGTAGTAAAGCCAGTCCTCTTTAGTCCCTAATAAAGAAAGTTTATTCTTAAAATATGAATTGTTCTGTAACGAAAAAAAATGGTGAAGTTTAATTTCATGGTTCATAGATTCCATTCTCAAAACTTCGAGTTAGAATCTTTTCACACTATGAAGTTATTATTTTGTAGTGTCTTGGGTTATTTTTCTTGTGGTAAACACTGGCTTAATCACTGAATGCAGATCTTGAATATTAAAAATTTATTTTTTATATAAAAGTTCATTCAAAACATTTAAAAAGAAATCGCTCTGGGCAAAAAATCGGTTTCAACATAGACGTACCTTACGAACTCCAATGGAAAGGAGTTCATAAACCTTGACAGTTCGTTTTAAAAGGGAATTAAAATTTTATGACTTATGGGGATGGGTAGTTAGGCAGGTAGGTATTCTAATTAACGCAGCTCTGGAGCAACACAACGCGGGCTATTGGCGACGGTCCGAGATGAATCCCAAAGGAAACGATTCGAGGTCAACGCCACGTAATTTTTACCCGTTCTCAGATGACGACATTTAGATTGGACACGATGAAACTTTCCAAGTGTGTGGGATCGTAATACAGATTCGTTAAAACTAGCTGCGCGACGAAAGTTCAACTACAATACAGAACACCTAGGTCGTGCAATGGGCCTCAGTAGCCCACTTGGAAGAGTAACGGATTAGCAGTTGGAAGGTTGCGAGTTCAAATCCTACCAAAGACCGACGTGAACAACAGGGGCTGGTTAAATCTGTCGTGACCTCAAATGTCCTCACGTTGTCTTGGTGTGGAAGATTGCATAGTGGGGTGCCAACTTAAGTGTGACCTTGTCATCTGACCAGGGTTCAAACTGACGAGGTAAAGTAATTTTTAAATAAAGTCGTACTAGAGCAACACAACGATATTGACGATGGTCTGGGATCAATCACCAAAGCGAAAGATACGAGGAGAACACTACTTAAATTTGAACCAACAAAATGATGAGGTGTTGTCTTCGGGATTGATTCCTGACCAGTTCGTTGTGTTGCTCCATTCAGACGTGAATTTAAACAACCTGAAGTTCGTTGATAACGGGATTATTTGAGCTTCGTATGAGCCATAATTACCCCTTTAATAATTCTTATAACTGGTTTCCTTTGAGGACAGTCGTCAATAGCCCTTTGCTGTAGTCCGACGTTAATTAAAAATTACCAATTACATATAACGGGTTGTACGAATATCAAGACCAACTGGGACGTTGTATAGAGTTCTGCTCTTACTGATTCAATGAAAAGGGATGTTAAACCTCTTAGTTGTTTCGGTATCTCTTCATTAGCAAAACTGGACAGATCTTGATGGATGATATCTCGGTGTTTAGAAGAAAACTGACTAAACCATGGTGAAGACATATCTCGCCACAAGCAGAAAATTGACCAGATCTTGATCTCGTCATCATAAAACAATCGTCAATATTTTGATGACGGAGTATCTCGTCATTAGCGAAATGTCGAAACCCCTTGGAGGGTTTAGTCCAGCAGAATGATAACTCGCCGGCAAGGTTCATGCAGAAGTTTATTTCTCTTAAGTGTCAGTAAAACGCTTCTTGCAGATATTTCTATTCACTTGACGGTATATGTATTGTGTTTGGCGCATCTTGGCGAAAGGTGGCCCTTTCTATACAAGAACTAACCCATTGTTCTTCTAATGAAATAGACGGAGTATGCGAGGGCAGTTTAATTTGATTTCTTCCTGTCGCTCGCTCTGAATAACTCTCACATGATTTTGGGAAAAACATAAATCCTAATTGTTGATTGATTAAAATGATTATCCAACATGATTAAATATACTAATCTGCACCTCGATTGACAATCGGAACAAGTCCTTTTGTCAGCATATGTTTGCCCGTAACCTTCTGAGGTTTTACGACGGAGACTACTCTCACATGCGGTCTATTTCACTGGAAGGTTGATGACCCAACCATGATTTGATGACTTTCTCTAGCTTTTTCATATTCGCGATTTGAATCAAAGGTCCTTTCAAATGAACACAACCGTCGGTTGCAGGCCTCATCAACACGTCCCATTTCCCTGTCAGACTTAACTACCCTCTTGAAGGATGGATGGAAGCAAATACCAACTGCATGTTTGCAAGAACACATTCAAGGTATGTCTGAAACTGTGCAGAGTTAATCGCGATCAGAGGTGGAAAGGAGCCCTATTGGAATTTCAATAGAATCAACAATTTCTAGAACATTCTAGTGTGCGGACGACTTTTTTAATGTAGTCAATCTCTAATGTTATAAATGGCTAAATCCCGGCGTTGCCCGGAACCGTGGTGTTAGGTACTAATCTGGTGTAAAATTTTCCGCAGATTTCGAATCCGTTGAAATTTTTAAGTTTTCTTTAACGATTCTAACTTTACAAAAGAAGAACTTAACAATCCCGGTCAGTATGCTTTTTATTTTTTGCTCTTCGCTGAAATGGAATAGGGCATTGTAATCTGTTTTTATATTTATTTGAACGCGAAGGGCAGAAAATGCAATCTGTTTATTTTTGGAAAGCAAAAGTTCACGTGACGTCTCAATCTCTTGCGAAAATATAAAAGTAAAAAAGAAAATAAAACGCAAAAGGTATCTATCTGGAGAAAAATTTTCTGCAGATTTCAAATCGTTAAAATTTTCATTCTACTTTTAACGATCGCTGAGATAGAAAAAAGTACTGAATAGCGCCAGTGATAACTTTAGTAATATCTTTAACTTCACTGGAATCCGTTTCGCGGGAAATCAAAATGATCCCCGTCCGCCGTCGTCAATAGCCTGTTGTGTTGCTCTAATACGACGTTATTAAAAAATTACCATACGGTCCTCGGATCTTTCCCTTCCGGATAGATCCCGAACCGTCTCCAATAGCCCATTGTGTCGCTACAGAACAACATTAATTAAAAAATAACAATATCTGACAGAGTAAATTTGCTTTACCAGATTTGACTCTTCCGCGATGTATAAAAATAACCATCCAACCTTTGTTATGTAATTTTCACATTTAGACACTACAAAATGCATTGCTTTCATTAAAACATAATGGAAAAAAATTAAATAATTTTTTAATTGCAATTAGGTTTCTGTTATTTTTACTACTCACTATCCTCTGCGTGGCTAGCCCGTGCCCGTGGTGTTTGATTTTTATCTGGTGTCAAATTTCCGCTGATCAAAAAATAAAATTTTCATTCCGCCTTTAACGATTCCGATTTTACGAAAAAAAACTTAACAATCCCAGTCAAAATGTTTTTATTTCTTTGCTCACCTTCGCTAAAATAAAAATATTTTTTATTTTTTTTCAACGTGAAAGGCAGAAAATGCAATCTGTTTATTTTTGGAAAGTGAAAATTCACGTGACGTCATAATCTCTTGCTTTATTCTACCTTTAACGATCTCTGAGATAGAAAAAAGCTCTGAAGAACGCCAGTGATAACTTTAGTAATATCTTTTGCTTCACTGGAAACCGTTTCGCAGGAAAGTAAAATGAATTAATCTTGAAACAAACGAAGGTCATATGAAAAAATATGGCATGGTTTCAAAGGCTGACGTCAAGGTCACACGTGAGGGCGAAAAGTCTAAATTTTGATGTTTCTTCATTCCTCTGAATTTACCCGGTACAATGAAGAATGGTGAAAAAAACTATTAAATTCATTTAAAAACGTTCTAGATTGAATTTCAAACTTCGCGTCGACCCTAAAATTGCAAAAAATTCACACTACCTGTGTGCTAAATCTCATTATTGTAAGTGCCATAGATTCGTCAGGACTTCGCGGGCAAGAAACAAACAAACAAACAAAAAAAAACAGACAGACAGACAAACACTTCCTTTTATGATAGTAGAGATTATGGCTCTACTAATGCGGACTTGTGAATTACGTTACACATGTGCCCTAAGAAGGAAAGTTCACTTTACTCCTCACACACAAACACACATCCACGTTCTAGGCACAATCCTTAAATAGAGAGTCACACATTCATCGATAACGGAAAAACACCGTGCCGTTCCTCAGATTGAATTAGAAAACTTGGAACCTGGTTCGAAACCCCTTGACCACTAGAATCCTGGTTCGACACCCCTTGACCACTAGACTGATTGGTTGCTTCCAAAACTTAAATCAATTGTTCTACAATTTTATCAAAAGAAATTTTGTATACAAAAGTAACTATTAGTTTTATTGTTAATGGTAAGGTAATTTCGTAATTTCTTTAAATTAACGTCGTACTAGAGCAATACATCGGGCTATTGACGACGGTCCTTGATCAATCCTCTAAGGGAAAGTTGCGAGGACAACACCACGTAATTTCGAACCACGGTCAGATTGGGAGGCAACACCTGCTTTTCAAAATTCTGCACCAACCCAACGTGAGGACTTTCGGCCACGACAGATTTAAGGTGGACCAACCGCCTCTACACCATACGCTTACAAACATCCATGCACTGATCCGGATTCCAACTAGCCACTGCATGGCTAGCCCGGGGTTGGCCGTGCCCGTGGTGTAAGGTATTAATCTGGTGTAAAATTTTCCACAGATTTCAAATCCGTTGAAGATATATTCAATTTAAAAATTATTTATTTAAAGAAAATTATATTTTTAGGTATCAGTCTATAGTGAAATTTTCCTCAGATTTCAAATCCGTTGAAATTTTTACTCTACCTTTAACGGTCAAGGAGATGGAAAAAAGAACTAAGTGACTCCAGTTAAAAGATTTATTGTCTTGCTGGAAAATCATTCCTCCGCGCAAAATCAAAGCGGAAATGAAAAAAATAATTTTTCTCCGAGTTCCCCGCGATGAAAAAAACAACTTAGCATGGTTCCAAAAGCTGACGGCAAGGTCACGTGGTTGAAAAAGTATAAATTCGGGTGTTTCTTCTTCTGGAAGAAATGCGTTGAAGAATCCAAAACTGATCCAAGTCGTGGAACCCTTAAGAGAATTAGAATTTTCTCACGGCACCCCCTTGTCATGTAATATCTATCTGTGGTGTAAATATATATACATATATAAGAACATAGACATATTTATACAAATACTTTAATTGTACTCTTAATAGAAAAATAGAAAAACATAGATGTGGGTAAAAGTATAAATAAAACAAAAAAATTACCTTCACCATGCTCTTGGAGGTATATGTGTGTGTTTAGTGCAACGGGTGAGCCAACTGTTCACTGCACAGTTGTTCGAATCGTAGAATTAAGATACAGCTACTCGCATTTTTCTTACGACATTATTTTTCGAACGATATTTGCTCCATATAATAGCTGCTGCTTCATGGGCGCTTCGCGGCACCCCTAATCTCTCTACGTGGCCCCTTAGGGTGCCGCGGCACACACTTTGGGAACCCCTGCGCTAGATAATAAAACTTTTAAATTCATTTAAATATATTCCAGATTGAATTTTAAAATTCGCCGCGACCCAAAAGTTGCAAAAAAAAATTCGGACTACCTGTGTGCCAAATCTCATTGCTGTAAGTGCCAAAGAATCGTTAGGATTTTGCGGCAAGAAACATACAAACAAACAGACAAACATATAAACAGACAGACAAACAAACAGAAAGACAGACAGACAGACAAACACTTCCTTTTATAATAATAGAGATTCCAACTAGGAACCTTCCAATGTAGAGGCTAACACCTTAACCATCAGACCGGCAGGTCGGTAGCTAATGAGAAGGTAGGAAGTTGAATTAAGTAGAGGCAGTGGAGCAACAACACAGCGGGCTATTGACAAGGGTTCGGGACTTTTCAACTCTCAACTTTCACATCAGAGTAAAGACATTTGAAACCACGCCATATTTAACGTGTCCCAACCCCATACATACACGACGGTCTTTGATAGGATCGAGTTTCGAACTTGAAACACCTCCGGTCGCTATGTTGCTACTCTTCCTACCAAGCTACTACAACCCCTTATGGAAAATGGGAGCCGTCGAAAAAAACATTGAAGAGGGCTGAGCAAGAAACGTGTCCCTGCAGTTTGAGCCTTGAGTCTCTTGATAAGTCACGACTGCTTATACGTAACCATCTCTAAGCATGACACTGGCTGACTCTTTTCATGGTATTCATTGTGACCTTGACTAGACCCTGAACTCTGATCATCTACTTGTTCATAAAATATTTAAAATTTAAAATTCAGTGGATTTGGAAAGGACAAGAAGTTAATGGCGGAATGCCAAACGTCCGTCATCATAAACACTTCACATTTTCCATATTTGTTCTTCACCCAAAGCGTAATCAAGGCATTGGTTTTCATCTAAGGATTCGCGGTTCAGCTAATAAAACACATATTATTAGTCCCATTCTTTTCTATCAAGACTCAAATCGGTCCCATTACAAGTATGAGGTGTCATCTCACCGTGTTTCAAAATTACGTGGTGTTGTCCTCGGATCTTTCCTTTAGGATACTAATCCCGGGGGGGGATCCGTTAAGGGAATTGACCTACTGAGTAGCCCGGACCGTCGTCAATAGCCCATTGTGTTGCTCTAGTATGACGTTAATTAAAATTACCAAATTACCTATCAAGTATGAGTTTAAGGTAATTTTAATTAACGTCGTACTAGAGCAACACAACGGCAATGACGAGGCAACACCTGAGCTGGCACCCCACTCTCCAAACCTCCACACCAACCCAACGTGAGGACTTTCGCCACGACAGATTTAAGGTGCACCAGCCGCCTTTACACCATACGCTCACAAATATCCATGCACTGACCCGGATTCGAACCAGAAACTTAAGTATGAGGGGCATTTTCTGTTAAGTTAAATGTAGGTGGCGTTGTATTTTTATCACGATAGGTATTTTCAAATTAGTTAAATTTAGGCAGCGTTGTAATTTTACCTTAATAGGTATTTTCTGTACTTATTTTTGCACGTGACGTCACTTCACTGTTTTTACTTAGTAAAAATCAGATCAGTTCGCAGTGACGGATTAAGCGGTAAGCGGACTAAGCGTCCTCGTAGGGCCCCGGAATACCAAAGGGGCCTCGAGGTCTTAAAATGTCTTTTCATTAGGGTTCGAGAAAAGTTGTGACAGTGTCTTTACAATGTGCGTCTTCAAGTGCAGTGAAAAGAGTTCCTAATACAAGAAGGTCAGCAAAAGCAGATGCTGTATTAGCTATAAAACTTGGTTTCACTCATGTAAAAGAGGCTTTAACTGTAATGTGTAATTCAGAGGATAACAAAGTTAACATAGTGGAGACGACTTCCATTCTGAAGAATATGGACAAAAATGAAACCGCCCTAAAGACAGATATTTGGAATACTATGTTACAAAGAATAAATGCTACTAGTAAATTGCTGCACAATCAGTGGAATACGAGCTATTAAAAGGATATATCTTTCTTAAGTCATTAGAAAATTTTATCAATAATTTCAGAGATGTTGAAAAGGAGGCAACTGATTGATCAGGGCTGTCATTTAATGTGGAAGATGAAAAAACTCGCAGACAAAATATGAGAAAAAATGTTTTCTAATGAAAACTAAGAAGTCGAACATGAATTGCAAACAGAAAATTTCATAGTCAATTCATTTTATGTCATATGTGATAACACCAAGGCAGAATTATCTCAAAGAACTCAGACGTAGAAGTTGGTGTGGACCCTTTTCGAATATTTTTTTTATTGGGATTCATCAATAGAAGGAAAAAAAGAACACGATAAAAAAAAGTTGAAGAATATTTAGAAAAATGCCGTGGGTATATGTACTTTTGAAGACGAATTTGACCATTTTTTAATATTTCTAAAAGAAAACTAGTCACCATAAAAACCACACCAAACGTCTATCGAGCCGCCAAAGAAATGTCTTGCACATTTCCAAATGTTGAAATATTATCGAAATTTTTTTTAACAATTCCCTTATCTAATGCGTCAGCTGGAAGTTCGCTTTTTGTTTTAAAGCGTGCAAAAAATTATTTAAGGAGTCCTTAGGGAGAAGAAAGGTTAATTAATATGGCAATTCTATATATAGAGCAAGAAATCGTAAACCGTGTTGACACTTCCAAAATAATTGACGAATTTGTAAGAAATAAAACACAACGAAAATTCACATAAAAAATTATTATTATTTTTTTTTAATAAATTAATTTTTTTTGTGTTTTGGTATGAATTTGTTTTGGTTACTTTTCTTTTATTGTAAAAACTTAATGAATTTTCTTGATACTTTTTTTCCAACATGAGTTTGAGGGCCCCTAAAAATTTTACCGCTTTGGGGCCCCCACTTGACTTGATCCGCCACTGCCAGTACGGAAAGTTGAGTGGAATAAAAGAAAATGGATATCCCGGTGCGCTATAATAATTTATATTATATTAGTTTCGAACTTGCAACCCTCCTGATTCTAATCCATTACTACCAACTGGGCAGCCATTTGTAAATTTCAGAGGAGCGAAAGGAATGAATTATTTCAAGAAATTTAATTTCTGAATTTGAAAATGGTAATTGGTAGTTTTTAATTCACGTCGGACTGAGCAATACAACAGAATTTGAAAATGGAGGAATTTGATTATATATCATCCTAATACATTGGTACCATAATGATCCAATTTACACAGTTTGTTCGAATTTAATGTTGCAAAAAGAAAAGAATGTAATCTACAACTTTAATTGTGTCGCTTTGGAACAAAAGCTAAAATTCCACTGTGCTTTTGAAGTATCTCTGAGGGATATTGAAAGAATTCCAATTAGTCCAATTCGAAATAGCCCCTTCCCACGTATATGCAAAGCAATTCTGATAACTCACCCCCTCCTAGCCCAATTATTTCTCCGCAAACGACAACGATCTTTTTTCGCTTCCCCACAAACCCAACCTTTAGATCTCCCGTCCATCAACAAACCCCTTATCTCGCACAAGCCACCACTACAAATTTCACGGGATCAAAACCCA
The DNA here is from genome assembly GCA_947359465.1 of Metellina segmentata. Taxonomy (NCBI): domain Eukaryota; kingdom Metazoa; phylum Arthropoda; class Arachnida; order Araneae; family Tetragnathidae; genus Metellina; species Metellina segmentata. The sequence goes on from OX375877.1 coordinate 105,676,551, forward strand.
AGATCACAAGTGGAAGAAAACCCCGAGTGATAATGAACAGAAGTCGGCTTCTATTTATTTTTATTTTCCCATCCTCCTACCCCCACTCATCCCCTCTCGGTATAAATCACGAGCGCGATGGCTTCCGTGATTGGCGAGAAAAGGAGCGGAATATTAGTTATCAAAAGCCGCCATCAAACGCAACCGGAATGAATTAAAAAACGAAGCCCGTGAGAGGGACGGAAAGGCCGCCAACGCACTCGTCGCCAAGTCGCTCGCCAAGGCAAGAGCGCGCGCTGAGCAGCGACTGGGGAAAGGAAGCATCGCAAGTTTGGTTGCTTCATATCTTTCTCAGATCGTGCTCCATTCGCACATCTCGGAAAGTGGGGGGAGTATGTAGTGGTGACCGTTTTATTTTTTTCCGTTTTTCGACCACGAAGTCTGTGCGCCGCGTGCGGTACGCGATCATGACGCTGGAGTGATAGCAGCGAAAAGGGGGAAATATTTTGTCACACCTGTTAAACTCCACGCACCTGCGAAGGATCATCAAGGTAGGTGCGTTTTTGTTTCGTAAAAGCCTGGGTGCGGGCGGTGTTTTTTTCTCGGCGAGGAACGTGGGTTGAGAGGTTTAATTAGTTGTTTGTTTGGATAGTTTGCTAGATAAAATCAAATATTAATGTTCGAGACGAAACTCAAAATTGTAAATTTCAAAAAATGTTTCGATTATTCACTTTATTACATATTTATTAATGGATTTCAGTGATATTTTTGTCTGAAGATTTTATTTATTCCCTGATTCGTACTTCCTGTGCCTTCTATCTGTTTTATAAATACTAAAAATAAAAAAAAAGATGTATTCATTTAAAAAATAGAATCTCTTTTAATATTTTCCTGTAAATAACAATAAAACAACCAGACAGTATCAGATTTTGAACTGAAATAGTCGTTATAGAAACACGATAGAAGACATTTTCGAATTATTTTTCAGTTTCTTATGAATACTTTTTGTACACGAGGGTTACATTTACGTTTTTTCACTATTCTACATAGCTTTTAATAAATTCCAGTGGCATTTTTATCCTAAGATTCTATTTGTTCTCTGATTCGTATTCCATATTTCTTGTGTTTCTCCTATCTAATTAGAAAATATTAAAACAGTTATATTAATTTCCAAATAGAATCCTGGTTAGTATTTTCCTTTAGACAACAATGAAACTCGATGAAAACAATCAAACAGTATTAGATTTTCAAATGAAATAGGTTGCTATGGAAACATGACATGAAATGTTTTCGAATTTGTTTTTCAAGTTTTTATGAATACTTTTTCTGGATATTTAAGTTTTCTGCCCTTCATGCTTGGTACAAAATTTTAGTGACATTTTTATCAAAATATATCTTAAACTAATTTTCTGTACATCGCTCGCAGCTTTGTTTAGATTTAGAAATTTCTTTTATTCGCTTTCTAATAGAATCTGTTGATATTTTCCTTTAGACAACGATAAAATTCCATGAAAACAACTTCACCATTTTTAATTTTAAACTGAAATAGTTGTTATGGAAACTTGATATAAAATATTTTTTCGAATTATCTTACAACAAGTTTCTTATGGACACCTGTGATATTAGATAATTGCTATAGCTACATAATTTTATAGTGAAAACATAGGTAGTAAAATATATTACTTTCAGTCTATGTTATTATTTGTTTTTCTATTTTTATGTATAGAAAGTGCTTGAGGAAATTCAGTAATTAAAATATTGAAATGGAAAAAGTCCAAATGGGGGAAATGTTAATCTTCTGTTAACGACATTTCTAAGTTGTTATTGTTATAGAGAAACTACGTTGTTTTACCAATTGTTGTGTTGCTTTTTATTCTTACCTCCTTAGCTACTTGTTATTAACTCTTGAATTAATTAACCACTCTAAACATGATTTGTTGGCTTTATAAAAGTCTCGTTAAACTTACGAATCGAACAGATTTCTCGAATTATTAATTTGCTGTTCTGATTTTAGGTTTGAAAGCAACGCGTTGTATTTTAAACTTAAGTACTACCTATATTCCATAATATTTATTTGCCGAATTTCGTTGTTTGATGCTTTCTTTTGACTCAAAATGAGTTTAATTTTAATAATTATTTTCATAATGAATCGTTTTAACTTTTTTCGTGAATATATCTGCCACAAGACGTGACAGAACAAAACGAAACAAGTTGGATTTAACCGAGTACCCTGAGTAAGTTACTACCAAAATTTAGGTATTACCTAAGTATTTTGAATTAACCTTGCCCTGGAGCAAGACAACGGGCGATAGACGATGATCCGTGATCAAACCCAAAGCGAAAGATCCGAGGTCAACATCACGTAATTTTGAACCACGGGCAGATGACGAGGTTGCACCTGAACTGGCACCTCACTCTTCAAACTTCCACACCACGCCAACGATAGGACATTTTAGGCCACGACAGATAAACATTCAGCAGCCCCCTTCGTACACGACGATCTTAGGTTTGATTCGAACTCGCAACCCTCCAGTTGCTAGTCTGTTACTCTTCTAACCTGTCCACCACGGCCCCAAAATTCCATGGGAAGATAACTCGATTGGCATTGTCAGTTATTGTCGTGGAAAGTTATTTGCAGTACTCAACTTCTTGAACTAACTTGGTAGATTTCCATACACTTGTGTACATCTCTAATATGTAAACTTTTGCTAAGAATCTTTTTATTCCTCTGCGTACGTTACAAGCACATATCCGTTCTGCAACCTATAGCCGCCCTGCATGACTTGCAAACAGGTATGACTGTGACCAATGAGAATCTTTCCAAAGATTATTTCAGCCTATGGATAGGATATTTAGTAAGAACGTGCAGAACACACTACTCAGAAGTTTCGCGTCCCTCAGAGGTGTTTAAGTCACGTTTATAGTATGAAATATTTCCTACATTTGCAGCTAAATGCTTCTTGTGTGATGCACATTGGTTACTGCACAGTATTCGATAATTCGGGTGGCTCTACTGATAAAAGGTTTTGTACTAATAATTATTTAAAATTTTTAAAAATTGCTCATGAAGCGTTTGTTTATTTAAGCACATACATTCATTGGATGGGGTTGAGTGTAAACACGTGACATGTTTAGTAAGAAGATATCAAAAGCATCTTTCTCTGTTTCAAAACCATGATATCGCGGAAACGTATCGTGATTGATGTATGTTATGATTAATTCGTTAAAGTTACTGGAAACTGAAGGAATCACGTATTATTTTCTTACAATATCAATCACACATCAATTCATTTAACTTATAAATAACTGTTTTCTCAATAGCAAAGTTTGGATAAACATATCCTCAATTGTCATCTCCACCGTTTCTAAGTGGGTTTGTTTAGGTGGACTTGGATACGTTTCCAGCGTGTGCTAAAATGGTTTGTAGTAGTCGAAATCATGTGTATGTGTTTGGCTCCTTGTACAATTACTTAGCCTTCGTGTACAGATTTATTTCCTAAGAACAACAAGCATCTTAAGTAACGTCCCGCTATTGTGTTATCCATAAGTAGGGACTGTTTCAGGCACGAAAATGCATGTTATTCTTTTGCGAAAGCTCCATATCCTGAAGATTCCCCCCCACCCAATTGAACTTTTAGTTCAAAGCAAAAAATAGTTTTAATGTCGTGGTCGAAATCATGTGTATGTGTTTGGCTCCTTGTACAATTACTTAGCCTTCGTGTACAGATTTATTTCCTAAGAACAACAAGCATCTTAAGTAACATTCCGCTATTGTGTTATCCATAAGTAGGGACTGTCTCAAGCACGAAAATGCATGTTATTCTTTTGCGAAAGCTCCATATCCTGAAGATTACCCCTCCCCCAATTGAACTTTTAGTTCAAAGCAAAATATAATTTTCATTCCCGTAGGTTTTTTCAGTGTTTCCAATTTTTAGTAAACGCCGTGGTAGTAAGCGTGACGTGAAAAGTAGTCCCAGTCAGAAAAGTAACGGATGAGCAACCGGAGGAATGTGAGTTCGAAACGCAGTTCCTGGTATACGTTAAATCTGTAGTGACATCAAATGTCCTCACGTAATCGTGGTTTGGAAGTTTGGAGATTGGAGTTCCAGCCCGGGTGTTGATCCTGTCATTTGACCATGGATGAAAAGAACGAGGTGTTCTCGGATTGATCCCGAACCATTGCCAATAGCCCGATGTGTTGATCCAGTGCGACGTTGATTAACTACCTACCAACCTATATTTCGTGAATGTTGGCGGCATAAAGATGTTTACCCATATGTGGATATTCTCACAAAAATCCTATCAAACATAATATCAATTTATCATCAAGTGTTGTAATGAGACAAACATGAATATATTCCTTAACCTCCTATGGAAAATAGGATAAGGTCCGTTTCTACGGTAACAAGACAGGGGCAGACTGTGTGTCTGGAGCAGTTCTGGTAGATGGACAGTGTGGCTTTGGGAATCAAGTCCTGACGTTTCCGACCGTCAACCCCCTCAGAGCATCCTCAGCAACTTCCCCAGTTGTTGACAACTGATACGAAGGGTGGATGAAGAAAGGACAACAGGAAACAACTTCAAACCTCAATCAGATGGGTGGCGTGGAGGCAGATATCCTTGACAGCCAGAGCGAGAGCTTGTCTGTTTTTCATCTTATCTGCCTGTCGCAGTCGGGGAGTTCCTTCCTTTACCACCTCCCTCCTACCAATTATCTCATCCCGAACTTAAGGAAGAGCAGACATTTATAACCCCCTTCTTCTGGTGGCAACGGTCTCGAAGACGCGCGTAAGCTAGCATTTGGAAAAGTATAATTAGATGGTCACACGGGGAGGCTGGAATCTTACTTCAGTGTCCGTCGTCTGCGATTGAGGTAGGATTTTTCTGATTTGCTACGCCGACGTGCTACTTGCAACGCGGTTTGGAATTTTGCAGGGACCTAAAGATCGATTAAAGTGTGCGAAACTTTTTTTGCACGAAATGTAAATGATTTGGTACGTACCGTGGTTTGGAATTAAGGTAGGACTTTGCATATCTGTTACGCATATGTGTTACTTGGAACGCGGTTTGAAGTTTTGTGAGGCACTAAAGATCGATTCAAGTGTGAAACTTTTCCCGCAAAATGTAAATAATCTTGTACATATCGGGGCCAGGATTTTGTTTCGGATGTGGCCCAAAGTTGAAAATGCAAAGTGTGAAGATTTTGTTTTTATTTTTAATGATGTTTTTCAATACTTTTTATTATTACAGTATAACCCCGATTATCCGAGTTTCCGTTTTTACCGAGCTATCAAATATTTCTAGGATTTTTTTTGGGTCCTACATTTACAATTTTTACAACTACCGAAAATATTTCTGAACTTGATCTCACAAACACTCAAGAAAACGAAATCCAACAACACTACCCCCTTTACTTTTCATTGTATCACGCACTAAAAGCTATCGAAAGTGCTATTGAATATATAAAACAAGAAGAAGCGACACCAGCAATACTGTTAACCTTAAAAAAATGTCGAAACATTGTTGCAGAAAAACGCCAAAGTAAAATAAAACAAAAAACAATTTTGGATTTTTTTTTATGTAACAACTCTTTAGTTATCGTAACAACATAAATTGCATGTGGCGTATGTATAACTTTTGTATTTGTTAAAATATACATTTAAACCTACACGATTTATTTTATTTACAATTTTCGCTTTAACCGAGTTTTTCGGTTATCCGAGTTAGTCTTGGTCCATATTAACTCGGATAATCGGGACTCTACTGTAGTTATGAACTGTGGATAACTGTATCTGGGATCGTTCTATCATATGGTGATCGTGGACTTAGTAAGATACTTAGTAGCACGAGTAAGGTATAAAAAAAGAGTGGACACTTTAAAATACAGTATAAAGTCCAAAATCCGGAATCTTCCGGACCTCGGCTATTCCTGATTTCGGACATTTTCGGATTATTTGCATTTTTTGTCTAAAAAACCTTAATCTAACGCACCCCCCGCGCGAATTTTGCTCTTGCAATAGTAAAATAGCAGATATATAAATAGGAATAAATTTTTTTTAAAGGAAAAAAACCTTTTTATACAATATGCAACAAAAATTTTACTTGCAAATCTTCTATTTTTTCTGTGTGGTATTTACTCCGTTATTTTGCGTTGTTTCATCAATTATGTCCATGTTTAACTCCCTTTTCTTTAAAAATTGTCGGAAAAATAGAAAAAATTGAGAAGGAAAAAAAAAACGTCCGGATTAAAAACGGTTAGTAAATAAATACAAATAAATGAGCAGCTTGTTGATGATTTGGAAATGAGATTTTTATTGAATTAAATTCTGCGCGTGTTTCGATAAACGAAATCTATGAATCTATATTATCTATTATTATAATAGCCCGCTGTGTTTCTCCAGTGTGACGTTAATTAAAAAAATACCAAATTTATTATTACACCTGGGGCCGTTTCTTAATAGTATGCTGATCGCGGACTTGACCGTAGTCAGGATTAAAAATGGGGCGACCACTTTAAAACAAAAACGTGTAGTAAATAAATACAAACAAATGGGATCTGTGTGTGGTTACAATTTGCAAATGAGACGTTTATTGAATTAACCAATAACATCATTCATGTATTTCGATGAAAAAGATGCTACAATATGAATCTGTATGATCTGAGTTCATTTAAAATTATAAACGAAAGATTTTTTGGCCCATTAAATGTGTAAGAAAGCCGGCGTGCTGATGTTGATTATCTTGGGACATATGCTGACAGTAGGCGAATGAAAGTAACACAAATCAGTTGATACTAGCATACACGCTCATAGCATCTGCGTTAAACTATCTTAATTGTTTATATTTATTGATAGCATTCGTAACTCACATTTCATATCTTATTTCTACCTATTTGTAATGAATATAACATCCATATTCACCTAAACGGATTTCAGACCCACAATTAAAATAAAATTATCCCAAACTGTATATCTTTTCGCTTTCCTTTTCTAGTATTAATTTTTATTTCCAATAAAATCCGCGGTGAAAAGTATATCTTAGTTATACTACCAGATTAGGTTCTGAATACCTACTTAAATTTCATCCCATCCCATTGCACAAGGGTGATTTGCAGATTTTGACGCTAAATCATATTTAATTTTCTACGCTGATCTCAATCCTCCAGATTTCTCATTGCTTTCCATCACCACACTGCTGAAGAATTTCATTAGAGTGGCGAGATCTTCCGTGAGTTTTACCAATATTATGTACCTCCATAAAACACTTCGTATTTAAACTTAGCGACAAATTCGGCTAATGAATCCCGTAACGGTCGATCTAATGTTGTTGCCATTCGCCAACTGACAAATATCGTCAATTATTATTATATATAAGCATAAAATGCCTAGGTATGAAAGTATTATAATTGCATCAGTTGCTTTTAGCAATTGAGGACGCTTTCTCTGCCAGTTGTTCGTTTCCTTTTGTTTTCGCTGTACGTATCTAATAACGCCGGACAGAAAAATGAACGCAAAGGTGTCATTTTCCCAAAAAACCACCTGCAGCATCGTTTGCAAAGGGCGGTTGACGCGTTTCGACATGGAATGAGGTCACCACACATCGCTTTTCTGCCTAATTAGTGAACATTTTAGGCGTTATTAGCATTATGCAGCGACTTTATCTCTGAAGAATACATTGTTTTTGTGGAAAAAAATGACAACCAAGCTTCGAGCTTTTACTTTTCGAAACACGTTTTTTTTTCATTGGCAAACATAAAAGCGAAAAATATTTAAGGTAATGGGTTTTGCTAAAAGTTGAAATATTAGAGTCGATTTGTTACTTAAGCGCGTTTTATGCGCTATACTTTTTATGTTTGACAATTTAAAGGAGAACAAAGGTATTAACGATTGACACAGATCAGGTAGCCACTAAAAACTGTTCAAGAAATGAAATAATTTATTCCAACCATCTACAACAACATAAAAAAAACCCTGTGAATTCAGTGAAGGCATATCGTGGTGTTGTTTCAAAAATGAAAATGTTAATAATGTATACTTAACCCGCCAAGGTGCTTGAATAGATATGTCGTCCTCCATTAAGATTGTACCAACTTTGCTAATGGCGAGTTATTTCGTCATCAAGATAGTGTCAATTGTTTGACGATGACGATATCAAGATCTGGTCAGTTTCAGGACAAAAATTCTGATTATTTTTTGGAAAATTTAGAAAAATTAATCTTAACTATTTAAAATATCCTTAACGATATTCTGCTCTTACTAGCCTCTCTGGACAAAGTCGAATCTTTATTTAAAGCTTAAATAAAAACTCGGGTATCAAATTCGGGTTGGGTAGCAAGACACTTGGTTAACCGGAGCTCCTGTAATCAAAGTTCTAATGTATCTGAATCTAAGCGAATATTTTCCCGCTATGATAGAACACTTGACTTTAAAGTATATTACGCAGCTTTAATGTGCCGTTCTGTGTTTGATGATCCTTCTCCATCGCCCCGGTAGCTGCACAATACCGCGCTCATAGAAGTTCTGAGGATTCTAAAGAACGGAAACTTTCCGAACCACTTACGGCACGTGGAACCGTCAAGGGTATCCTCACCCTACGCAACAAATATCTTCCTTTGCGTCTGTGAAGCATTCTTGCCTTTTCGGGAAAAAAGAGCTTAATAGATCGAAAATGCTTATTTTCAGCCATTCTACTGATTAACAAAATTTAAAAGACGCAACGCAATAACATAATTTCCCACAAGTACTCGCTGAAATTCCTTCTTTCAAACATCCAAACATTACACGTGTGAAGTAGATAACACTTCGGTTTTGCGATGCAATGCCATCTAGTAGGGATGCGACATCGACAGCAAAACATCGATGTTCAAAATTAAAACATCAATGTTGATAATACATCACCCCAAAAACATCTATGTTTTTAAAATTCAGTGTATTTCAACTTTTTTCCCCATTTCGTAAAATTGGTTTAGCAACTATTGATGCAACATCGACAGCAAAACATCGATGTTCAAAATTAAAACATCGATAATCAAAATTAAAACATCGCCCCCGAACTATTGATGTTTTTAAAATTCAGAGTATTTAAACTTTTTTCCCCATTTCTTAAAACTGGTTTAGCAACTAGTGATGCGACATCGGCTCCAATACATCGACGTTTTTTTATAAAACATCGACATCGATGACACATTCCTACTTTTCAGACCATTCACCCTTGGTCACTTTGGTCTAGAAGTATGTTCAATTTGCTGATTATAAAAATTATGCTACTTGGTTATTTTTAAAATTTTTATAACGGTATTTTTTTTAATAAAACATTTACAAGTATAAACATCGATGTTACAAAAACATCGACCCCAATACATCGATGTTAAACACATTGATGTTTTTAAAAAACATCGACATCGATGTCGCATCCCTACCATCTAGCGCCGAAAACGGGATGAACTTTTGCATCAACCCGTTACCTTACAATTCTTTTGAATTTATGTACCTTTAGTTTCTCGCAGTATCATGTTTGAAATATCGTTGGACGCAAAGTATTAAAACCTGCCTTCTGATACCATCCCGAGCACCTATCGTGAAGCTTTATCAGAGCGGATCAATCGCTGTGTGCAGACGCACACAGGTGCACTGCTTTAAGGACTGGATGTTTCTGAGAAATTATTTCAAGAGACAGGAAATGATTTTTGTGGGCAACACCTCGGAGTTTAAAAACTAGCGACCTTTCCCGAGAAGTCTGACCTAAACTCGTGCAGAGCATGCTTAGTTGCTAGCCTTGAGAAGCATGGAAAAAGAAAAGGAGTTGTTTCGTACCCCGATTCATCTTCTCGTAAAAATTTTATACATCTATCGCTCTCATGTTCGACAGTTCTCTTTCAATTAATCATTTTCTCTGTTCTTTTTTTTACTTCTGTTCTGTCTCCAGAAGCTATCCCACTGTTCAGGGCTAAAATCTCTCAACGAGTAATTGCTTTATTAGCTCTGCTATGCTCTCAGTTCTGAGATATCTTACTATTCTCCCTCCTTACTATCCGTATTCGACAAGCTGTCTCGATAATCTTTCCTCTTATAAATAAATATCTCTCTTTTTAGAACTCTATTAGCTAAAATCTATCAACGAGTTAATTCCTTACTCTCTTTGTTAATCCTAGATGTATTCTCGGTTCAGTGCATACATCTAGCTATCTCGCTCTAGTCTTTCCTTTATTAATACTATCTCTTTAGAATCCTCTATTATCTAAAATCTTCAGTTAATTCTTTATTATCTTTTCTTGCTAGCTATGCTCTCAGTTCATAGCATCTTATTATTATTTCTTCTTACTATCTGTATTCCACAAGCTATCTCGCTAGTCTTTCCTCATATTAGTATACCCTCTATATCTCTCTATTACTCTATTAGATAAACTATCTGAACAAGGTAATTCTCTATTCTCTCTGCTTGTTCTAATTATGCTATAAGTGGGATTTATTTAAATATGGAGCCAGACAATTTTTCTCCAAATGCAAATTTAACCTTATTCATTATGACACAGCGATTCACTCTGTGAACTACTTTGAGTTACCCTGGGAACCAAATTGTGAATCACGTAACATTTCCAAATATCTACCACACATTCCAGGCACAAAACGTTTATCGAGAGTAACACATTAATTCCAGACGCTCAAACATCCATGCCCGGACTAGAACCAGGAATCTTTCGATCCAAAAGCCAGTACTCTGACCGATTGATCGACCACAACAAATGCGATACCTTTAACCCTTTTAGGGTGGTGAGACGTTTGGAACTTCCTTGGACTGGTCAAGACAAAATAAATGATCTATAGCACACATTCAAATGTTAATTTTCTAAAGGGTTTACATGTGTAATTCCATCTTCCATTTTGGTGACTCTTCGAAATTTCGGTTATTGTTTTTGAAAATTCACCTAAGATATACGAAAATTTAGTCGATATTTAAAACTAAAAGCGAACGGAACGAAAATTATTTCTTTCTTTGAGAACATTTTCTAAGGACGCCAATTTTGATGGTGTGGGGCCAAACGGTGGCAACCATAACATATAAACATCGAAATAGGGTGGTTGATGGATTGTTGTGATAAATGTATCAAGAAAATTTTAGTATTTAAATCATAAAATTTGAAATTTTGGGGAGATTTTCAACGTTTGCTTCATATTTTATTTACCATTTTGTGTTTTACCTAATTCATTTTCCATTTGAGTAACTCAAATCGCTACTTATACCGGGTTTCAGAAGATCATTGATTGCCACTAAATAGGGTTTTTTATTACATTACTAAACTAGGTTTTTTTTATTACATTACTAAACTAGGGTATAATTTTATTACATTGGTAATGTTTTCATGTTAATCCTGTGCAGTATTTAACACTCTTGGTGGTTGTCTTGACAAGGTAACTCGTCATTAGCAAAACTAACCGACGAAGTATCTAGTCATTAAAAGAAAAGTGGCCAGAGCTTGATCTCGTTATCATCAAAAATCGGTAAAATCTTGATGACGATATATCTCGCCGAAAGTTAAATTGGTTAAATCCTGTTTGAAGAGATATCTCGTCGAAACTACTTAAAGGGTCAAGAGGATACTTTCATTGCCATTAAAGGGTTTAACCCTCTTGGTATGTGTTGTCTCGACAAGTTATCTCGTCATCAGCAAAAATAATTAGAACTGGATGGACAATACCACTAAAAGAAAACTGAGAAGATCTTAATGTCGTTATTGTAAAAACAAAAATCGGCAATGTATTGATGCGGATATTGGTCATGCTGGTCAGAGCGTGATGAACGAGGTATCTCTTCGAAACCACTTAGAAGGTAAAGGATACTTTTAACTCCTACTATTTATTAAGAATTTTTGTTACTAATGTGTCTAACCAACTAACACCAACACACACTCCCGTGCCTAGTGTTGGTTACTAATGTGACACAAAAATTGCCAGAACTGCATGGACAAGGTGTGGTTATCATTTTCGAAAAGTGGCCAGAGCTTGATCTCGTTATCATCCAAAATTGGCAATATCTTGATGACGATATATCTCGTCGAAAGTTAAATTGGTGGTCGAGACATCTGGTTGAAACCACTTAGAGATTTAAGAGGGTACTTTAATTGCCGTTTGCTACTTTGCTATGCTATTTTCCCAGTATTTATATTACCAATGCGACACACGAAATTTCACTTAGTATCGTGGCAGCTCTGCAGATACCATCTCCACCCATTCAACAAATCCGCCTTATTTGACCCCATCGCACGCAACACAACCCCAAGCACATCCCCTGTCCATCCCAATCCCATCGACCATCCCAATCCCAACTTCTTTTTTCCCACACGCTCATTGAGCAACAACCCGATCTAAAAATACCTTGTCCTCCGCGGAATTTCAGCCCGGGCGACCTTATTTATTTCCTCAGAGCCGCCCGGGGGCGAGCCACGGCCGGCCAAACCAGCCCCAACCCTTTCCCAGCGACAAAAAACCCCTTCTCGGGGGCCCCGAGAGAGAGAGAGAGAGGCACGCGAGCCATCCAACAAGTAGCCGAAGAAGTGGAACCCTACAAGTGAGTGGAAAAAGAAGGGCGACGCCTCTCCCAGAATTCTCCCCGCATCGCTGGAGACGTCCCTATCATTTTCATGTAAGTGGTCCCTGCCTTTGCCGCTGAGACACGTCGGGGACCGCTTTCACTGCGCCTCTTAACGATGGCACAAAGGGAGAGTTTGTTTCCTGCTTGCCATTTAGAGGAAGGCTGCTGGCCTGCGCTCAAGGAGCTGGTGCGAATACTTTATCCCGGACTTTGCACTTTGGTATCAGAATTACATAAGTAGACCATCATACATCCAGACCATACGTAATGAATATGTAACTGCTCAATAATCGCCACGTCTGTTAAAAATGTTTAACGTATTTATAGATTTGGCTTCTGGGTTGGTTTAAAGGGAGGTTGGTGTTACAAATTCCTGTGTCCTTACCCCAGATTTAGTATCATAATCAAAAGTAGAAGATCATAATATATCAGTCACAACATTGTAAAATAGTTACAAAATCCTTAAAAATGTTTAATAGTTTTTGATAGGCATTGCTTCTGGGCTGCGTTCAAGGAGCTGTTGCGAATATTTATTCCGGATCCTTTGCACTTTGGTATCAGAATTACATAAGTAGACCATCATACATCCAGACCATACGTAATGAATATGTAACTGCTCAATAATCGCCACGTCTGTTAAAAAGGTTTAACGTATTTATAGATTTGGCTTCTGGGTTGTTTTAAAGGGAGGTTGGTGTTACAAATTCCTGTGTCCTTACCCTAGATTTAGTATCATAATCACAAGTAGAAGATCTTAATATATCAGTCACAACATTGTAAAATAGTTACAAAATCCTTAAAAATGTTTAATAGTTTTTGATAGGCATTGCTTCTGGGCTGCGTTCAAGGAGCTGTTGCGAATATTTATTCCGGATTCTTTGCACTTTGGTACCAGAATTACATAAGTAGACCATCATACATCCAGACCATACATGATGAATATGTAACTGCACAATAATCGCCACGTCTGTTAAAAAGGTTTAATGTCCTAATAGATTTGGCTTCTGGGTTTGGTTAAAGGGAGGTTGGTGTTTCAAATTCCTGTGTCTTTACCCCGGATTTTGCACTTTAGTATCATAATCACAAGTAGAAGATCATAATATATCAGTCATACAGCATCATGCGAGGAAAAACTTGTAAAATAGCCACAAAATCCTTAAAAATGTTTAATAGTTTTCAATAGACATTGCTTCTGGGCTGCGTTCAAGAAGGTGTTGCGAATACTCAATCCGGAATCTTTGCACTTTGGTACCTCAGAATTATACAGAATGATAAGTAGATGATCTGAATACATCAAAACCATACATGATGCATACGAAACTGCACAATAATTGACACGTCTATTAAAAATGTGTAATGTATTAATTCGATTTGGCTTCTGGGTTTGTTTAAAGGGAGGTTGGTGTTACAAATTCCTGTGTCCTTACCCCGGATTTAGTTTCATAATCACAAGTAGAAGATCATATCAGTCATACAACATCATGCGAGGAAAAGCTTGTAAAATAGCCACAAAATCCTTAAAAATGTTTAATAGTTTTTGATAGGCATTGCTTCTGGGCTGCGTTCAAGGAGATGTTGCGAATACTTATTTCGGACCCCTTGCACTTTGGTATCATAATTACAAGTAGACGATCATAACACATCAAAATCGTGAATGTTACAAATGAAACTGTACAAGAATCACCTCTCAATTTTTTTCAAATGTTTAACGTATTAATAGATTTGGCTTCTGGGTTTGGTTAAATAGAGGTTGGTGTTACTAATTATTGTGTCCTTACCCCGGATTTTGCACTTTTGTAGCATAATCACAGGTAGAAGATCATAATATAGCAGTCATACATCATGCTAGTATAAAACTTGTAAAATGGACACAAAATCCTTAAAAAAATGTTTAATAGTTTTCGAAAAGCATAGCCTCTGGATTGCGTTAAAGAAGCTGTTGGAAGTACTACTTAACCCGAACTTTGCACTTCATCATAATTACAAGTAGATAATAATACATAAGTCATGCAACATCTAACATCCAATTCATGCCAATATTAAGGTTGCAGAATAATCACAATGTTTAACCCTTCATGTAGTTTAGACGAGGTATCTTGCCCATCAAAGATCTCCCCAATTTTGCTAATGACGAGATATCTCTTCGAGATTAGCACCAAGAGGGATAACGGCTTCTGAGTTGCGCTAAAGTTGTTTCAATTTCTTACCGCGGACTCAACACTTTAGTACCATAATTACAATTAGAAAATCGTTCATTATCATACATCAGTCATACAACTTAAAATTGACACCTTAATCACCAAATCTAGTTTAAATGCTTAATAGTATGGATGGCTTTAGGGTTGAGTGGATGGGTGGTTTTCCTGAAATGATCGTGTCCTTACCACTTTACCGTCGTAATTTCAATTGGAAGTCGTGACAAGATCATACAGTCATGCAACAAAAATCAGCTAAAACTGCACAATAACGACCACATTTATTCAGAAAGTTCAAGTTCGAGTAAAACAAACTGATAGACGGAATAAAATTATTTTCCAACGTTTAAGTTCCATTGAGAGCTTCAGGGAGAGCTTCATTTTAGTATTAACCCATTGGAGAATAATTTCAAGTGTAAGGTGACAAGTAAATATGTAAAAGAACACAACAAAATCATCTGAAATTAATGATCTCTAAGGTTTGATTTGTCATTCGATGATGACTATCTCTCTTCTTTTTCTGCTCATTATTTTAAAAACTGGTTTTTAAAAGTCCTAAAGCTAAGGATTAAATAATCATTTGAATGCTTGACGTTTTCTGTGGAAAATTACTTTTCACGAGAACAGAATTTTTCTCAAAATATTTTCTTTATTTTTTATGCTAAGTAGCAAATTCCCATTAAAGAGCGTGTTCCGGTTAAATAATCACTGATTTGACTCTTTTTCAAGAATTATATTTTTCTTTTACGTTTCAACGTTTTTTCTGCTCAATATCTTGACTTGTATGAGGTTTCATTTCGGTGCGTGGATAGGTAGTTAATTAACATCGCACTGGAGCAACCAATTTCTAACGGTCCAGGATCCATCTCTGATAACACCACATATTTTCGAACCACTATAGGATGACAAGGTTAACACCTGACCTGCACCCCACTCTCCAACGTTTCAAGCCACGCCACCATGAGGACATTCATGTCCACGACAGATTTAAAGTGCACGAGCTCCCATATTTTGGTTGAACCAAGTTTCGAACTCGCAACTCTCCGTTTTCTAATTCGTTAATCTTTCAACCGGTTCAATAAACAAGTCATCATAACAGCGACAGAAATCGTTTCAGACATTTCCGTAAAAAAATCTCAAGACAAAGGGGTATAGTTCACGTTAAATCTGTCGTGGTATCAAATGTCTCCTTACGTTGGCGTGGTGTGGAAGTTTGGATAGTGGTTTGACATATCAGGTATTACCTCGTCATCTGACCGTGGTTCAAAATTACGTGGTGTTGTCATCGGATGTTTTACTTTGGGATTGATCCCGGACCTTTGCTAATAGCCCTTTGTGTTGCTAGTGTGCGACGTTAATTAAAATACCTGCCCCATTTTCAATAATTTTTTTTACTATCCAATTTTTCGAAAATCAATTTATAAAGACAAAGTTAAACACTAAACCGCTCATTTATGCTGTACGATTATTCTTTCTCCCATGTCCATTCTTTTCCTTTGCATTGAAAAAGCTATTACGCAATGGATTTCCCGTATTTTCTCATGGACAAAATGAATTAATGTTTCCAATATCCAGCGCACGGGACAGATGTTTGCATAAAGGGTGTGTTTTTCAATTTCGATGAAATCATTAAAATAATTCGAAGCGAAGTTGCTCGTACGACTTACACTGCGTTTGAGAAATACCGCCATTTTTTTCACAAAAGCAGTTTTGAAATGAATCGGGCTGTCTAAGAAATAATGTTCTCATGCTTTTTCGTTGACTCATTGTTAAAATTCAAATTAGATCACTGAAGGAAGTCATCAGGATTTGGTGAAATGTTTGCCGAGAAATAGAATTTATTTTATGGTAAATTGTTCAATCCTCTCTTCCAATGTCATTCTAGGTCAAAACTGCCTATTTCCTTAAAATTTTGAGGTGTTGCCGTGGTTCAAAATCACGAGGTGTTGTCCTCGGATCTTTCCCTTAAGGGACTGATCCCGGTCAATAGCCCGTTGGGTAGCTCTAGTACGACGTTAATTAAAATTACTTTACCTTACCTTAAAATTCTGGGTAATGGTAATGGTAATGGTAATTTTAGTTAACGTCGTACTAGAGCAACACAACGGGCTATTGACGACGGTCAGGGATCAGTCCCTTGAGGGAAAGATCCGAGGACAACACCTCGTAATTTTGATCCACGGTCAGATGACGAAGCAACACCTGAGCTGGCACCCCACTCTCCAAACTTCCAAGCCAACCCAACGTGATAAAAAAAAATATATGGGACTATGGTTGTCCAGGTAACAGAGTCGCTTATTAGCACCGTAGGGTTGAGAGTTCAAATCTCGATCCAACTAAAGACAGTCGTGTTCGTGGGGCTGGTGTACGTTAGATCAGTCGTGACCCCAAATGTCCTCGCGATGGCGTGGTGTGGAAGTGTGGAGAGTTGAGTGACAGGTCAGATATTGACCTCGTTATCTGTCCATGGTTCAAAATAAGGAATCGTTGTTCTTGGATCTCTCATTTTGGGATTTATCTCGGACTGTCACCAATAGCCCGATATGTTCCTCCAGTGGCACGCTAATTACTACCTACCTTCCTTATACCTTCTGTAGATTGAGATACCGAAAGATTTTCAAAAAAATCGCACGAAGAATTTAAATAAAATTGCACTTTTTGTACCAAAAATTTGAAATTTCAAATACTATAATTACCCTGTGAAAAATTCATTTTTGATCAGGTCTTAAGCTGAAAAATAAAACGCACCTTTCTTTTTTTTAAAAACGATATTCGCCTCGTCCCCCCAAAAATCTAATTTTTTTCTACACTACTGAAAACTTAGCATTGGCATATATATTTGCATTCTGAGCATCCCCACATGGTTCCAAATATACATCATCAGAAAACAATGCACAGAGCATGGCTAATGGCCATTAGCGAAGGTTCTTAAGAAGGTTTGTAATTTCATTGTTTCGGCTCTTCCCATTGTGTTGAGTTTGCGAAAAAAGTAATAAGAAGTCAGAACAATTTATTGATGGAATGATAGAGGTGGCTATGTTATCTTTCAAGGCATTTCCTGAAATGTTTTAACTTCTTCGGTTTCTTTTCAAGTAAGTTTTGGTAAATTCTTTTTTATACTTTTCCAAAAACAAATGAAGACGCGATGCATTTTATGATGCATTTTGCAGTTTAATATCATTATATTTTTCATTTCACATATCTAATTGTATAACCTGTATTATTAATTTATTGACCTTGAAACACGAAAAGTTAAATTTTTTTCATTTAGAGACGTAACTGTGCGTTCTAGATTTTCTATGGGACTTTTTTCAAATCATAAAAACTTATTTTAAAAAAATTAGGAATTTAAGACCTTACAGTTGTTTTTTTTATCTAAGAAATAAATGAACAATTTCCTTGAATTAACATTTACGACATTTACTATTTTTTTTCAATGTTGCCACTGTGCAGACGATAAATAACTGAAATGGAATAGAAAGAATTCCATGTTCAAAAATGCCACTGGACTTCAGTAGCAGACAGTATTATGGTATGGTATGGTATTTTAAATTAACGTCGTACTAGAGCAACACCACGAGCTTTTGACGACGGTTCGGGATCAATCCCGAATCAATAGCAGACAATATTTCTCCTTACTATTTTTTTTATTGAAATTTAAATGGTTAATTTTTTAATTTTGGTTTTGGGGCATCATAGAATTTTCTAGAAACTTCTTACAACCAATCCTAAAACATCAAACGATGCCTACTATTGGATGTAACTTTGATTATTATTTATTTACCATTCATTTAGGTGTGTGTGTGCGCTCTTTTGTTATGCTTTCCTCTGTGTTTCTCTTTTCTCCAATCTCTTTCGAATTTTTAAAATTATTTCTACTCGGCAATATTTTATATCTTAACACAAGTTATGGTATTTGTTTTAAAGTCACGATGATACTCTCTATCATTGAAACTAAACTTAAAATCATTCAAAAGAAGCACAAAAATGGAAAGATAGTTTTTATGCCCATGTTTGACTATTTTTTGTTCTCGGTAAATTCTAAAATCGGTGCTTCGGGATTGATCTCGGACCACCACCGATAGTCCGTTGTTGTGATGATCCAGTATGACGTTAGTTCAACTACCTACCTCTAAAATCATTGTATCTATTGAACATCTATCAAGAACAATAATAGGAAACGCTCCAAACTAAATCATAAACTGCTGCAAAATTTTTTTATTAGTTGAATCGGTAAATTTAGTTTTTTTTTTCACATGTTTTGCATTTGTATAAATTTTTTATTTCCTTGAAAACCTGTGTGTCTTTTGACGGAACAAGTATTTTAAATCTATATGCTCTTTATTGTTTAGAATTATATACCATTGCACTAGTTTATTAGTAATAGTTTGATGCACAAAAAGCTATATTTTTCAGAGGTTACATTAAAAATCTTTAAATAAATGTGTAGAAAAATGTAATCATTGCCATTTAAAAATTCAACCATGAAATTAGACTAAGAAATAAATCTTTCATCAAATCACAACACATCAATCACAATCTATAAAATTGAATGTAAGATTATCACTTGTGAAATTGAATCAATTCAATGTTATTCAATGCAAATTTATTGTAATGCTGAATAGGCAGAATTTTCAAGGATAGGTGGAGATCATGACAAAGCAAGCGATGAACTCATCTAACCATAGAAAATTTCGAAATGGGTCGAATTGGTAACAGTACTAACTTTGTAGGCGGAATGTCTTCCGCAATAGCTATGCATATTTTTAAGAAACAAAATTATTGATAGAAAAATTAGTTTTTCATTCACGATTTCTTATGTTGAAGTTTGGTGTGTCTATCAAGAATATTTGTTAGCATAAAAAAGCTACGACTATATGTATTTATTTAATTTGTAACTATGTCGATCTTTTTAGATACTCGGTATTTCACACGGTTTAAAAATGTTTTGACCCTACGTACAATACAATTAAAATGATTTCATTTCGTTTTCTTATACTTACACTAAGCATAAAGTGTAACGATTTTTTAGGTAAGGTGTTCCGGATAAAAGCATACAATATAAGTATCATTTGTACTTAGAGTTCTTACGTATACTGTATATAAGTATCTTTTGTACTTATATACTCACTCTAATCCTCACTTCTCCTTCAAAATTATCAATTGCATCTCTAGTACCTACTTCTGCAAAATTATATTTTACACTTCTAGTACCTCCTTATACTATAAGCACAAATTATTATATTTATTAGTATAATTTACACTTATAACTATGAATAATACTTATCACATTGTAGTTAACTATACTGTACTGTATACGTATAGTTTTAAGTACATAGATATAAATGTAAACGATACGTAGTTTCGTTTTAGATGCAATATGCCGTGCGTTTCAAAGATTTAAAAAGTTATATTCCCTATACATATATCGCACCCCGGCAAGAAAAGTGACGCAACCCAAAATTGCAGAATGTGAGAAACATCAACTTAAAGGAGACTATAAAACTTATATTGAAATAGTAAAAGCTTCTTTTAAATTTTAGGTAAGTATTTATGGTGGTAACTTCTATTATATTCCGTAGAATAGTAATATAACACGATGTGGCACCTCATACATATTTTCAATGACATAACATCACAATTTTGGTTTTTTTGACTTGTGTCACTTTTCTTACCGAACCGTTTTGTACAAAGAGTGCTGGTGCACGTTACATATGTCGTTGCCTCAAATGTCCTCACGTTGGCGTGGTGTGGAAGTTTGGTAAGGTAGGGTGCCAGCTCAGGTGTGACCTCGTTATCTGACCGTAGTTCAAAATTACGTGGCGGTGTCCTCGAATCATTCCATTTGGTTCTGATCCCGGACCGCCGCCAACAGCCTTTGTGTTGCTCCAGTGCGACGCATATATACATATAACCCAGAAGTGTTAGAAGTTCTAGATCTATGAACAAATTTTCAGCGATCCCAAAATAATAACCCATTTTACTGCTTTTAATTATTTTGTTTGCATCGAAATTCGAATCGAATTTATTCATAAATCCCTTCCGCTGCAAGGTACATTTGAGTTAATTAAGTTCGGAACCTTCCGTGGGTGTTGTGTGAAAGAAGGACGATGCCTCGCCTGCAAAAGCAATGAATATTACAGCACACACCTTAAGCGAAGCGCAAACGATTTCAAAGTTCAAAGATTTTTGCTTTTTCGGTGCCCTGCCTTTCGCCGGAGGTGGGTGTTATAAATTACACTCCTTCCTTGAAGCGTTTCGTACGATCCATTTTACTTTTAAACCGAATATTTTTCGTGTATCGGAATTTGTTTGGAGTTGTTTTGTGATTCGTTTGTCGAAAATTTTTTGGCAAGTAATCTGATGAGATGTTTTCTTTCTGGATCGAGGCTGGGAAAATAAATATTCAGTGAACGCATAACAATATGCGTTTTGTTTCCCAATTTGGCGATGAGAAATTTATTAGATTTGTACTTTTCCATAGCAATAATTCTAACGCATAATCGTATGTTATTGGTTTGATCGTCTCTGTCAAAATTAGTTATTCAACCCCAGTAGTTTCGACGATATATCTAGTCCATCAAAATCCGATCAATTTTTACGAGATATCTCGTCCTTCAAGATCCCATAGGCGATGGGATCTTGACGGCTATACTCTTGATGACGAGATATCTCGTCTATCAAGATTTTGTTAGTTTTGCTGTTGTCTAGATACCTTGTAGAGCCAACCACCAGTAGGGTCAATTAACCTTTAGATGACGGCCGGTACAACAGTTGTACCTTGATCGCGTCAAGAAGGAATTTAGATTACGGCCAGTACAAAAGTTGAACCTTGAAAGTTATAACAATCGCGCCTCGAATTGAATTTAGACTACGGCCAGTACAGCAGTGCAACCTTGAAAGTTATAAGAATCATGACAAGAAAGAATTTAGACTACGGCTGGCACAGCAGTTGTACCTTGAAAATTATAAGAATCACGCCAAGAAAGAATTTAGACTACGGTCGTTACAGCAGTTGTACTTTGAAAGGTATAAGAATCGTGCGAAAAAAGAATCGCGCCAGTTATATCTATAGCTGTAGTCAAAGGGCTAAAAGTATATACAATGCTAAAGAATTGTGGTTATTCTTTCAAACATACTGGTAACATTAAGAATTGCTTTTGCTGTTGTTAGAATAACGGATAAGCAACCGAAGGGGTGCAAATTCAAAACTAGGTCCAATCAAAGACTCAAGAAAACAGGGTCTGTTAAATCTGTCGTGGCCTCAAACGTCTTCACGTTAGCATGGTGTAGATGTTTGAAAAGTGGGGATGCCTGCTCAAGTTCTGACCTCGTCATCTGATCGTGGTTCATAATAACTGGGTGTTGTCCTTTGATATTTCCATTCGGGATTGATCCCGGACCGTCGCCAATAGCCCAGTGTGTTGTGCCGGTACGACGTTAATTTGCCTATCCACTCTTAAATTTAATTGGTAATTAACGTCGTACTAGAACAACACAACGGGCTATACTCTTAAATTTAAAAAATAGTGTAATTTAAACTAAGGGTTTTATTCGATGAAAAAAAATCAAAACATCCCTTTGCGTGGCAACCTCGATCTGCGAGGCTTAAGATAATGATACACTATAAAGAAAAGCTTAGAATCATAACCATGAGTTTTTATTGCAAATTCAATAGCACTACACAGCTACATTGTATGCCAGTATGCTCAAATTGCATACAATTATGCACAAAATTGATTATTGCATGTAGTGATGCTCGCGTACGTGTCCTTTCCCCATCAAAAGTTAAGCCTTTTCAAACTAAAGCACTAATTTAAAAGTGAAGTGACTTGATAGTGTCGCATAACCAAGCCTGCGATTGTACCACAACAATTACAATTGGAAAGATTTACAAAATTTCAACAATCTTTAAATTACTACATGAAGATAAGGACATTGGAAGTTGTGTAGTTTAACTGTGTAGAATCGTGAAAATGTTTAGAAATAGGGTCCTCGAGAAAAGTGACCAGATCTTGATGGACGAGGTATCTCGTCATTTGAAGAAAAGTGACCAGATCTTGATGGACGAGGTATCTTGTCATTTGAAGAAAAGTGACCAGATCTTGATGGACGAGGTATCTTGTCATTTGAAGAAAAGTGACCAGATCTTGATGGACGAGGTATCTTGTCATTTGAAGAAAAGTGACCAGATCTTGATGGACGAGGTATCTCGTCATTTGAAGAAAAGTGACCAGATCTTGATGGACGAGGTATCTCGTCATTTGAAGAAAAGTGACCAGATCTTGATGGACGAGGTATCTTGTCATTTGAAGAAAAGTGACCAGATCTTGATGGACGAGGTATCTTGTCATTTGAAGAAAAGTGACCAGATCTTGATGGACGAGGTATCTCGTCATTTGAAGAAAAGTGACCAGATCTTGATGGACGAGGTATCTCGTCATTTGAAGAAAATTGATCACATCTTGATAGACGAGATATCTCGTCATTAGAAAAAACTGACCTGTGACTCGGAAGTCATTCCCACAAATTTATGTTTAAATTATTGATCGGGATGTTCGTGAAAAATATTCGTTACCACTAAATTCATAATAAAATAATACGGACTTTATTGCAATCTTGAACAGCTTTCGTAATCACCCTAAGCAATGTAGACTGGTGTTTTGTTCTGCTCGATACGTTAGCCGTTAATTCGACACTCGATTTAAAAATGTAATAAATTCGTGAACTTACACAGTATGTCAAAATAACTAAATCCTCTAAATTCATAAAAATAATTATAAGACACGTTTCACTTGTTATGAAATGAAAAAAAGAAACTTTCAACCTTTCCTTCGGACGTTAATTATGTCGGAAACGCACTATTAAACGTCTGGTTATCCTTTGAAATGACATTTCGATCAGGGAAGAACATTAATCTCTAACTATGTAATAATTACGCAGTAGGTTTTTATTCTATCCTTAAAATTGATTGTTGAGGAATCGGAAAAATTTCAAGGCATATACGAAACATTTTATCCAGTTTCGACAAGCTATGCAAATTTGAAAATTGCCCATTTGCACGTTAATTACAGGATGGTTTCAGACGAACTATCAATTCGGGTCTCGTGGTATGAAAAAATTATATTGGAGTCAGTGACTTTAATTATCAATTTCTAAGAAAACGTTACGCATTATTCGTGTAAAACTAGCGCAGTTATTTTGTTTAGCTTAAGTGTACAGAAGAATTCACGGTTTTAAAACATTGAATCTTCAAACACACTGCATCTTTTGTTAGATTTTTCCGTAAAATGTATAATTAACCGCAAGTATTTCAAAAGAAAAAGATTTCCGGAATCACAGTGTGGACTTCTTTTTAAAATTAATCTGCAAACACCCTAGATGCTTAATAATCCTCCAAAATGTGTGATAATTTGTTGAAATATATTAGATTTATTTCAATATAATGTAAATATATGTGAGAGTATATATATGATTTGATTAATAAAATTTCGCTGCATCATAAGAGTAGGCATCTAAAAATGAATCAACCTCATGTAGTTTTGTGGTATTCATTTCGTATTGAAGCTTTAAAAAATGAAATCTTACGCAAATCAGGGATGTGAACATCAATGTATGCAGTTTTTTTAATATATTCGTATCGATAGTTTAGAAATGAAAACATTACAAAAGCCGTAGAGGAGAACATCAAGTTTGATTCTTATATAACGCTTTTTAAAAAATCAAGAAGTTTGAATAGTTGTTAGAGGTATGAACCTCAACGTCATGTAGTTTTACTGAACATAAGCGTATCGATAGCTTAGAAAGGAAAACATTACGAAAGAGATGTTAACTTCAATACCATGAAGTTTCTCTCAATTTATTCGTTTTTTTTTATGAACTTATCCGATAGTTTAAAAATGAAAACATTTCGGAAGTCGTAGAGGAACACGTAGGTTTACTGTAAAATTACGTTCTCTTATCCAAAATTTAAAAAATTGAAAACATTACGAAAGTTACTGAGGTGTTAACCTCAATGTCATGTAATTTTTTAGAACATATTAGCATCGATTGTACAGAAATGAAAACATTTACATCACATTAAATTTTTTTTTTATGAACTTATCCGATAGTTAAAAAATGAAAACATTTCGGAAGTCGTAGAGGAACACGTAGGTTTACTGTAAAATTACGTTCTCTTATCCAAAATTTAAAAAATTGAAAACATTACGAAAGTTACTGAGGTGTTAACCTCAATGTAATGTAATTTTTTAGAACATATTAGCATCGATAGTACAGAATTTAAAACGTTACAAAAGTCGTAGAGATGTGAAAACTCCGTTTAATTTCTATCGAAATTTTTAAAATACGAAGACGTTTCGAAAGTTATAGATATGTAAGCGTCAGCATACATGGAATATTTGCTAAATACGCTTTCTTATCAAAAGTTAAAAAAATTAAAACATTACGAATGTTGCACGTGTGTGAACCTCAACGTCATGATTATTATCAACGTATTGCAATTTTAATCAACATGTTCGTATCGATCATTTAAGATGTCGTAATAATATTTTAAGACAGTTTTATTTAGAAATGAAAACATTGCAAAAGTTATTGAGATGTTTACCTTAATATATGTAATGTAGTTTTTCTGAACATATTGGTATCGATATATTTGAAATGAAACCATTACGAAAGTAGAAGATCATTCACGTTTGATTTTTATCAAAAAGTTTTTTAAAAATGAAGACGTTTGGAAAGTTGTAGAAGCGTGAACATCCGCGTTTGATTTTTATAGGAATATAAAAGAGAGAAGAATAAGAATTATTAACTTTCCATAGACTACTTTAAGACAATTTTATTTAGAAATAAAAACATTACAAAAGTTATAGAGATAATAATGTCAATATAATATTAATCTCAATATAATGTAGTTTTTCTGAACATATTGGTATCGATAGTTTAGAAATGAAACCATTACGAAAGTCGTAGAAATATGAACATCCACGTTTGATTTCTATCAGAAAGTTTAAAAAAATGAAGACGTTAGGAAAGTCGTAGAGGCGTGAACCTCCACGTTCGATTTTTATCAAACATTTATTAAAAAAATTCAGACGTTAGGAAAGTCGTAGAGGTGTGAACGTCAACGTCGTTAGGACACTCCACCTCTACTAACCTCACGAACCACCGGCGGATTCCAACTCCATCTCGCCTACAGTTTCCCAACTCCTCCACCTGCTTGTCCACGGATTTTTGCAAGGTGAAGAACCTCTACGTGTAGTGAGGGGGATGTTACCAGATCGGGGCTGCAGCAGGAAAGAGTTCAACCTGTCGCAACCACCACTGCGGGGATGAACCGGCCACCAACCAACCGTCACAGGCACCTGTTCA
Organism: Metellina segmentata; assembly: GCA_947359465.1. Classification (NCBI taxonomy): domain Eukaryota; kingdom Metazoa; phylum Arthropoda; class Arachnida; order Araneae; family Tetragnathidae; genus Metellina; species Metellina segmentata. Next base: position 105,702,683 of record OX375877.1, read on the forward strand.
GGTACGCCGGCCATTCCAGCTGATCACACAAGACCCTAAAAGCCTCCGTTTCCTAATGAGGGCGGAGGAGAGGGGGTCGAGAAAGAAGGACGGTCGTCTGCTTAATAAGAGAAAGAGGGAGAGCGAACGCGCCCTATCGTTTCTAGTGAAGACATAAAACAGGATGAAGGCAAGCTGCGTCGTTTGCTCAAGAGATTAGAATTTATGTTTCCGTAGCGATTTGGGCCGTTGCTAGGCTCAGACTTCTCCTAACCCTAATCCTTAGCAACCGCGTAGGTAGGTAGGGGTAGGCACGGAAAAGTTCGCTTTCTCTAAAATTCTTATGTGTCCTCCAAATCGACTTAAATGAAGATATTTTTTTGTTCTTCCGTGTTCTGCCCTTCATCCCATTGGGCTTATGCTCTGATCAGTAAGTGAGATGGTCTGGTGACGAGTGGCGTAAGGTCAAAGTGTCACAAGTTCTGTCGTTTGTTTCATTGAAATCCGTTGCATCTTCGAGACTCATTAGCAGGACCAAAAGATCTAAAGGGCTCTGAGCCTCCCCTCTTTAGGTACTATTTGGTTTTAGAATTTAGGCTCAGAAATAACAGTAATTACTCGATGCTTTTTCGTTCTTCCATGTTCTGTGGGGCCGCCGAGGCTCAGTGGGTTGGCCCAATGCGCTAGCAACTTTCGATTTGTAGGTAGCGCAGGTTCCATTCCTGTCAGGTGTATATGACCCTTGCGCCATAAAACCCCGAAACCAACCAACTTCTTTGTTCTGGCCTTCATTCCATTAGCCTTGTACTCTAATCAGTGAGATGGTCTGGCGATGAGCGGAGTAAGGTAAAAGTGTCACAAGTTCTGTAACGTTTGTTTCATTGAAATCCGTTGCATCTTCCACACTTAATTTGCAGGAACTTGAAGTGCTAAGGAGATGCATACCCTGTTACAACTTGCAGGTATAACTTCCTCTCCTTCAGGTACTGTTTGATTCTAGAATTTAGGAATACAGGAAAATAACCGTAACTACACGATGCGTTTTTGTTCTTCCGTGTTCTACCCTTCATCCCATTGGGCTTATGTTGTGATCAGTAAGGGAGCTGGTCTGGCGACGAATGGCGTAAGGTCAAAGTATCACAAGGAATTCTGTAGCGTTTGTTTCATTGAAATTCGATTTTATCTTCGACACTCATTAGCAGAACCACGAAGAATTAACGGCCTGTCCCTTTTCTATCTTGGCGGTATGTTCTCCTCTTTAGGTACTAATTTATTTCCAAAATTTAAGTAGGGAGGCAGGACTGGAAAATAACGGCAACTGCACTATGTTTTTTGTTTATCCGTGTTCTGTCCTTCATCCCATTGTGCTTACTCTGACCAGTTAGTGAGATGGTCTTGCAATGAATGGCGTAAAGTCAAAGTATCACAAGGAGTTCTGTAGCGTTTCTTTAATTGAAATCCGCTGTGGTCTTCCACACTTATTTGCAGGACCTTGAAGAACTTATGGCTACAGATTACAGACACTGTTTTTGTTAACTTTGAGGTATAATTCTCCCTCTTTAGGTAGTATTTGGTTCTACAATTTAGGAAAACTGGGACAGTAACCGTAATTTGAAAAATGTCTACATGTGTGTGCATTTGGCTATGTATTCCACAATTTGCGTTCATTGCCCACTAGTTGTGAACCCTTGAAACCACATAGTATGTCGCCTTCTTTTCACGTTCAGTTTCAAAAAGGCAATCCACCCTACACCAGTAGAGCGTGTGCTTGACAACTTTTCAAAGTTTTGTTTCAATATGATATTGAAATTATATCTCCATAAGCGCTCCTTTCAGAAAGAAGGATCTTCTGTGGCTTGAAGCCCCTAAAGTTCTTTCCACATCAGAAATAAACTATGATACTTTGCTCACAGACCAACGAAACCTGATTTTAATTTACCAAGTGATTTTGACGAGATGTCTCGTCCATCAAGGTATGGCCAACTTCTCTAATTACGAGATATATCGTCATCAAGATATGGGCTAATTTTATGACAAGATCAAGATCTGGTCAATTTTTTTCTACCGATGAGATAGCTCGGCCACAAGATCTGGTAAGGTGATGAGATACCTCATTGATACAACCACCAGGAGGGTTAAAAGAACGCTGCACAATTTATCTTAATTCTCTCGATCTCTACTATCTCAACGTCTCAAACGTCCTCTCATCGGCGTGGTGGTGCAGTTAGGTGAAAATCGCCAAAATAATCTTTAAAGGATTCAATGCTGTCACCTTTGGAAGGGAAAGTTTACTATAAAACTTGAATTTGGGACCTCAACGAAACCATAGGCTAAAACTCAAGTAACGCAGATGGTTTGTGTGATATGAGGATTTTGCTAAGTCTACGAGATACTACCAAGCGAAAGTACCAAAGAAATTTTTCTATGAAGAGTGGTTACAAATAAATAACGAGATAAGAGTTTACTAAAATTTGAATTTGGGACCTCAACAAAACCATAGGCTAAAACTCAAGTGAAATAGATGGTATGTGTGATATGAAGATTTTGCTAGGCTTATGAGACATTACCAAGCGAGAGTAACAAAGAAATTTTTCTACGATGAGTGGTTACAAATAAATAACCAGATAAAGCTTGAAACTTTGAAGAAGAAAAGGAACGGTGGCAATAAAATTGAAACAATATATTTTATGAGACATTTATATCGAGTCTTTGTCTTGACCTCTTCGTTCAGAGGTCCACTTGTGTGGACATTTACTTTTTTTGGAAATCCAACGATGAGCAATATATTGAATTTATAAGATATAATAATCAGTAGACTGATCTAAAAACAGAACGCGGCAGTACATACAGCAGCGAATTTCTCTGGATTACAATAACCTCAAGCTAGCCACGGTATTATAAATATTTACTCGAGCAATTAAGGGTTGAATAGCAGAAAGTGGCCTAAAATTTACGGCATTGCATTATTGAATATTCAATATTCAGGAAATAAAACACCGGACGAAAAAGTTCCAAACCGGTTCGTGACAACTTGCTTGATGACACCCATTGCAGAATTCGCCTTCATTTTTTCTTCTTTCTTTCTCCTCCGGCCCTTCTCTTTCACTCTCGACGACTCTTTCTTCAAGTGAAGTGAAGAGAGAGAGAGCGCCTCTAGTTGACTTGGCGGCCAGCCAGCACACCCTATTCTCTCAAGACAATTTTCTTGTCTTTTTTTTATTCTTTTTTTGTGCTCTTCCCCACCTCCCCTTCCCTTTCTTCTTTAATTTTTTGTTTTTTGCTGGGTAACCTTCTTCCTTCCTGGTCCTTTCGTAATACCGCCCATAGCTGTTTCCCCGGGAGTTTTGTTGCTGGATTTCCCGAGGCATTTACTATGTGGACGTGCAATGTTTGTGGGGGTTTCGGATGGCCACGTGTAATGTGTTGTGCGTTGTGGAACATGAAACGGAAATTCGGTGACAGATATTTCCCAGTCGAGTGAGGAGAATGAAATTGTGTATTGTTCAGATTCCCTTTCACTCGTTTCTGTATTCCTTGGTTTTGAGTTGCCTAAATCAACATCTAAATGCCTCAAAACAGGGCCATCAAGATGCCTCTTGATTGTAATCAGAACTTAACATAGTCGACTACCAATCACTCGTGGTAATGGGGTAAGCACGGGCATTGGAGGTCGCTGGTGCAAGGTTCCAGAGGCATTTACTTTGGGAACGTGCAATGCTTGTGGGGACTTTGGATGTCCACTGTAACGTGTGATGTGAAGCAACAAACGGAAATTCGGTGACAGATATTTTTATTATCCCTGTCCAGCGAGGAAAATGAAAATGGCGCATTCATGTTTAGTTTCATTCTCACTCGATTTCATTCGTTTTGGGAAGTGTGAATCTAAATCCAAATGGCCTCTAAACAGGACCATCAAAATGCCCTCTAGATAACAATGAGAACTTAACCCTGTAAAAAATGGTTCCGACGAGATTTCTTGTCCATCAAGATCTGACCAATTTTGTAAATAACGATATACATCGTTAACAAGATACCGCCTATGTTTTGATAACCACGAGATCAATTTCTGGTCAGTTTTCTTCTAGTGCTGAGATATCTCGTCCATAAATTTCTGGTCAGTTTTATTCTAGTGCTGAGATATCTCGTCTATCAATTTTTGGTCAGTTTTTATCTAGAGCTGAGATATCTTGTTCATCAATTTCTGGTCAGTTTTATTCTAGTTCTGAGATACCTCGTTCATCAATTTCTGGTCAGTTTCCTTCTTGTAATGAGATATCTCGTCGATCAATTTTTGGTCAGTTTTCTTCTAGTGCTGAGATACCTCGTCCATCAATTTCTGGTCAGTTTCCTTCTTGTGATGAGATATATCGTCTATCAATTTCTGGCCAGTTTTCTTCTAGTGCTGTGAGATACCTCGTCCATCAATTTCTGGTCAATTTTCTTCTTGTGATGAGATATCTCGTCTATCAATTTCTGGCCAGTTTTCTTCTAGTGCTGAGATACCTCGTCCATCAATTTCTGGTCAGTTTCCTTCTTGTGATGAGATATCTCGTCTATCAATTTCTGGCCAGTTTTCTTCTAGTGCTGTAAGATACCTCGTCCATCAATTTCTGGTGAATTTTCTTCTTGTGATGAGATATCTCGTCTATCAATTTCTGGCCAGTTTTCTTCTAGTGCTGAGATACCTCGTCCATCAATTTCTGGTCAGTTTCCTTCTTGTGATGAGATATCTCGTCTATCAATTTCTGGTCAGTTTCCTTCTTGTGATGAGATATCTCGTCTATCAATTTCTGGCCAGTTTTCTTCTAGTGCTGAGATACCTCGTCCATCAATTTCTGATCAATTTTCTTCTAGTGCTGAGATATCTTGTTCATCAATTTCTGGTCAGTTTTCATCTAGTGCTGAAATACCTCGTCCATCAATTTCTGGTCAATTTTCTTCTAGTGCTGGGATATCTTGTTCATCAATTTCTGGTCAGTTTTCATCTAGTGCTGAGACATCTCGTTCATTAATTTCTGGTCAGTTTTCTTCTAGTGCTGAGATACCTCGTCCATCAATTTCTGGTCAAATTTCTTCTAGTGCTGGATATCTCGTTCATCAATTTCTGGTCAGTTTTCCTCTAGTGCTGAGGTATCTCATCCATTATTTTCTGGTCAGTTTTCTTCTAGTGGTGAGATATCTCGTCCGTCAATTTCTGATCAGTTTTGAAAATGACAAAATACCTCGTCGGGGCGACTACCAGTAGGGTTTATTCCAGGGGTGGCCAACCCGTGGCGCATGCGCCAAACTTGGCGCATTTGATGATTACAAGCGGCGCATTGCATCCTTTCGCCTACATATTCTTTGATTACAAGTGAACAAGCATTTTCATCCATGAAATTTATTAAAAAGAAAACGAGGTAGCGAATGAATGATTCAAATTTGAAAATTTCTCTGCTGCTCTCAGTAACAACGTTACACCAAACATTGAAAGACTGGCGAAATTCTAACAGGCTCAAAAGTCTTATTAATTGTAAGTAATGTTTATGTGCTGTCATAGACATTGTTTTACGTACAATAGTTAAAGCATTTAAAAATGTTAACTATGTCTATAAACATGCTTTTATTTAAAAAGTTATTAAGGATATGACAGGACCATGAACGTAAGGTAGAAAAGGTGCTTGAGTTATATGGCACATCGGAACTCGTATGTGAAAAAAAATTGGCGCATGATATGTAAAAGGTTGGCTACTCCTGGTTTATTCAGTGGACTTCCAAATACTGGCGTTAAAGGAGAGCATAAGCAGAGCGCCCCACATTGGTCGCTTGTACGAGGTTCCAGAGGCATTTTGCTATGTGACCGTGCGATGTTTGTGGGGGTTCCGGATGGTTGCGTGTAACGTGCGTTGCGGAACATGAAAAGGAAATTGGATGACAAATATTCCCCATTCGAGGGAGGAAAATGAAGCTGTTGTACTGTTCAAATTTGCTTTCACTACTCCGAAATCATGTAGCTTAGTGGATTGACCCATTGCGCTAACAAGCTGCGAATTGGAGGTAAGGTGAGGTAATTTTAATTAACACCCTACTAGAGCAACACAACAGGATATTGACGACGTGCCGGGATCAGTCCCCTAAAGAAAAGATCCGAGGACAACGCCACGTTATTTTGAACCACAGTAAGATGACGAGGCGACGTCTGAGCTGGCACCCCAGTCTCCAAACTTCCACACAAACCCAACGTGAGGACTTTCGGCCATGACAGATTTAAGGTGCACCAGCAGCCTCTACACCATACGCTTACAAACATCCATGCCCGAACCCGGATTCGAACCAGGAACCTTCCGATCTAGAGGCTAACACCTTAACCACTATACCGGTTGGTCGGCTGCTAGATCAGTGTAACGCCATTGTATTAGACAATTGATTTAGTGTTATTCCTTCTAACTAGGTTTATTAATCCTCTGAAGGTTTCGCCGACCAACCGGTATAGTGGTTAAGGTGTTAGCCTCTAGATCGGAAGGTTCCTGGTTCGAATCCGGGTCAGTGCTCGTTTGTTTGTAAGCGTGTGGTGTAGAGGTGGCTGATGCACCTTAAATCTGTCGTGGTCGAAAGTCCTCACGTAGGGTTGGCGTGGAAGTTTGGTGAGTGGGGTCCCAGCTCAGGTGTTGCCTCGTCATCTGACCGTGGTGTTGTCCTCGGATCCCTTATGGCATTGATCCCGGACCGTCGTCAATAGCTGGTTGTGTAGCTCTAGTACGACGTTAATTAAAATTACCTCTTCAGCGTTGGTAAAGATTTCTTTGTGTGCGTATGCCCATTTACTTGACGTTGTCTGCCATAGCTTGGTAAAAAATGATTCTGCGCCTTAAAAACTAACAAAAACCTGAAATTAACGCCGTCATATCGCAATTATTCCTTGTTTTGGAAGGCTGGTTCAAAAGCACAGCACCGCATTGGAAGTGTCTGGTATCTCTCGGTCCCAAGAGCAATGAGGGGCCCCCTTGAAAAGTGAGTTTTGGTAATCCACCTGCGGTCTGTTTTCTAATCCTTTCTAGACTACGGCCGGTACAGAAGTTGTATCTTGAAAGTTATAAAACTCCCGCTTGTTATACCTATAGCCGTAGTCAAAAGGTGAAATAGTTTCCATCTTTTCAAAGCAGCTATAAAAAATCGCACCGGTGTTCAAATATTGGTTGGTTTTGAACTCAACGGCGCACTTGACATATATGACCTAGCCGCACCAAACACAAGACAACGTCAAGTGATCGTGAAAAGAAAGTAGATAAATATTACTTGAACATCCTGGAATCCGTGGTTCAAAGGAATACGGATAAATGATAACATGTGCAAGATAAAGATTGACTATTTTGTGGGTTGGTAATGTCGCACTGAATGAAACACCACAACGGGTTAATGGCGACGGACTGGTATCAATCTCCAAGGGTACGCGGAGATTGATACCAGAAGTGCGGAGAGAGGATCCGCTTCCTCTCTACCAGAACGACACCTATTCGCTTTGTGTTGTTGTTGTTGTTGTCGTGTCTATGCATACAGTACTAGTGCAAATGTTTAGAGTCCTCCAAAAGCCTTGGTGACAAGATCTGCAAGTTCTGGACCTCGAAGGCTATGGAGGATTTCGATTGGGGTGCCCCAAGTTGAAAGAGGGAACCAATAACGGCTTGGCAGTCAAAAACATGATCTGGAGTTAGTTGCGATTGGGGACAGTACCTGCAGATGGGATAGGATTTTATATTAGTTCGTGAAATCTTCATGCCTTTGAAATGTCCAGTACGTAGCCTAGTTATTGTAGAGGAGAGGTTTCTTGGGCAGTTTAGATCGGGGATTGTTGCCTTGTACCACTCTCATATGACGATGTCAACGCCTGAGCTGGCTGCCCACTTTCCAAATTTCGACACCACGTCAAAGTGAGGACATTTGAAGCCATGACGGATTTAACATGCATGAGCCCCTTTGTACACTAAGGTCTGGTTGAATCGAGTTTCGAACTCTCAATCTTCCGAGTACCATTCCGTTACTCTTCAAACAGCGCCCGAATCTTTCCCTTCGGGTTTGAATCCTGGCCATCACCAATAACCCGTTGTGTTGCTCCAGTGCAATGTTGATTAAGATGCTTATCTAACAGCGCCTTCTAGCATCTGCGCTCAACAATTGCAGACATGCATTTTTTGTGACAAATATACTTTATTTTTATTCACCCTATTATCCTGTAAAGTTTGGCCAGGGAATTTCGAGAATCACGTTGTATATTTCTTCGTTTAAATGTAATAATCATAATTTGCTTATTTTTTATTTATGCAATGCAAGGCAATTTATTTTTATTTTCGTATTAGGTCGGTACAAAACCATCTTAATCCTAGCACCGTATTTGGCGATGTCATTTTTATCACCTCTTTCTATCCCTGAAACCGTTTTCAGCAATGTGGTTTAATCGGTCGATGATGTAGTATCACTTGTGTGTTATCTCTCTCTCTCTCTCTCTCTAAAGGGAAGTTTCCATCAGAACCTCCACAACCTACTGATAGTGAAGTGTTAAGTGATTTCCTTTGCTCTTGCCACCTCATAGAACGATTCAAAGCTTAGACTTCAGAAGACTTAGAAAAAGGCTTAACGGGATCATTTTATTACGGTATGGGTTTCAAAATAAGCAGATGAGCAATGGATAAGCAACAAGAGAGTTGTTAGTTCGAAACTCAGTCCAGTCAAAGATGTTGTGTACACACGTTGAATCTGTCGTGGCTACAGATGTCCTTACGTTGGAATGGGGTGGAAGTTTTGAGAGTGGAGTGACAGCTGAGACGACGATAGCTGACTGTACTTCAGATTTACCAGGTGTTCTCCTTGGATCTTTTTAGGAGTGATTGATCCCGGACTGTCGCCAATTGCCTATTCACGTTAATTCCACAAACATCCGAGTACGACACTTTGTCATTTTGATTCACGGTCAGCTGACGAGGTAAACACCTGAGCTGGCACCCCACTGTCCAAACATCCACACAACGCCAACGTGTGAACATTTGAGGCCACGACAGATTTAACGTGCTCCAATCTCTTTGTACACGACGGTCTTTAGTTGAATTCGAATTCACAACCCTCCATTTGCTGGTCCGTTACTCTTCCAACCGAGCTACCGTGACCCAAAGACACCCCTAATCGATAAGGTTAAAAAAGAGTAGCAAGAAGTCGCCTTGGCTGTGGAATAAATACTACTAAAAATCCTACTAGATATGCTAATATAATGACGAGTTGAACACCTGAGCTGGCCCCACTCTCTAAAATTTCACACCAACGTGAGGACTTTTAGGCCACGGAAAATTTAACGGGCACCAGCCCTCTTTGTACATGACGTCTTTGGTTGGATTCGAACACGCAGCCCTACGATTGCTGGTCCGTCACTCTTCCAACCGGGCTACCGTGACCCAAAGACACCCCTAATCGATAAGGTTAAAAAGAGTAGCAAGAAGTCGCCTTGGCTGTGGAATAAATACTACTAAGAATCATACTATATATGCTAATATAATGACGAGTTGAACACCTGAGCTGGCCCCACTCTCTAAAATGTCACACCAACGTGAGGACTTTTAGGCCACGGAAAATTTAACGGGCACCAGCCCTCTTTGTACATGACGTCTTTGGTTGGATTCGAACACGCAGCCCTACGATTGCTGGTCCGTCACTCTTCCAACCGGGCTACCGTGACCCAAAGACACCCCTAATCGATAAGGTTAAAAAGAGTAGCAAGAAGTCGCCTTGGCTGTGGAATAAATACTACTAAGAATCATACTATATATGCTAATATAATGACGAGTTGAACACCTAAGCTGGCCCCACTCTCTAAAATGTCACACCAACGTGAGGACTTTGAGGCCACGGAAAATTTAACGGGCACCAGCCCTCTTTATACATGACGTCTTTGGTTGGATTCGAACACGCAGCCGTTGCTGGTCCGACACTCTTCCAACGAGGCTACCGTGACCCAAACACGCCCCTAATAGCCAATATTATTAAAGAGTATCAAAAAGTCGCCTTGGCTGTGATAAACACAAAGCAACACTGGCAATGTGAAGGGGACGAACAATCACATCGGCATCGTAACACAGCGCAAGCTCCAACAGCAACTCACAACTCGCACATTCCAGCCAAACCAAAACCCGCGTCGCCACCGAAGACAGCAACCAGAACCCAGCCTCGGCGATCCCTCATCCTTTCTTTCCCCAAAAACGCACACAAGGGCGAAAGCCAATTATACCCGAATCCAAGGCAGGCCTCCGCGAAACAATGCCCACCCAATTGACCGATCCGAGGAGAGAAACGTGAAAACGTTCCTTAACAATCCCAGAGAACAATATCGCCCGATATTGCCGTCTACGCAAGCAGCCCCGTAGGATAAAAAAAAAAGACCTGCACCTACACTGCAGCAGGAGAGATAGATAAAAAGGGCCGCTGCAAGGGCAAGAGGAGACTCCATTTCTATCCCGCTGAGACCGGTGGGGGACCGCCCATCTTCCCCTTGCGACATCCTTACCACCCATTGTCCCTTTTTCCTTGATTTGACAAAGGCAGGCCCGCCCGCGTCCCCCTCTCCTTCCCCGCCCCCGCACGGGTCTTCCCGGAAAGACCTTGCGAACGCGACAGACGCGCTTACCAGAAATTGCGTCTCCGTACAGGTTGCGGCTGCAAGGACAATGGGGGATTCCGTAACGCTGGAAAATTCCTCGGAAAAGGGTTTACGCGGAGATGGCTCCTAGGGCTGGAGTGGTCTGCAGGGGCGTGATGCCATATTTTCGTGTTCGTTGCGTTTGGGATCGAATTGGCTGTCGAACAGTGGAACCGACAAAACAGCGACAATGGAGATCGAATTCGAAGGGTGTTGATTGCCGTGGATACGTTTTACTTGCGTTTATCATTTGTTTCTCATTAAATTCATTTTAAAATGCTCTGGATTAAATTTTAAAATTAGGGCGGGACTATAAAATTGCAAACAATTCGGACTACTTGTGTACCAAATTTCATTATTGTAAGTGTCATAGATTCGTCAGGACGCGCAGAACAAAGAGACACACGAACTTCATTTTATAATAGTGGAGATTTATGAGAAATTATCATCATGTTCTCTTATGGTTATGTGGAAAGTTTATTCCTATATCCTATGGTTGGAGGAATCAAACAGGTACGTGATGCCAGATTTTCTTGTCCGTTTTGGAATTCGCTGTCGAACAGTGGAACAGAAAAACCAGCAACAATGGAGATCGAATTCGAAGGGTTTTGACTGTCCGTAGATAAGTTTTAGTCCCATTTATCATTTATTTATGAGAAATTATCATCAGGTTCTCACATGGTTATGAGGAAAGTTTATTCGTATTTCCTACGGTTGGAGCAATCCGCAGGGGCGTGAAGCCAGATTTTCTTGCCCGTTTTGGAATTCGCTGTCGAACAGTGGAACCGAAAAAAAAGCAACAATGGAGATCAAATTCGATTTGTTTGACTGTCTTGGATACGTTTAACTTGCATTTATCATTAATTTATGAGATAATATCATCACGTTCTCATCATGGTTATGTGGAAAGTTTATTCCTATTTCGTATGTTTAGAGCAATCCGCAGGGCCGTGGTGCCGGATTGTCATGTCCGTTGCATTTGGGATCTGTTTTGGAATTCGCTGTCGAACAGTGGAACCGAAAAAACAGCAACAATGGAGATCAAATTCGAAGGGTTTTGATTGTCGCGGATACGTTTTATTTGCGTTTGTCCTTTATTTATGAGAAATTATCATCAAGTTTTCACATGGTTATGTGGAAAGTTTATTCCTATTTCCTATGGTTGGAGCAGTCTGTGGGGGCGTGATGCCATATTTTCGCGGCGTCCGTTGCGTTTGGGGTTTATTCTGGAATTCACTATACAACAGTAGGAGCGAAAAACAGCAAAAATGGAGATTAAATTTGAGTGATTTCGATCTGTTTGTTTACTTTGGATACGTTTTACTTGCATGTATTACCACGACATAGACACCAATCTAAATGTTGGTGGTTTTCACCTAACTGCATTTTTCTAGTCACCATTTCATGTTACATGTTATGATAAAGCCTCGAATTATCTTGAATTCTTATTGGAAATGCCGATATTCATGGGGAAAATACCCTCGAGTCGTAACTCGATATTCCCCATAGCATTAAAACTTTGAACGCGTTTTTGCAGGAACGTGGATTTTGAAGATTAGTGATATGGTATGGTGGTAACGGTATCATTCATTTATGAGAAAATGTCATCAGACCAAGCTCTCACATTTTGTGTGGAAAGTTACAGTTAGTTTGGCATGTGTTTTGTTCGTATGATTGGAGCCGATATGCTGGGGCGTGATGCAATATTTCTGTGTCCGTTGCATTTTTGGTTTAATCTGGAATTCCTTCCGTTAACAATCAAACCGAAGAACTGGTGAAACAAAGACAATGGAAATCAAATTTGTGTGGTTTCAACCTGTTCGTTATGGTGGATACGTTTTGCTTCCATATGCCGCTTGTTTACGTGAAATTATGATCCGACCAAACATAGTTATTTCGAAATTTTTTTCTCATGGTGTGTTTATGGTTCCTATGTTTTGAGCGATCCGCAGGAGCTTGAGGCCATATTTTTGTGTCCGATTTGTTTCAGAAATCACCATCGATGCACTAGAACCGGATGAACCATACAACATTATACGTCCATTCCACACAATGAAGATATAATTTTAACGGTTTCCAATCTGTTCGGTTATGGATACGTTTTAGATATTACCCTACAATAACGGGCCGAACAGCAAGATTCGATGGTATAAGGGAAATAATACATGCTTTAATAGGGGATGGTCCCCCACGTGCTGCAATTACACGAGTAACCCTTCTGGGCATACTTTCAACAAGGTTTCGATACACAGCTATGGGTATTTGTGTCCATTCCTGCTGCAAGAATGTCGCCAGCTCAGCTGTAGATTTCGGACGTATACCTGGTCCGTAAGCGTCGCGCTAACTCGTCCCACAAACGTTCTATGAGGTTTTGGTTGGGACTCTTGAGCAGGTCAGGGAAGACGTTTTACATCCATATCTTGATACCACTGCTTGACAGAAGGCTGCAACATGACATAGAGCGTGGCGTCCTGGAAGTGACATTCGTCCATTCCATAAAATTGCCAGAGCGTAGAAAGAACCTGATTGTCCAAAATGTTCATGTAGGCGTCGGCGTTCAATTGATCAGGAACAACATGCAAAAGTCCCAGGCCATACCACGAAAAACACCCCTAAACAAGTAGTCGGGGATTTTATGCAAATCCGCTGGCGTCCTGTCCATTATTGTAAAGTTGTGTTTTCTCACCAGACCAATCTTTCAATATCCCAGTTGGAAGAGAAACGGATTAGCACAACCCGAGGAGCAACCGAGTTTAAAACTTGCATCCCTACGCTTGCTATTCCGGTATTCTTTCAACTGGGCTACTGCGGTCCCAAGGTGCAGAATTATATTCAGTTTTCTGCAACACAACTTCAAGCAATTGCAATTGTTCTGCAGACATTTTGTCCGAATTTTGAAAACTGCAGTCAAATCAAAAATAGACGTAAAACACAATATATTTTGTTTTATATTATATATTTATAAAAAAAAACACACACATCAAAATTAATTAACTTTATTTTCTTAAAACCTAGGTATATTTTCAGAATTTGCGATGCTGTCGATAACTTTTGAGGTTAAATATTTTGTCATTACCATAGAAGATGTGTTATTACCATTAAAGATGTGTCATTACCATTAAAGATGCTATAAAATGTTTGTGGTAATTTGGGGCGGTGTAGGGAGGTTGTTCCGTAGCTAGAGCAGAAAGAATTGTGTGGCAAGGCGCTTTGCACTGTTGAATATCGTAACTTATGATTGAAATAAAATTGGCCAAAATTTTGATAAAATTAAGGAAAAATTGTTCAGCAAAGACTTTGTTCTGTGACGTACGTCGCAGTTGTAAGCACTTTCTGTGCTCCCGGGCTGCTGTCCATGTATTCCATTAAGAATCACAACTTTATGAATTTTTTTTTATTTTTTAGTTTACGTCGTACTAGAGCAACACAACGGGCTATTGACGACGGTCCGGGATCAGTCCCTTAAGGGAAAGATCCGAGGACAACACCTCGTAATTTTGAACCACGGTCAGATGACGAAGCAACACCTGGGCTGGCACCCCACTCTCCAAACTTCCACGCCAACCCAACGTGAGGACTTTCGGCCACGACAGATTTAAGGTGCACCAGCCGCCTCTACACCATACACTTACAAACATCAATGCCCGGACCCGGATTCGAACCAGGAACCTTCCGATCTAGAGGCTAACACCTTAACCACTATACCGGTTGGTCGGCCACAACTTTATGAAGATAAAAACTTTAAGGTTTGCTAAGCAAGCTTCCTAGCTCAAGGTGCCGCAGTAGCTCGGTTCTAATAGTAAGCAATCAGCAACTGGAGGTTTGCGAGTTCGAATACAACCAAAGACCGACGTGTACAAAGGGGTCTGGAGCTTGTTAAATCTGTCGTGGCCTTAAATATCCCCACGTTGGCGTGGTGGGTAAGTGTGAAGATCGGCGTGACCTCGTCATATGATTGTCGTTCAAAATTGCATGCTTCTGTCCTTGGATCTTTCCTTTTGAGTTTGATACCGAACCATCGGCAATTGCATGTTGTGTTCCTCCAGTGCGATGCTAATTCAATACCTACCGAAAAGACTTAGCAAGTATTTCTAGAAGTCTGTCTAGTGCTCCAACTATAAACACTATTACCAAGAGAGTTTATTTCTTATTCATCCAAGCTGGGCATTTTGCTAGTCAATTAACATATCTGGTTTTACAACCCTTTTCTCGTATTACTCATATAACACCTACAATACCTTATAGGGACCACAACTTTTGAATTGCTGCAAAACTGAAAGGTCATTGATTGTGTTGGAAAAATTAATGGGATGAGTTTCTGTCGTCCCCCACAGTCCTACTCAAAGAGGAGGCGAAAGCAATTTCTTCTTCGAGTCAACAACACAATCATGTCGAGTTTTCCCAACTCTCATGCATTTTTAAAAAGATCGCTTATCTTTGTTTATGTTTGGCTTCTGCAGTTTACACTTTCAATAAGGCGCGGTATTTTTCAAGGCATAGTGAGGTCGTTTTTTTTTAACCAAAATTACACTAAAATGATGCAGAGATTCTTTTATGGTTTCCGCATTTGCCTGAAAAGATAGGCTTCAGTGTTCGCGAATTTCAATCGAAAAATTAACGTTGAATTTTAAAGAGCACGCAAATTTATGGTTCATTTTTTTTTAAACTAGGGACACATATATCGCACCTTCTTGTAAAAGTATGACTAAAAAAGTTAAATTTAATTGAAGCTGCTAAAATAAATTGAATATTTCAAACATATTTTTCTGCTCGATTTGAAATTTGCAGAATTCTATTCGATCTTTATCAATCGAATGATTTAATTTATTATTTATTTTACTTAAAGGATATTTATTATGTGTTTTCCTCACCAGATTTTTGAGTAGGATAGTATTACTTTGTCTCTACAACACACGTAATGACTAAATGGCCGCATCTAATGGTTGAAAAAATCCGTGGATTCTATTGGTCAAGAAGATTTAAGTAATGGTTATGGTAATTTTTAGTGAACGTCGTACTAGAGCAACACAACGGGCATTGACGACGGTCCGGGATCAGTCTCTTAAGGGAAAGATCCGAGGACAACACCTTGTAATTTTGAACCACGGTCAGATGATGAAGCAACACCTGAGCTGGCACCCCACTCTCCAAACTTCCACACCAACCCAACGTGAAATTTAGGTAATTTGGTCATTTGTAATTAACATCGTACAGGAGCAACACAACAGGCTATTGACCACGGTCCGGGTTTAATCCCCTAAGGGAAATATCCGAGGATAACACTACGCAATTTTTGAACCACGGTCAGATGACTAGAGTAGTTAGAATTGGGGAGTTAATTTTTGTTAATTTTTTTAAATTAACGTCGTACTAGAGCAAAACACAACTGGCTATTAACGACGGTCCGGGAGAAATCCTCTTAGGGAAAGCTCCGAGGACAACACCGCGTAATTTTGAATAACGGTCAGATGACGAGGCAGCACCTGAGCTGGCACCCCGCTCCCCAAACTTCCACACCATACCAACGTGAGGACCTTTGGCCACGACAGATTCGGACAGGACCAGCCGCCTCTACAACATACGCTTACAAACATCCATGCACTGGCCCGGATTCGAACCAGGAACCTTCCGATCTAGGATCCTGCGCTTCACAACCGTCCTACCAATAAACCATCGATAACGGCTGTTACGCATGAGAGTCAGTAAGTATTTAAGGAAAAAATACCGATTTCCCCCAATACCATTTGTTTCCTCATTGTGTTGTCTGTCTTGTGTTTGGCCAAGCATGGCTCCAACGCCACAATTCCCGAAGACAACCTGTAAACCAACCACTACAACTCTTCTCTATGTCCCAACAAAACAAAAGCTTCGACAGACTTCTGTTCTCAGTCAAGCTTCAAAACTTCACGGTATACTGAGGGTCTACAGACCCAGGTTCTCCATGCGCTCCACAACCGTCCTACCCTCATTGTATAATCTCTCTTGTGTTTGGCGCAGTTTACCAAGCATGGCTCCAACGCCTCAATTCCCGAAGACAACCAGTCAACCAACCGCTACAACTCTTCTCTATGTCCCAACAAAACAAAAGGTTCGACAGACTTCTGTTCTCAGTCAAGCTTCAAAACTTCACGGTATGTTGAGGGTCTACTGACCCAGGTTCTCCATGCGCTCCACAACCGTCCTACCCTCATTGTATAATCTCTCTTGTGTTTGGCGCAGTTTACCAAGTATGGCTCCAACGCCACAATTCCCGAAGACAACCTGTAAACCAACCTCTACAACTCTTCTCTATGTCCCAACAAAGCAAAAGCTTCGACAGACTTCTGTTCTCAGTCAAGCTTCAAAACTTCACAGTATATTGAGGGTCTACTGACCCAGGTTCTCCATGCGCTCCACAACCGTCCTACCCTCATTGTATAATCTCTCTTGTGTTTGGCGCAGTTTACCAAGTATGGCTCCAACGCCACAATTCCCGAAGACAACCAGTCAACCAACCGCTACAACTCTTCTCTATGTCCCAACAAAACAAAAGCTTCGACAGACTTCTGTTCTCAGTCAAGCTTCAAAACTTCACAGTATGTTGAGGGTCTACAGACCCAGGTTCTCCACGCGCTCCACAACCACCCTACCAAACAGCTATCGATAACGGCTGTGGCGCACGAGAGTGTCACTAAGAAATTAAGAAAAAAAACCACACCGATTTTCCCCAGTGCCATTTCCTCCCCGACGACAAAACCAAAAAAGATATCCGTGGCACGTGTTCAGAAGCAGAGACGCAAGTGGACAAAAAAAAATAACAACAGGGGCACACCATATCTCCAACCGAGGGGGCACGAAGACGAAACAAAAAAAGAAAGGCTGCAGAGATAGAGAAAGAGAGGAGAACTGCGATACAAAGCAGGAAATGAGTGGGCAGAAAACGTAATCGGTCCGAAAGGATGTTCAAAAGTGGTGAATTCGCTTAAGCTCCAAATCATCTATTTCCCAGTAAGTTCCGGCAAAACGCGAGGGGGAAGGGCCAGGCCAGGAATTGGCAAACAGGAAGACTTGGAGGAATAGATATGGAACCCTCCCATCTCTTGTCCTTTCCAGGAAAATAAATGTCACTCGTTTATTCCGCTTTGCCAAGGACTGTTTTTATGGGATGTTCCGTGTGTAAATAATGCAGCTCATCTCAATAGGCCTTGCCCGATCTGTATAATTCATAAGCGTCCCGTTCGAGTCCCCGAGTGAAGAGATGACCGAGAAACTTTCTGGCATATTGGCACGCAAATTGAAAGCATCGGAAATAGGACTGGGTTGGTTGGTTTTGGGGGTTGTGTGCCGCTAGAGGGGCGTATTGCGTCAAGCGAACACTGTATGATAAATAGTACAATCGTGGTAAATTCCTTGTTAAATAATAAGTGCAGTATCAATTTAAAATGATCAACATTGGTTGACAGGGGGGTGGGGATGGCGCAAAGGCCGTATTGAGTTATGCTGCACCAAACATGAGACCATGCGAGATGTATCACAACATTGGTAAGTTTCCTTGTTAAGTAACAAGTACTGGAAATGGGACTGGGTTGGTTGGTTTTGGGGGTTGTGTGCCGCTAGGGGCGTATTGCGTCAAACGAACACTGTATGAGATATAGTACAACTGTGGTAAATTCCTTGTTATGTAATAAGTACAGTATCAATTTAAAATGATCAACATTGGTTGACAGGGGGGCGGTGATGGCGCAAAGGCCGTATTGAGTTATGCTGCACCAAGATGCATCACAACATCGGTAAGTTTCCTTGTTAAGTAAGAAGTACTGTTTCAATACAAAATGATCTATATTGGTTGACGGTTTTTGTGGTGCAAGGGCCGTATTGGGTTATGCTGCACCGAACACAAGACCGTATGAGATATAATACAACCTTGGTAAGTTTCCTTATTAAGTATTAAGTACTGTATCAATCCAAAATTATCTAGATTGGTTGACTGGTGTTGAGGGTTTCATGGAGCAAGGGCCGTATTTGATCAATCCGCACAAAATACAAGACCGCGTGAAATGTAATACATCTTTGGTAAATTTCCTTGTTAAGTAATAAGCAATGTATCAATCCAAAATGATCTACATTGGTTGACTGGTGTTGTGGGGGTTTGATGACGCAAGGGCCGTATTTGGTCGAAATTAGTATGACCTACAACCGTGGTAAATTTGCTTGTTAAGTAATAAGTACTGTATCAATCCAGAATGGCTCACATTTGGTGATTGGTGTTTTTATCGCTCAAGGGCCGTATTGAGTCAATCCTTACCATACCAAGACCGTATATATAATACAACCTTGGTAGTTTTCGTACCATCCAAAATAATCTGCATTGGTTTTGAGGGTTTTATGGCGCATTAGATCAAATCTGCACAAAGCGCAAGACCACATGAGATGTAATTAAACCTTGGTAAAATTCCCAGTTAAGTAATAAGTACAGTTTCAATTCAAAATGACCCATATTGGTTGATTGGTTTGGGGGTTTTATGGCGCAACGTCCCGCATTGAGCCAAACACAAGACCACATGAGCCAAAAAGGCAAATATCCTTGTTGTTAAGTAATAAGCATTGTATGTATCCAAAATGATCAATATTGGTTGTTGGTTTGGTTTTTTGGTATAAGGGGCCAAATATTCGGCCAAACTGTGCCAAACACAACGTGATTTTTATTGTAACCTAAATATCCTTATTAAATAATAAGCACTATATTAATCCACAAATGACCGATACTGTAGGTACTACGTTTTCGACCTATTGGGATTAGATTGGATTTTGGGGGTTTTATGGCGTAAGTTCCTTTGACGAATCGAGAGTATACTACTAGTTGGTTAGATTTGGTTTTATGACGCAAGGGTCATATTTGGCTAAGCTGTGCAAAACACAAGATGCACAGCGTCCAGTAACAGACCTTGATAGTACAAAAGAGAGAAATACACCCTGGGTAGATTCCAGATTAGAAACCACACCGACTACAACTTTAACCCGCTGTCAATAGCCCGTTGTGTTGCGCGCGCGGCACCAGTACGAAGTTAATTTAAATATCTACCTAACTACCTACCCGGACCGTCGCCAATAACCGAATGCGTTGCTGCAGTGCAACGTTAATTAAAATATCTATATACCGCCTATAACTTGCGAAGTGTCAATAGGTTGGTTGTGTAGAGTTGGGTTTTATGGTGCAAAGGCCGTATTTAACCAAGCAGCACCAAATAACATCAAGTAATTGGATATATAAAATTGACGACGGTCCGGGATCTCTCCCGAACGGACAGGTCCGAGGACAACACCACGTAATTTGGAACCAGAGTCCGATGACTATATAAGGATTGGTAATTAATATAAGATTCTGATGGTCCACCGTCCTAGCCGTAGCCATTCGGTGATAATTTGGGTTATGACAGCAACCCTACCCAGCACGAGCGTTGCCGCGTTTATTTTCTAAAGTTTATAAATTTTACAAATACAGATTTTTAAGCTATATTGTAGATAGTAAGTATTTTGTGTATAGTGATGTTAATAATAATTGTTTCTGTGATGTCCTTAAAGGTCATCGGGCCCCAGTATGTTGCTTCAGGTTAAAAATGTAGATGGCGTTGCCTATAAACGCCTTCCTTTTATGTAGTATTAGTGTATCGTTAGTAGCAATAAAATTCTCGAACGAGAAGGTTGTGTCAAAAGTACCTTCCTTAGTAGAGAAAGAAATGAGACACCAGGAGTAACGAGCCCCCAAACAGTGAGGTACAATTTAATGATGCGGTACAATTAAGGTAACTAATATAATTCTTTTACAAATCAATCATAATTATATATATTTTTATTATTTTTGCGACACTGACTAAGAACATGTATATATTTTGTAGTACCTCAGAATTTGAGTAATTAATTTACCTGTGACTTGAAATAAAAAAGATTGAAAAACAACTGTGTTATAGACTGATGTGTTTATGGAATTGTTTTTAAAATCCCCCCCCCCACACACACTAGGCTCACCCGGGTTGGATATCCTCTATTCTGCATCAGTAAAACTTTTTTTTTTTTGTTTGTATGTCCCTTTATATGATGGCAATGTCCTGTGGTGACACAGCTAGACCAATATGGCCCCTTGCGTCATAAAACCCGACGTTTGGATAAGACTGGTTACACAGTTGCCACAATTTTAAATTTCTTCACCTCTGCATAACATCAAGTGGCTTATATCGCGTCTATAAGACCTAATACAATTTCAATCTACAAAGATATGTCCACAGGAAATAATTGGAATGTTTTATTGAGGGATAAAGCGTGTATTCTTTGGTTCTCCTTGCCCAGAGCTCTAGGAGTCACTTACTTTCGACTTATTTCCAAATATGATTACCTACAAAGACACTTACCGTATTTTAGAAGTGAGATCAGCTGTAAGTCCCCTTGGCGAACTGTGCCCCTGAGAATAACATACTACAAGGGAAGCGATAGCGATACAATTTATATTAGAAAAAGAACTGTGGGAGAGTCTCATTCTTTCGACTTATTTCCGGACATGTTTACCAACATGGTAATCATGTCCGGATAAAGTACAAAGACAATTATACCGGATTTTAGAAGTGAGATCTTCTATCTGTCCCCTTTGAAAACTGAGCCCCTGAGGATAACATACTACAAGGGAAGAGATAGCTTTACAATTTATCTATCCGCAATGGAAGGAGCCAATTATATGGCTCTATGGGTGAGTTTTATGTAAAACTTAATTGGGGAGAATATTTTTGTATATACGCGGTATATATCATGTAAGGTAATTCTACCTTCCTTTCGGGGTCCGACCGATGTAGGACCTCAACCCGCTAACTTAACGATGCCTGTAGGTGTTCCTACGAATATTTTCAATCTGGCAGAAAGGTTCATGGGGAAAAATTGGCCAAGAAAACTGGTTGACACGAGAGACCATTGAACTCGTAATGTATGAAGATAACGAAAAATGAAGAATAAATTAATCGTCAAATATAAATCTAGTGAGACTGATAGCATAATACATAAAACGGGGTGGGGGGGGGCGAGTTTATTTGTGATATCCCTGCCAGCCCTCGCTTTATAGCAGTGGCGACTTTTAGATTATTGACAGGGTACTTTTTCATTTGCATCGTTAGAGCCCCTGAATGGGTCTATGTGACACTTGAAGCTGTAGCATACAACAAAAGAAAGGTAGATTTTTGGTTGGGTCTTATAGGGGCGCAAAGGGCTATATAGTACCCATGCTGCCCCAAACACAAGACGACAAGAAGTAATGAACATACACACACAAAGAAAGTTTTGCTGACACAGAAGAAAGAAATACATCCAGGAGGAATCGTACCTGTGCCAACTACAACTTGTAGTTTGCCAGCATCTATTATTGCTCGAATTGTGACTGACATGAACCATGACCACCTTTTGGAATTCGATATTAACGAGGTAAGGCGTCCATGCACGATATCAGAAAGCTCTAACACCATCATATACAACCGTGCATAGTCTCGTGAGACGCTGCATATCAGTTTACGTAAGTGTTGTTGGGATGAATAGAGGAGCCACCAACGTGGCTTGGCTATGTAGAATAGTGTAGAATGATGTTGTAGGGCTGGGGAGTTTAGGAGCGGCTTGATTCTTGTTGGTCTTTTTTCTACCTTTTTTTTGGGGCGTCGGAGCTCAGTAGGTTTACCCACTGCGCTTGCAAACTGCGAGTTGTAGATGACACAGGTACGATTCCTTCTGGGTGTATTTCTCTCTTCAGTGTCAGTAAAACTTTATCTCTGCGTGTATGTCCATTACTTAACGTTGTCGGTCTTGTGTTTGGCGTAGCATAGCCCTTTGAGCCCCCATAAAACCCAACCAAAAATCTACCTTTCTTTCTACTGTATGCTACACCTTCAAGTGTCACATAGACCCAATTAGGAGCTCTAAAATTTTTGGTGAGCTGGAATGATGCGGGAATGGAAGTGGCACATTGTGACACATGAGGGTTAATAGATTCATGTGTCTAAGTCGAAACACGTTGGTATGGGGTGGAAGTTTGGAGATTGAGGTGCAAGCTCAGGTGTTGACTTCCTTATCTGACCGTGGTTTAAAATCGGGAGTTGTTTGCCCTCGGGTCTATCCCTGACCGTCACCAGTGCATTGTTAATTCAATTACCTACCCCAACCTAATGCTGTGTGCAATCGTAAAATTCATCGGACAAGTCAAATAGAGTGTGATATATAGAGACGCGATTTAACGAGGGGTCCAATAGCCGTTGTTTGTTGCTCCACTCTGCAACGTTAATTCACGTTAATTCAACGTTATTCAACTATCAACCAACTTCTAATTTAACGAGGGGTTTCTATGTTCAATTATTTTTTACGAAATTGAGTTCTTAGAGATACACCGCGATAGAAGGCAAAATACAATGCAAAACCACAGAGTCCATTAGAAAAGTCTGCATCCCTCACTAATTGACAGGATGAGTTCAAAGTTGTCCACTGACACCAGCAGCGGTTCGGTAGCGACAGTTCTGCTCGTGAACGGGCACGCGTTCCTCATTGGCTTACCGGATATCGTGACGCGTGGCAATCATTTTCAAATAAATATTAGCTCTTACCAAAGGTAATGAATTAGTCATAAACTGTTGGGTGCCCGGCAATGTAGATGTCATGGTTGCGTGTTGAAATATAGGCCTGCTTGAAGGACATGGCTATGAGAATAAGTTTTCTGGACTGCAATTCTGATCGGAAACGAGGAAATGAATGGGCTCCCGGTCTATCAGTGAGCTCTAGTGATCAAGAGTGAATAATCCTTGACGTGAATCTCTAATGAACCTCAAGCCATTCTTCATCAACTTCTCTTTCTCGTAAAGCATAATATAGAAACCGATTTAGGTTTAATTTTTTGTTGGTTATAATTTTTGCTGCACATAATGTGATGAACCCCAAAAAATACCGAAATTTAGTGCACTGTAATTCTATTTATTTTCATTGCTTCAAATTGCTGTATGATACCCAAGCTATTTATATCGTTTATCCCATATACTCGGTTCTCCAATTACGTGGCGCTCGGTTCGCAATTACTTATCGCGAGAGATCAGTCACAAACTGAGAAATCGACAGCGTTCTAGGGGATCACCACGTGCTTGGAAAGTTACGCCAATTGTAGAAGTAGCACCAACAAGTGGCATGGTGGGACCTCTGAATGGCTAATTATTATCTTCACTACCAACCATATAAAAACTGTTTAAAAATCAGTTTTTTTTTCTGATAAATGTTACGAAATACTTCGAATTTCTCAAGTAAATTCCTCTTTTAGATGGTGACATCATAGAAGGGGGAGGGGAGGAGGCTAAACATTTTTAGTACGTGTACCTCGGGTCTCAATTATGCTGAAAGCGTAATAATTTTCAAATGATAAGGTATTGCTTATGAGCTCTCACTTAAGAACTCTGAAATTGTCAACTAAAACACATTATCTAATATATTTAGAAATCATTAAAAACAAATGAAATTTACATACTTTTACGAGCACGTTGAGTCAAAGCCATTTCTTTAAAATCGCTTTCCAATAATAAAAATTCCACAGGAACTACCGATTTATACTGTCTTCCATTGGTGTCAATCGGAAGCTTAAACGTCCACGCACGTGTACTAGGAATGCGACATCGATGTCGATGTTTTCAAAACATCGATGTTTCTTAAAAAACATCGATGTATTTAACATCGATGTATTGGGGTCGATGTTTTGGTAACATCGATGTTTATACTTTTCGATGTTTTATTTTTAAATGAAAAAAGTATCGTTATAAAAATTTTAAAAATAACCAAGTAGCATAATTTTTATGATCAGCAAATTGATCATACTTTTAGACCAAAGTGACCAAGGATGAAGGGGTCTGAAAAGTAGGGATGCGACATCGATGTCGATGTTTCATAAAAAAACATCGATGTATTGAAGCCGATGTCGCATCACTAGTTGCTAAACCAGTTTTAAGAAATGGGGAAACAAGTGTAAATACACTGAATTTTAAAAACATCGATGGTTTGGGCGCGATGTATTATCAACACCGTTGTTTTAATTTTGAACATCGATGTTTTGCTGTCGATGTCGCATCAACAGTTGGTAAACCAATTTTAAGAAATGGGGAAAAAAGTTTAAATACAATAAATTTTAAAAACATCGATGGTTTGGGGGCGATGTATTATCAACATCGATGTTTTAATTTTGAACATCGATGTTTTGCTATCGATGTCGCATGCCTAACTTGTACCCGAGTTCTTAACTATCAATTTTATCAGAAAGATTATTTTTAAGGCGAAAGAGTGAAGATCCACGTATGTGGACCTAGGTAGCGAAGAGGATATATTAAATTCCTGGAAGCATGAGCATGACATGGGAGCTTAGGTCCGGCATTGTAAACAACACAGAAGGAAAAAATGTTTTTACATATTCAACTTAAAATCCTTGTATTCGCATGTTTCACTTAAAATTATATCTCATTACCAAAATCCAAAAATAAATAATTGCAGACTTGATTCCAACGGTCTTGGTGTAGGAATAAACTGTCACCTCTTTCAATTAACTAATTATTTCATTTCCCTGAACAGCAGATATAATTGCAAACAAAAAGTTCGCCAGTTCTTTAATTTAGCCTTACAGTTCCCCTTTCGGAACTGCATGTAATTGGTATGTGTTCGTTACGAGGCATCCTTATCCCTCTGGGAAGGACATGATCAAGAAAAGATGATTTTTAGTTGATTAGAAATTGAAAATACTCTTTGAGGCTTTCGAATAGTCCTAGTTCTCAAATGATTGGGAGATGATCTCTGAGTATGGTTTTCAAAGTCGAGGAACGGCATGTGATTAATGAGTTGTAATTTTTTCCCCCATTTGATGCGATAATAATGCAACGTAATGACGCGGGTGATTGGATTATGGGCTAATTATGCTCATTCTTTAGATTATTGTCAAACAGATATTTTTTCCCGACTCGCAATTTTTTAGTCTTTTTTCCAATTAAACTATGTTGAATCATTAAAATTTTGTTTTTCGTAAGTTTGTACGAGTTTCGGTATTCCACGCTCAGAGAATTCAATTAAAATATCGTCAAGCTGGTCGTAACGGTAATTCAATATTGCTTTGTAAAGTGGTTTTTTGACTGTAGGAATTATATGTTTTTAGGGAAAAAAAATCTCTCCTGAGTTAAATTTTTCATCCATTTGGTTGTTGTTTAAATTAACGTCGTACTGGAGCAATACAAAGGGCTATTCACTACGGTCAGAGATCAATCCTCCATGGAAAAGATCCGTGGACTCGGCTAGAATGATGGTTTCCACCTTGTGGAGCCATCATTCTAGCCACGTAACTTTGAATCCCGCTCATATGACGAGGCAACACCACAGATGGCACTCCACTCGCCAAACTTTCACACACGCTTACGTGAGAACATTTGAGGCCATGACAGATTTAACGTGCACCAGCGCACTTTGTTCACGACGATCTTTGGTTGGATTCGAACTCGCAACCCTCAGGTTGCTAATCCGTTACTCTTCCAACCGGGCAAAAATTGGTAATTTTAGTTTACGTCATACTAGAGCAACACAACGGGTTATTGACGACGGTCCGGGATCAATCCCTTAAGGGAAAGATCCGAGGACAACACCTCGTAATTTTGAACCACGATCAGATGACGAAGAACACCTGAGCTGGCACCCCACTCTCCAAACTTCCACACCAACCCAACGTGAGGACTTTCGGCCACGACAGATTTAAGGTGCACCAGCCGCCTCTACACCATACGCTTACAAACATCCATGCCCGGACCCGGATTCGAACCAGGTACCTTCCAACCGGGCCACTGCTGATTGTCATTCATTGGGAATATCAGACGGTCGTTGTAGTGTGTCTTATTGTATTGTCTTATTGTAGTGTACTCTTAATTTTAATATTTATATGGCCCTCATATCCCAGGATGTAGAGTCGCGGATTTGCAACCGGAGTGTTGCGAGTTCGAAACTCGATCTACTGAATCTTTTCTACTTTCAACCCACGTCTCTGTTCCCCACTGTCTCTTTTCCCCTTTTCACGATATTTTTTTACTTGACGCTGTCTTTGTTTGGCGCATCTTGACCAAAGATGATTATTGTGCCATAAAATGCTAAACTACCAATCATCGGAACTCGATCCATCCCAAGACTGCCATGTGCGTGGAAACTGGTGCACGTAAAATCAAATGCCCTCACGTTGGCGTGGTTCGGAAATTTGTAGATTGGGATGCCAGTTCAGGTGTTGATATCGTCTTACCATGATCCAAAATTATAAGGTGTTGTCTTCGGATTTTCCCCTCGGAATGTATCCTGTATAGTCACCAATATGGCCCCCAAACCCACTTTGAGTTGCTCCAGCGTGACGATGATTCAATTACTTATCTACCTACATCTAATAATTACAAGTTGGTTAATTTTCACTTTGTAGGTCAGAACGCTAACCGAATGAATATCAAATTGTTTTGTTGATGGACACCTTTGTTGATTACGTGGCTATAAGGGTACAAAAATTGATGGTTCCACAAGGTGGAAACCATCATTCTAGCCGAGTATTAAACAAATATTGTGTATCATAAGGTTTTTTCATGATAGCGGCTTTTGAGGCATTAGTACTATAGGCTGGAAACCACTACCCTTGTCGAATGTTCCGAATAAATATTTAAAGTGCTTTAGTGATCTGCATCCTTAGTGATCACGTTGCTTTAAGGGGTACGCGTACCACAGACTGGAAACCACTACCCTTGTCGAATGTTCCAAATAAATATTTAAAGTGCTTTAGTGATCTGCACTCTTAGTGATCACGGTGATAGGAGTACTCCTTATCACTCTTAGTGATAAGGAGTACGCGTACCACAGGTTGGAAACCACTTACTCAGTTGAATGTTAACCAAATAAATATTAATGGGGTTTTAGTCTCATTGGCGCCTTTAATAATAACGTTGCTTTAGGAATTTTGTAGTTTCCAACCTGAGGAGTATGCCCTCCACAAGATGGATGCCACTACTCTAGCCAGGGATCAAACCATAAGTAGTCCCTTAAAAATACTTAAATAACTACCGGTGTTTGAGCCATGCGTATGACAGACCCAGAACACTGCCCGAACGTTAACCGAATAACCATTAAAGAACCACCTCAGTGCTAATGTAGCTTAAGGAGTTTGCGCACCACAGGTTTTTATGACCCAGACCCCTTGAGGCCGGACAAGGGGTGGCTGGGAGGGGAACCGAGGTACAGAACCACTGCTCTAATCGAAGATGAAGCGAATAAATGCTGTCCATCAAAAGTGCGATTGACTGCCCTTAGTGATCACGCCGGCCGCGAATAAAAAAGGCAATTGTGCAACCGACGCTAGCTCCTCGCATCACGCTCCCTGCGGTTATTTTTAGTAGTCCTCGTCCAGAAAGGTTAAACTGAACCCACAGAACCCGAACTTTAAATTCGATAGCACCAATTTCCCAGGTCAACCCTTCTGCGGCACAAGCTACCCTAAGGGAAGTGGAATGAAAACTCCTTGACCTCAAAAAACGCCGAACATCCCCCTCGTGGTAGTTGGAAGAAGGCACTTCCTTTTTTCTACTCGTGTTGTTGCAGACTGCCCCTGCCCTCTCCAACGACTGGCTCGGTGGAGTTGCGTTTCGCGAGACTTCAATGAAGGTTCTTATATCTGGGATCAGTGGAGTGTTCAGAAATCCTTACATGGACAAGCGGAGGACCATCTCCGCTTTCCCCTCGTCCAGACACACTTACTTCCCCTTGGAATCTTTTTTTTTGTTTTGTTTCGAGAATATCCAGGATGCATGAATCATCTTTTGACAACCCCTTCTTTTTCGCATGTTTGTGACCGATATAGTCGCTGCGCTGTGTCGTGTGGGTGTGCGGCCCTCCCCCCGTTGGTCCTTTTGATTGAAGGGTAGATGTAGGGTGTGATGTAAATGTATTGGGTGGTCGTCCTGCGATGGAGGAAAATGGTGGGTGGAGCTCCGCTCTAGTCTCGTGTATCGATGGGACGGGTTGGTTAATATAAAACGCCTCTCGCTACGGGGGAGATTTGAAATATGTATGTGCGATAGTTGCTAGCTGGAGCTGGTCGAAACCGGTGTTGACCGGGTCCAGTGGAGACGAAATGTAGGTGGCGCTTTTGGGTGTTTCTGGATTGTGGGTCGTCTTTTACCGGATTATTGCATTAGACAGATTCTTGCATGTGGGTTATTTCAGATCTTCAAATACTCCTTCACTATATTTCAGCTACAACGATTAGCTTCCCGTTTAGCTCCACATACTCAAGTCGATTCTTGCATGTGGGTTAATTCAGAACTTAAAATACTCCTGCATTATATTTTGGTTCCAACTATTAGCTTTCCGTTCCAATGGAGACGAAATGTAGGTGGCGCTTTTGTATGTTTCTGAATTGTGGGGCGTCTTTAACTGAAAACCGAGAATTGCAATGGACAGATTCTTGCATGTGGGTTATTTCAGATCTTTAAATAGTCCTTCGCTATATTTCAGCCACAACGATTATCTTCCCGTTTAGCTCCATATTCTCAAGTCGATTCTTGGTAATTGGTAATTTTAGTTAACGTCGTACTAGAGCAACACAACGGGCTATTGACGACGGTCCGGGATCAGTCCCTTAAGGGAAAGATCCGAGGACAACGCTTCGTAATTTTGAACCACGGTCAGATGACGAAGCAACACCTGAGCTGGCACCCCACTCTCCAAACTTCCACGCCAACCCAACGTGACAAGTCGATTCTTGCATGTGGGGTTAATTCAAAACTTAAAATACTCCTTCATTGTGTTTTGGTTCCAACGATTAGGTTTCCGTTTAGATCCATATACTCATGAGTTGATTCTTGCATGTGGGTTAGTTCAGAACTCTTTAAATAATATCTCATTTTACTTTAATTTCAACGATTAGCTACATGTTTAGCTCCTATACACATAAGTCAGAATTTTTAACTCAATTTAAATTTCTAAATATTTTTCCTATATATTTCAATTTGGTAATTGGTAATTTTTAGTTAACGTCGTACTAGAGCAACACAACGGGCTATTGACGACGGTCAGGGATCAGTCCCATAAGGGAAAGATCCGAGGACAACACTTCGTAATTTTGAACCACGGTCAGATGACGAAGCAACATCTGAGCTGGCACCCCACTCTCCAAACTTCCACGCCAACCCAACGTGAGGACTTTCGGCCACGACAGATTTAAGGTGCACCAGCCTCCTCTACACCATACCCTTACAAACATCCATGCCCGAACCCGGATTCGAACCATGAACCTTCCGATCTAGAGGCTAACACCTTAACCACTATACCGGTTCTTCGGTATATTTCAATTTGGATCGATTAGTTTAGAGAATAATACACCAATTTGGAGCTCATTAGTGACGTATTTGACAGAATTTTTGGTTCAGTTTTTCAATTGGCGATTTAATTTAATTTATATTATTTGGCTCTTTCTCATATTCAACCCTATATTTGATTATTACAAGCTTGAGATGGTCATTGTCGATATTAGTTGACCAAATTCAGTAAATAAGATATATAGGTGGCGCTTTTTGATGTTTCTGAATGGTAGATTCTGCCAACTGTCTTTAACCAAAAATCGAGTAATGTAATGGATCGATTTTTGTATGGTTAATTCATAACTTTAACTATTCCATTATATTTTAGCTCCGATGGAACAAAAAGTGCATAGCTTTATGTACACAAAGTGAATTTTTGACTTTTCCCTTCTATGTTATGTTGGTCTCTCTAGAGAACAATAAACCAATTTTGGGCTCGTTATTGTCGTAAAGTTGACAAGATGTTAGGTTCAGTTTAAGTTGGTGCTTTAATTAAATTTGAATTATTTGACTCTTTTTCATGTCCACTCATGTGTGCGGTTATTACAAGCCGATATTGAACAAATCCAGTAAAGAGGAAATGTAGGTGGCGTTTTTTGATGTTTCTGGATTGCAGTTTGTATTTAACCAAAAACTGAGTAATGTAATGGTTCCATTCTTACATGGCTTAATTCAAAACTTCAATTCCATATTCTTCCTCTATGTTCGATTATTACATGCTGGAACTGGTTATTATCCATATTGACCGCAGCCAGTAGAGAGGAAATGTAGGTGGCGCTTTTTGATGTTTCTGGATGGTAGACTACCGGTCGTCTCTAACCGAAAACTGAGGCAAGTGAAGAAATGGATCAGTTTTTGCATAATTAATTCAGAACAGTTTTAAATGCTCCTTCATTAAAATTTAACTACAACGAAATGAAATTCTTTTAGCTCCATATACACAAAGGCGACAGGATTCTTAGTCCAATTTTAGTTTATGACTGTTTTTCGTATATATCTTGATTGGTATCTGTTGGACTAGAGAATAATGAGCCAATTGGGTTTGTTTCGTAGTCGGCATGGTTCTTGGTTCAGCTTAAATTGGCGCTTTTATTCCACTTAAATATCCGAGTGATTTCCTTTTCTTTCCGTATGTGGGATAATTACAAGGCTGAAAGTGGCTTTTATGGATGTTAAGCATTCGAGCTGAAATCTAGGTGGCGCTTTTTGATATTTCTGGGAGTAGTTTCAATCAGTTACATTTAATCAAAATCTGAGGCACACGGGAAATTTTGTATTGAATCAATTCTTGCACTGTTACTTCAGGATTCAAATGCATCTTCATTATACATTACCCTACAATAATGGAACAGACATCAAGATGTGATGGTTTATGTAAAAGAATACATGCTTTAATAGGGAAATGGTCCCCAATGTGCTGCAATTACACTAGCAACCCTTCTGGGCATACTTTCAACTAGGTTTTGATACACAGCTATGGGTATTTGTGTCCCTTCCTGCTGCAAGAATGTCGACCGCTCAGCTATAGATTCCCTGGTCCGTAAGCGTCGTTCTAACTCATCCCACAAATGTTCTTTGGGGTTTAGGTCGGGACTATGAGAGGCCAGGGAATATGTTTTATGACCATATCTTGATACCGCTGCTTGACAGAAGCTGCAGCATGACACGGAGCGTTGTCGTCCTGGAAGTAACATTCGTTCTTTCCATAAAATTGCCAGAGCGTAGGAAGAACCGGATGGTCCAAAATGTCCATGTAAGCATCGGCGTTTCACCAGGAACAACATGCAAAGGTCCCAGGCCATACCACGAAAAACACCCCAAACAAGTAGTCGGATTTTATGCAAATCCGCTGGCGTCAGGTCCATTATTGTAGGGTAGTCTAGTTTAGCTTCAATGAAATTAAATGTGTTTAACACTGCATATAGGATTTCGACATGATTATTGGTCCAGTTTAAATTGGATCTTTCATTCAATTTGTTATCTGGCTGTTTTCCTTATTTATCTCGATTCGTATTTGTTGACCTCAGAGAGTACAGAACCAATTGCATCAAGGGTATATTTGAGACTATCAGAGCAAGAGTGGCCCAACCCACCAACAAACTCAATGAAGGAAAACGCGATTTTCTTGCTTCCATTTTTATAAACATTTTTATTTATCTACAATATGATTTGAGATTTTGAAAATTTATTTATCAGGGATCAATAATAAGACATTTTGTAATTTTCGAAGACTTAAACCAGTGCATCTAAAAAAAAAAGTAAATGGTCGTAATAAAAGATAAAAAAAAATTCGGGATTTTTTGGGGATTAGGCCACTCTTGCTCTGATAGCCTCCTTTCAATGCGCACTCATCATTACGATTGCTCCGAAAAAGATAATAAGCATTTGAATAGCAATGAGTGATTCTTAGAGTAGGTTGTATTCTTATAACAACCGTCTTTGCAACTAGTCATGTAATATTTCATTTTTTAAACTCGTTTCCCCCAAACTAATTAAATTTGTTCGTGTTTTTGTAGATCGGTTCATTGAAACAATTTCTGAAAAATGTTATCTTTTTTTCAGGTGTCGATTTTTTGTGGAATTAACTTTGGAATATTCTAGCATACGAAGGAAGAAAAAAAAGGTATGCGAATTTTTACCATCTTAAAATATCATTATTCTTTAGAATTATTAAAATTCCCAAGAATAATTACGGCCACACAAGAGTCGGGCATTATTGTTTGACAATAATATATCTCTTCATCGTATTTAACTCTCTCATTGCCTAACGTTCTAACTTTTATATTACGGCTGGTACTGCAATTATACCTTGATCGCGCCAATAAAGAATTATCACTACGACCAGTACAGCAGTTGTACCTTGAAAGTTACAAGAATCGCGCCAAGAAAGAATTGAACCTTTTGACAACGGCTATAGGTATAACAAGCGCGATTCTTTCTTGGCATGATTCTTATAACTTTAAAGGTACATTTGCTGCAACAGACGTTGTCTAAATTCTTTCTTGGCGCGATTCTTATAACTTTCAAGGTACAACTTGTGTATTGGCAGTAGTCGCGATTCTTATAACTTTCAAGGTACAACTTGTGTATTGGCAGTAGTTGCGATTCTTATAACTTTCAAGGTACAACTTGTGTATTGGCAGTAGTAGTCTAAATTCTTTCTTGACGCGATTCTTATAACTTTGAAGGTACAGCTACTGCAACAGCCGTAGTCTAAATTCTTTCTTGGAGCGATTCTTATAACTTTCAAGGTACAACTTGTGCATTGGCAGTAGTCGCGATTCTTATAACTTTTAAGGTACAACTTGTGTATTGGCAGTAGTTGCGATTCTTATAACTTTCAAGGTACAACTTGTGTATTGGCAGTAGTAGTCTAAATTCTTTCTTGACGCGATTCTTATAACTTTGAAGGTACAGCTACTGCAACAGCCGTAGTCTAAATTCTTTCTTGGCGCGATTCTTATAACTTTCAAGGTACAACTTGTGTACTGGCAGTAGTCGCGATTCTTATAACTTTCAAAGTACAACTTATGTATTGGCAGTTGTTGCGATTCTTATAACTTTCAAGGCACAACTTGTGTATTGGCAGTAGTCTAAATTCTTTCTTGACGCGATTGTTATAACATTAAAGGTATAGCTACTGCAACAGCCGTAGTCTAAATTCTTTCTTGGCGCGATTCTTATAACTTTCAAGGCACAACTTGTGTACTGGCAGTAGTCGCGATTATAACTTTCAAGGTAAAACTGATGTACTGGCCGTTGTCTGCATTCTTTCTTGGCGCGATCATGATACAACTGTCTGTACCGGCCGTAAGAATCACGCCAAGAAAGAATCGCCTGTTATATCTATAGCCGAAGTCAAAAGGCTAATTACGACGACATCCTAATAAAAGTACCTTTTTATGTCACCTATAAAAGTATTACAGAGCACAATACCATCTTCAAAGTTGTTTCATAGTTTAAATAGTGTCTGGCTTTTAAGCTTTTTACTCCTGACACGTATTGTAGACGTTTTCTCTTAATGCTTCAGGAAGTCATTACCTTCCATTGAGTAATCACGAACCCACACTTAGGGTAAAAACTCCGAGCACTTAGTCACAATCACATTACCTCGTCAATATCGCTCAAGTGCGGTCTGGAAGCAACTCCCAATCGCCATCAAGCGTCGTGAAGGAACTGCCAAATGCTCTTGTGCGATGCATCTTGCCCAAATAGGTTTCGTGCCTCAGTTTGGCCGTGCACGACTCTCTTAAGACGGAGCAGATATTTCACGTACAAAACGTGTAACTGTTCCGCGATAAACAATGGCGAAGAGTAACAGTGGAAGTCAAACAAATTATTTAAAATGCACGGGAATAATGTGGAACCGAGAACAAGTCGTAAAAAAGGCGGCAATAAATTACGTTGATTACACATGCTTCTTCGCATCAACACAATAGAAAGAAATTAACTCCGAATGTAGGTTTTCGAAAGTGAAAGAGTAACTTGGGTCACGATGCGAGATTATCTTTCTATTTTTTTTTATTCGCGGAGTGCTTTTTTATTGAGTAAGTATTCCTTTTGTGCCTAACTTGATCGTTCGAATTAACCTTTTTTAAACGAGGTACGGTATGTGTGTGTGGCTTAATTTGTTGCTGGAATTCGGACACGTGTTGTTAGTGGCACGTGAGTGTCGCCATGTTCTGTGTTATTCACGTTGAGAATTATAGTGTAAATCTAGATTTGAAAATTCCATTCCTATCTTTTCCCGCGGGATGCGGTAGCCCAGTTGGAAGACAAACGGAATCGGTTGGTTGGTATTTATTAACGTTGCACTGGATACTGTCAACACTGGACCCCACACAACGGGTTATTGGTGACGGTCTATGTCACCACGTAATTTGGAACCACGTTCAGATGACGAGGCAACGCTTGAGCTGGTACCTCACTCTCCAAACTTCCACACCAACCCAACGTGAGGACTTTCAGCCACGACAGTTTTAAGGTGCAACAGCCACCTCTACACCACACGCTCACAAACATCCGTGCACTGACCTGGATTCGAACCAGGAACCTTCCGATCTTGAGTTTAACACCTTAACCACCCGACCGGTTGATCGGTCGACGCTGAAGAGAGATTTACAGCCAGAATAGAATAGAATCTGCACCACTTCCTCTACTCTCTACTGGACAGCCCGGACCGTCGTCAATAGCCTATTGTGTTGCTCTAGTACGACGTTAATTAAAATTACCAAATTACCTATCAGATATGACGGTAAGGCAATTTTTATTAACGTCGTACTAGAGTAACACAACGGCAATGACGAGGCAACACCTGAGCTGGCACCCCACTGTCCAAAGTTCCACACCAACCCAACGTGAGGACTTTCGGCCACGACAGGTTTCAAGTGCACCAGCCACCTCTACATCCATACACTTACAAACATCACGCACTGATCCGGATTTGAACCAGGAACATTCTGAACCTAACACCTTAATCACCAGACAGGTTGGTCGGCGTAATTTATAAGGAGTCAAATCGTTTAAAATGAAAAATTTATTAATCCTTTCAAAATGTCAGAGACCGGTTGATAAAATATGAATGTACCGTTATATTAATAATCCAACAAGTCAATCCGTCACTGGTTTGGTTTATCGCCACGGTCATGTTTGCTACCACTAACTAATTTGAAGATCACCATCACTAAACTGAAATTAAGGTGTGGTATTTTTTAATTAACGTCGTACTGGAGCTACAGAGTGTGCTATTGGCGACCGTCTCGGATCAACCCCTGAAGTGAAAGATCCGAGGACAACACCATGTAATTTTGAACCACGGTCAGATGGCGATGCAACATCTGAGCTGGCACGCCACTCTGTAAGCTTTCTCTCCTCGCCAAGGTGAGGACATTTGAGGCCACGACGCTTTTAACGTGTACCAGCCCTCTTTGTACACTACGGTCTTTGGTGGTTGGATTCGCACTCGCAACCCTTCCAACCAGGCTACCGTAACCCGTAACGGAATACCAACCGGAGAGTTGTGTACACATGTGGGCTGGTGCAGGTGTTAAATCTGCCATTTCGTCCAATGTCTTCAGATTGGCGTGGTGTGGAGGTTTGGGGAGTGGCGTTCAGCCTAAGCTGTTGACCTCATCATCTGAGCGTGGTTCAAAATTACATGGTGTTATCCTCGAGTCTTTCCCTTCAGGATTGATCCCAGACAGTCACCAATAGCACGTTGTGTTGCTACAGTGCAACTTTAATTCACAACCTACCTTCCTACTTGGGTTTAAAACTTCCGTTCCTTTTATCTATGGGATACTTCGTTCAGGCTGAAGGTAGGTAATTGAATCAATGTCACGCCATAGCAACACAACTATTTGCGACAATACGACATCAATCCAGAAGGGAAAAATTCGTGGACAGTACCTGGTAATTTCGAACCTTGTTCTGATGACGAAGTAAACACCTGAGCTGGCACCCTACTTTCTGAACGTCTACATCCCCACAAACTCCATCCATTGACTATACGACCGATTCAAAGTGCACCAGCCACCACGTACAGGATGGTCTTTGATTGTATATTGAGTTCAGAATTTAAAACCTTTCGGTTGTCCACTAATATTCCAACCTTGTTACCGCGGTCTCTATTGATGTATAAGGTAGTATATTTCATGTAAATTGATATGATAAAAATCTCGTAAAAAATTAACTGCTTCTTATTATTTAATAATCTTTTTACATAGAATATTTTAATACAATCTTAATAAACTAACAGAACTTTGAAAACTACTGTGACCACAGTGTTTTCATTCTCAATCAGTATAAATTATTTAATGGAAATGAGAGTATAGTATACGATTAAATCATTTATATTATTAAAAAATACAACGTGATTAATGCATTGCTTTAAACTCTTAGTTAAAATATAACAAATCGCTTTTCGTTGATGCCATTTGAATACACAAGATCTCACAAATGGCTTTCTGATTATTACAATTTGAATATAAATTATACTAATTATACTAATGACACAGTTTAAGTTTCTTGCAATTTGATCAGGTTTGATTTGATTGCATGCGAATGTATTATGATCGTGTAAGGAATAACTAAATGGATATATCATAATTTAAATTATTGGTTATAAATGTTTTAAAGAGGCGATTTCTGTTAAATATCTATTTGCTCATTTATAAATGTAAGCAATGGAGTGAAATAATGCAGAATAGAATGCAAAACTGAAAAGTGATTACATTTAATTAACGTCGCATTGGACGAAGACAACGGGCTATTAACAATGGTCCAGGAACCAAGGGAACAATCCGAGGATATTACCATGTAATTTTTAACTTCCATAACACGCCTTACACGCGAGGACATTTGAGGCCATGACAGATTTAACGTGCACCAATCCCCTTTGTACACGACGGTTAGTAGCGGTAGCAATGGTTACCTTTTTATATGCCCAGAATCATTTACCCAAACTAGCTGTAACGTCACCCTTAGACTACTTTCATCTGCCAGGAAGAAACGAATATCTGGTCTGCAGAATTGGAAGACGACCATGCATTGATTCATCGCCTGTTTGGTCAGCGCAACATAGTTGTAGATTTTGGTGATGTCACCATTCTATAGAAATGTGTATTTACACATCTACACAGTGAAAAGATGCTATATTACCAAACGAGGCGATGACATGCCAAATCGGCCAACCAAGTCAATTTTTCACAGAGCCGTCATGTGGTTACTAGTTGACACGTTGGTCACACTTTTCGAAGCTTCTCTCAATAGCAATGCTCAGTCTACTTTTTTCAAGTCTATGACCAGAGAAAAATTTTTAGCCAGCTAGATTGGTCCACACCGTTGTATGGGTTGCCATATTTTCTTTGCATATTTCTCTTGCCCTCATCAAGGTCATTGCTACGTCTTATGGCGTATCTGAATTTAGAGTGACAAATTGGTGCATGAAATCCAAACTAGGTGCGATGTAACAAGGCTGTGGTGTAACTAGGGAGGACACTGCTGGGTGGTTCCGAATTCTAGTTTCTTAACGAGCTCCGTGCTACAAAGTGCTAAGCCATTTCTCAAATTTTTAAGGCTCGCAAATTTCAAATTTTAACTCTCCTAGTGGTTGTCTCAACTAGATATCTGTTATTAGAAGATAACTCACCAAATCTTGATGGACGACATATCTTGTCATTAGAAAAAAGACTTACCATATCTTGATGGAAGATATATCTCGTTATTAGAAGAAAACTGGCCATATCTTGATCGAAGATATATCTCGTTATTAGAAGAAAACTGACCATATCTTGATGGACGACAATCTTGTCAAAAGAAAATTTACCATATCTTGATGGAAGATATATCTCGTCATTAGAAGAAAAATGACCATATCTTGATGGACGAGATATCTCGTCATTAGAAGAATACTAACAATATCTTGATGGATGACATATCTTGTCATTAGAAGACTTACCATATCTTGATGGAAGAGATATCTTGTCATTAGAAGATAACTGATCATATCTTGATGGACGAGATATCTCGTCATTAGAAGAAAACTGACAATATCTTGATGGATAACATATCTCGTCATTAGAAGAAAACTTACTAGATCTTGATGGACGAGATATCTCGTTATTAGAAGAACACTGACTAGATCTTTATGTCGTCATAAACAAAATGGCGGTATCTTAATGACGAGAACCCTTGGAATATATGACTATATATCAGAAAAATTATCAGATCGTGATGAACGAGATATCTCGTCGATACCACTTGGAGGGTTTAAATATCATAAAATTGCAATGGTTTATCTACTATTCACGAGGTCATGTTATCTTTGAGCATTAAGAACTAATTCAAACAATCACAAATTCTTTTAATCCCCTTTAAATATTTTGTTTCTGAATTTTTTCACTATGGAATCTGGCTTATCACCACGTTACGCTGAGTCCTTCAAATGCGGGAACAAAGTTCCTTATTTTGTAGGAGTTTATTGAGAAAGATTTGCAAAATGCGTGAGTTTCTCGAAAGCATAAGATTATCTCAAACCCCAAATATTGAGCTCGAAATGTCATTCTCCGTAGAGTTAAGCGCATCGATACAAAATCCAGCGACTTCCAAAGTGCGTATGGAGTCAAATTGACCCCACGTTGGATATTAGCTTTAAATATCACATGGTTCTTCCACTGTAATCATCTTGCTTTGACGTCGAATTCTGGGCAGTACGGCAAAAGGTCATAAGTGAACTCGTTTTTTCTTGGAATTATTATTCACTTTTAGAATTCACATTTCTGTCAACGGAGTCAAGTTGACTCCATGTATGTGTAATGTAACTAAAAAATATAGAATCTTTTATGTACGAGTTGTTACCGAAGTTCGAGAAAAAAGCATCTTGCGTGAAATGTAGGGGAAGTTCCTGTACTGCGTTTTGTGCATTAAAAAAAATATATAAATAAAATAAAATAAAAATAGAAGTAGAAGCAGTGAGTAGGTCTCGACTGCAAATCTCCGCCAAACAAGTCTAATGATACTCATGTTTGTCCTCTTTCACCTTTGGTTGTCTTGACAATTGTCTCGTTATTCGCAAAACTGACCAGATCTTGATGGACAAGAAATCTCGTCATTAGATGAAGACGAACCAGATCTTTATCTCGTCATCATGGAAAAACGAAAATATCTTATTGGAAAAGTATCTCGTCACCAGCAAAATTGGTCAAATTTTGACGATGTATCTCACCCAAACCACTTGGATGGTTAAAGCATTTTTCATTGACACCAAATTTAACAACCATCTTTGTAAAAGAGTACAACCTATAATCAAGTCAAAGTGTGAAGGATTGTTTGTACCTTTAGGGCTCTTTATTGCACTTAGAGCTAAAGATGATTGTATTTCATTGTCATTTTGCATAAGAGAAACAACAATTTATATGATTACTATCTAGAACATTAGATTTTCATGTTTGCTTTTGTACCAATTTCTGTCGTCCCAGTTATAAACCTTCCTAGTGGTTGTCTCGACGAGGTATCTCACCATTACCAAACCTTACCATGTCTTGATAGACGAAATATCTCGTCATTAGTAATATCGATCAGATTTTTATAGAGGGAAAGCTCGTCTTTTTCAAAATAGGCCAGATCTTCATGGACGAGATATTTTGTAATTATCAATATTGGTAGGATCTCAATGGACGAGATATCTCGTCATTAGTAATATCGATCAGATTTTGATAGAGGGAAAGCTCGTCTTTATCAAAATAGGCCAGATCTTCATGGACGAGATATTTTGTAATTATCAATATTGGTAGGATCTCGATGGACGAGATATCTCGTCATTAGCAAACTTGGTCGGGTCTTGATGGATGAGATACCTCATCTTTAGAGAATTGGTCAGATCTTTGAAGATGGGATATCTCGTCATTGGAAAATTGGTCAAATCTTTTAAGATGGAATATCACGTCATTAGCAAAATTAATCGGGTCTCGATGGATGAGATACTTTTGTCTCTAGAAAATTGGTCAGATCTTTCAAGATGGGATATCGCGTCATTAGAAAATTGGTCAAATCTTTTAAGATCGAATATCACGTCATTAGCAAAATTGGTCTGTTCTTAATCTACTAGATAACTTGTTATTTCCAAAATAGGTCATATGTTTTAATATGAGGTATCTTGTCGGGAAGACTTGGCAGTTAATGTCAAGATGCACAAGTGAAATCCACGGTTGTACTTAAGATTAAGTTAGTTCCCTGTTATCCGAGGAATTCTTTCAAGCTGTGCCCTGAAAGAATAAGCACTCGGGGACTCAGAGAGCGAAGACGAGAACCAACCATCCAGCCAGGAAGTCCTGCCCCCCCAGTGCAGCAGAGGCCAAAGACCCATCCATTCGACCCAGGCTTTTGCAAACAGTCCCACGTCCATTATCTGCGCCGAGATCTTACCTGCTACGCGACATGGGATAATAAACTCTGACCACACTTGCAGTGAAAGCGAGGATTTTGGAAAATGGCGAAGGGGAAGAAATGAAAAAGCAGATTCGCCAGTTGTTTTTCGTTTTGGAAGACCCTGCGATCCGGAGACTGAGAGAGTTCAGGTGGTTCTGGTGTGTGGAGTCATTTCGAAACTGGACCGGTCGAGGTGAAAGGGGTGGTAGATGGGTTTGTTTGTGTCTTTGAAATCAGACCCTCGAAGCAAATTCGTGAGCAAGTGGGCCCTTTTGTATCCTCAGCCGCAAAATTAAAACAAAAAGACACGGAAATAGAAATTTAAAATCTCTGGTCTCATCAAAGTGTATAACCCGTTGTATTTTGCCTCCAGTGTATCGTTAATTCAAAAATATTAAATTCCTGTCAAAGTGATTTCATTGTTCTTTTAGCTCAGGTGTGAACTCGTCATCTGACCTTGGTTACGTGACATTGTTCTCGGATATTTTCCTTGGAGATTGATCCCGGACCGCTATCTCACGTTGGGTTGGTCTGGAAGTTTGGAGAGTGGGGTGACAGCTCAGGTGTTGCTTCGACATCTGACCGTGGTTCAAAATTACGAGGTGTCCTCGGATTTTCCCCATAAGGGATTGATCCCGGACCGTTGTCAATAGCCCGTTGTGTTGCATAGTACGATGTAGTTAAAAATTACCAAATTACCCGGACCGCTATCAATAGCCCGTCGTGTTGATGCAGTACGATGTTAATTAAAATACTTACTTACATTGAATTTTTTTTAATATCAATTACAGCAAATGAGAAAAAGTATGCATTACTATGCAAATTTTCCTCTATCTTTAACGTTCCACACACACACACACACACACACACACACACACACACACACACACACACACACAGGAGATAGAAGAAAAAAACTATAAAACTCCAGTTAAAACTTTTTATTTGTTTTGTTCTTTGGCTGAAAGCGTTCCTCCGCAAAATCAAACGTAAGCGGAAAAAATAAATTTAGAATCTGTGATCTTTTAGGCTGTTGCCATTCTAAAGAAAACAATAATA
This sequence comes from Metellina segmentata, assembly GCA_947359465.1. Taxonomy (NCBI): domain Eukaryota; kingdom Metazoa; phylum Arthropoda; class Arachnida; order Araneae; family Tetragnathidae; genus Metellina; species Metellina segmentata. The sequence continues at coordinate 105,744,689 of OX375877.1, forward strand.
ATTAAATTCCATTAAATTCATTTAAAAATGTTCTATATTGAATTTTAAAATTCAGGTTCAAAAATCGCAAAAAATTCGGACTACCTGTGTGTTCAGACCCCATTATTGTAAGTGCCATAGATTCGTCAGGAACTTGCACATACCGGACAAAGAAACAAACACTTCCTTTTATAATAGAGATCTAACAAGTCAATCTGTCACTGGTTTGGTTTATCGATAAGGTTATGTTTGCTACACGAGGAATAAGCTTCAAATAATGTACGGCATTAAAAAAAATATAACATCGTACTGGAATATAACACAATGTGCTATTGACGACGGTTCGGGGTGAACGCTTGAAGGAAAAGATCCGATTACAGTACCACGTAATTTTTAACCACGGTCAGATGACGATGCAACACGCCAGCTGGTACCCCACTCTGCAGACATTCACGCCACGCCAACGTGAGGACCTTTAAGGCCACGGCAGATTTAACGTGCTCCAGTTGTTTGTGTGTACATTGGAGCGACACAATGGTTTCTTGGCGACGGTCCGCGATCAACCCCCTAAGGGGTCATTGGATCTTTATCCAAGGACCAAACCACGTAATTTCAAACCTCGGTCATATGTTGAGGTCACACCAGAGCTGGCGCCCCACCTATACAAACACTCACATCACGCCAACGTGAGGACATTTGAGGCAACAAGAGATTTAACGTGAACCAGCCCCCTTTTTACACGACGGTCTTGGGTTGGATTCGAACTCGCAACCATCTGATGTGACGTCACTCTTTCGCCCGACAGCTGAAAATCAGGATCCAATTGTAAAGAAAATTCCATAACAAGTTTGCTTGGTATTGTCCTCAAGGAATTTTTGATGTGAGGTTGAAAATGGCTATTTGAATGTGCGTGTAATGATGATTTTTTTCTAAATTACTAGCCTATATACAATGTGAATGCTAGATTCTGGACAGTATTCAAACCTGGTTTGTGTTGTTTTTGATGTTAGCAACACTCATATTCTCTAAGAAAGATTACATCTGAAAAATAGGGCTCTTTCAATCGCTTAGAGTGAATAATATGCTTGGAAGATTAAACGAAAATGAAAAGCTTGAAAAACTGAATATTGAAAAGATTTTCTCTCATTATAGCACAATAACCTCTGCGAGGCGTTTTGAATATCATTATTTTTCGGCTGAATAGTAAAAGTTGAGTTCCTCCTGTTTGAGAAACATTGGAAATAAAAATACGATTACTTTAAACCTGTTGTCGAAGAATATGAAAGCAGAATTACTTTAAAATAACTTGAAATTGAAGTGGAAAACCACAGTAATGCCATGTTTCGTTATTTTTTATACTAATATTCTATTCATTATTGTATCATATTATAGTTAAGCAATATTTTATTTAAATTTGAAAAGCACAAATTCAAAACATGTATATCGTTTTAGGAGCTAATAGTTTCTTTAGTTGGAAAATACAAAATATAAAAATAATCCCTTCTTTATAGATAAGAGATGGTTGATTGTTTAGTTTTATGGTGCAACTGGCCATATTTGTCCAAACTACTCCAAACACAAGATGACGTCGAACAAAACATGTGTACGGAAGGAAAAGAGATTGGAGAACATAATAATAAGACGAAAACAGAAAAGGGTCGCTTGAGAATTCCTTGACCACGATCCGGTGTTTACTTAGAAAGTGGTCCCCATATGAAAAGAAAAGATAGCTAGAGTATTCACCTTGAATACCGTACACACATAAGAGATATGCGCCACTGAGAGTTAGGGGTAGAAGAAACAATAGCACCGTCAAAGTCCTAAACTTTGCATACTTTTAGGCTGCAGTATACTTAGCCTATTTAGAAATGTCACAATGTTCATATTGTTTTTGAACATGATGTGCATATGGACTTTCAGCAATAACCGTGGACAATTTTTGTTTTTCAAACGTTTTTTATTAGTCGCTTTGTTTTGGTCTTAACCATTAAGACTTTGCTTTAGTGCGATCAAGATAATGCTTCCAATCCATTTTCGAACTTGATGGAAGAAGCATTGATTTCCTTCGATAGTCAAAAACGAATTCCCCTAATCAGTATTTATGGCCATCCTTAGACATGGAATAGTTAATAATTTATTCATTTCGGAGTCTCATTACATTAGAGGCAACAGAAACAAAAGCAAAAAGAAAGCTTAAAATTTGCCAACTTTAAGTATGTTACTGTGGGTTTGTAAGCCTATTTAGAAATAATTTCGCAATGTTTATTTTGGGGTTCCGGCAATGGTTGGTGTATAGTTTTTCTCAAATTGCCGTAAACGATTCAAGAAAAAAATCCTAAAATGTGCCAACTTTAAGTTTGTTATTGCAAACTGCGAGTCTATTTATCGATTTCGCACTGTTTATTTTGCTTCTGGCAATGGTTGGTGTATAGTTTTTCTCAAATTGCCGCGTAAACGATTCAAGAAAAAATCCTAAAATTTGCCAACTTTAAGTTTGTTACTGCAAACTGTGCAAGCCTATATATCAATTTTCGCAATGTTTATTTTGCTTCTGGCAATGGTTGGCGTATAGGTTTTTTTGAATGGCCGAAGACAATTTCTGTTTTTTAAATGCCTTTTATTAGTCCTTTTTTGTTCGATCTTCACCATTTACTACCAGTTTGTCTTAGAGATGGTAGCATTGTAATCAAATATAATGCTACAAATCCATTCTTGAACGTGATTGAATCTAGCGTTAATTAGATAGTCCGAAATGAATTTCGATCACCGTGTATATTTGTTTTTCAAGCGCCTCTTATTAGTCATTTTGTTCGATCTTAACCACTTTCTTTCTTTCATGGGATGCTAATCTTTGCTGGTAATCTTGCATGATGGATGCTTTAATGGATAATCCAAATACATTCTTGAACGTGATTGAATCTAGCGTTAATTAGATAGTCCGAAATGAATTTGGATCAACGTGTATATTTGTTTTCCAAGCGCCTCTTATTATTCATTTTGTTCGATCTCAATCATTTTCTTTCGTTTAGAGAAGGTACAAACGTAATCGGATATAATGCTCCAAATCCATTCTTGAACATGATTGAATAGAGAATTCATTCCATCCTGCAGTCCGAAATTAATTCCCTAAATTGGAATTAATGGCCATCTTTAAACATGGAACATTAAAATAATTTATTCACTCCGGAGTCGGTTCACTAGGGGTAACAGAAACAAAAACATGACCTAAACTGGTGCAGTTCTTCTCCGACGGAAACCAGTTCCCCTCTCCTAACCAACAATTAGACCGACGATCCACTGATCAGGGTGTTTCTTTCTTTACACTTTGACAAAACGGTAAATTATAACCTTCCTCGAACTTCCGTAATTAATAGACGCGCAAAATGTAGCCAATTATGAGGATTGATTTCCATTCGAACGTGTGTTCCGAGAGTCTTGACTGCGCGAGGGGGACCGAGTCAAAACATTCGAATCGCATCCCGACCGTTCTTTCGAACAAAGTGCGTTTTAAGTAGGGTTCCATTAGCACTTCTGTTGGTCAGGACGTTGGGGTTTCGGGATTGAAGAGGCTTCGGGAGGCTTGATGAACTTTTAATGATTTCAGCCGTACCACGACGTGAGAAAGACAAGATGGGAAACGAGGGTTTGAGATATTGCCAGAGACAACTTACTGAGCACTTTTATTTCCCCTTTTTTAATTCTTTTGTTTTTAATACCCGCCTATGGATGACTGCTGACGGGTGGTTTTTTTTTCTTTGAGCGTTCTTCTCGGGTTTATGTGGTCCGTGGAAGTTCCCTCGGACGGACGGAGTCGTATCCTTTTGTTTTTCACAATGGCAGTATTAGGTGTTGGGGTAATGGTGTTTCGACAGTGTGGGAGGTTTTCGACCTTGCCAGGGAATGAACTTTTTCGCAGCTCTTTTTGTTTTTTCAATTTTAGAGGTTTTGGTTCTTCCTGTTCCCTTGTTGTGTCTGATCTTGTTTTACTAAAGTGAATACCAGGAACTGCTAAGTAGGATAAGCGATATCAAAACAAACTGACTTGAATACCCGGAGATTTCACCGAAGAATGGGTGTTTTCGTGATTAACTTCCACTTGGTGTTATTTTAAATTCGAATCAGTGCGCTTAAACTAATTTCTCATTGTCATGGTTCCCGAAATAAGAGGTTCGAGGAACTGCGGATTCTCTAAACATTTTCGCACAAGTGGTTCGCTTCTATTAAGCTCCTTTTTCATTTTGTGTGTTTTGTTCTGTACAAACAACCACTTTGCTATACTTCACATTCTTGGCCCTCTAAGAGGTTCGTATGCATAATTTCACCTTGAAACCTGCCGTCTTTATTGTATGACTTCCACGAAATATTGGCATTGAAGAATATAATCTTTCTTTAAAATAGAATACAGAGGATTCTATTCCAAGGAAATTATCAATAAAATCTTTATACGGAGTTCTTTTAAAAGGAAATTATGAATAAAATCTTTCTAAAGTATTCTATTCAAAGGAAAGGGACAATAGATTCTTTCGAAAGGATTTTGTTTTAAGGAGAAATGAGCTATATAGAATTTTCCTAAGGGGGTCGTTTATAACGAAATATGCAACAGAATATTTTTAAGAGATTCTATTCATTGGAAAGGGACAGTGGAATCTTTCAAAATAATTTTATTCTTAGTAAATGTACAATGGAATCGTTCCATAGCATTTTATTTCAAGGTAAGAAAATAACAACAGTATCTTTCCGAAAGATTCTACTGTATACTCAGAAAATAAGCGATGGAATATTTCTAAAGGATTCTATTAAAAAAAATAGGGACAGTGGAATATTTAAAAAGGTTTTTATTCTTAGGAACTAATCGATATAATCTTTTCGCAGGATTTGATTCTAAGGAAAAGAGCATTAGAATCTTTCCAAAGGATTCTATTCTAAAAAAAGGGACAGTGGAATCTTTCAAAAGGTTTTTATTCTTAGGAACTATACGATACAATCTTTTCGCATGATTTGATTCTTAGGAAAGGAACATTAGAATCTTTCTAAAGGATTCTATTCTAAAAAAAAAAGGACAGTAGAATCCTTCAAAAGGTTTTTATTCTTAGGGACTATACAATACAATCTTTTCGTAGGATTTGATTCTAAGGTAATGAACACTAGATTCTTTCCAAAGGATTCGAATCTAAGGAAGGGAGCAATCGAATTATTTCCGTGGAATTTGAGTCTAAGGAAGGAACAATAGCATCTTTACAAAGGTTGAAAAAAATATGTGGATTCTTTCAATCAATAGATGTAGTTATTTAGTCATTAAGTGTGTCTGGGGTAATTGGCAATTCTACACTAATTCTCGGAAATCTCGTGCCACTCAAGGAGTTAATTGAAGTTTAGGTGGAGAACCATGCACAGCTGGAGGGCTGAAAGGGTTCCAACCCCTGTCCTTAATTCTTTTGTGAGAAGCCGTATTTAAGCCACAGTTATCAAGAATGTCTTGATTATAAGACTGGATCAAAAAGTTACATTACTTCAAAACCATCTAAGCATATTTTTGTTCAACAGTCTTGAACATACAACATTGAATTTCTTTGCTCACAGCCTTCTTCAAGTGCGTTCTTTGTAGGTGACCAAATGTCTCTTTTTTCTAAAGTATTTTTATTCGAAGGCTCTTTTATTTTCTCCTTTTGTTTGATTGGTCTAAAGGGAATGTTTTAAATCCTGTTTGTTCTGAAAATGAACAATAGTTCTACGATATCCATGCTATATTTGATGAAGATTCGTAAAGTTTTGTGATCGAGTGTTGGTTGAAAAAGGACAAAAATAATGATTAACTTCAGATGGAAAAGTTAGAAAAACGACTGCGAACAGTTTAACCCCTCTGGTGGTTATCTTGACGAGATATCTCGTCATTGGAAGACACCTACCAGATCTTGATCTCGACAGAAATTTAAAAAAATCGGCAATATCTAGATGACGAGGTATCTTGCCAATATTAGCAAAACTGGTCAGATATCCCGATGGACGAGATATTTCGTCGAAACCATTTCGAGTGTTAAACTATTTTCAGAGTTCTGTCCCAAACGTTACAAAATATTGATATTTTTTGTTACGTTGAACGTTATTTATCCCAACCTTGTTGGGATAAGTAACGTTAATGAATCAACGTGACCCGTTTAGTGAATGTTTTCAGTTGTCTCCAATTAATAACAAGTGGTCTGTAACTTGAACACACAAACAACCTTTGCTCAAAGGTTACTTCTTTGTTTTTCCGAACTCGCGTTTCCGAATTCAATAACACTGAGATTAACATCTGTGGGTATTGTAACTTTTCCTTATTTTCGGGTTCTTTTTTTGTGATGCTGTCCAACTATCCAATGCAGGGCAAAACCTAAATAAATACTGTCATTATGATAAGTGACATACTGTAATTCGCTTGGGGCACTCAAAGGGTTTCTCAGAAAGAGCCGAATCACTAATGGCAAACCACATATTATGTCCCTTCAGGGATCTCTCATCAAACCAATGATTATCTGCGATCAGGGAAGTAGGTGATATCGAACGTCGATTGGTCGAAACTTTGTCAAAATTCGTTCGTGTTCTGTTCCACAGGACAAACCTTCAATTATAATTGCAGTATATAATTCAATATATTATAATGCATATATAATTTCCGAAAATTGAGTTTAATTTTCCCTGAAAGAATAGTATTTTTAAGTTGAATTTCATCCTATAGGGAGTTTTATGTTACTTTTGTAGCGCAGTGTGGCTATTTTCCTAATTATTGCAGGACTTTTTTAGTACATTGAACCTGAAAAATTGGTTTTGCAATTGAAGCTGCAGTAGAGAATTTTGCCTGTTTGAAGTGTGATTTGATTTTTAATGATAGGTTTAAAATTGCATTTTTTTTGTCTCTGGAATTGTTTTCTTATTTTGTCAAAACCTGATTGGGGATTTGTTTTGTCCTGAATGAACTAAGCGAGTGACTGGAAAATCTACGACACACATTTGTATGTATTTTTGTTTTGTTTTTGTTCAAAGAAAGCAATTTAATTTACTAAAAGGGCATAGATTTAAGTCTTTTCAATCCTTGGCTTGAAAAGGTTGAGTCAGTGGTGAAGCTTGAACAGTGGCCATCATACGATGGGATAGAGCCTATTTTATTAGTATATTTTCTCTGCATTTGGAAATTTTCTTGAAGGTAGAAATAATAATATAATATGAGGATTTGAAAATATTTAGTGGAAAGAATTAAAAACTACATAAAAAAGGTGCTTGTTTTATCGTCCTTCCTGCATTTTATTACCTACGTAGGTTAACATTCCAAGTGGTTTCAACGGCATATCTCATCCATCAAGACCTGACCAATTTAGCTAATGACGAGATATCTCGTCCATATAGATCTAACAAATTTTGCTAATCATGAGATATATCGTCTATAAAGATCTGACTAATTTTTGTAATGAGGAGATATCTTGTCTATCAAGATCTGATAGTTTTTGTAATCATGAGATATCTCGTCTATCAAGATCTGACTAATTTTGATAATGAGGAGATATCTCGTCTATCAAGATGTGACTAATTTTGGTAATGAGGAGATATCGTCTATCACGATTTGACTAATTTTGGTAATGAGGAGATATCTCGTCTATCAAGATTTGACTAATTTTGCTAATGAGGAGATATCGTCTATTAAGAACTGACTAATTTTGGTAATGAAGAGATATCTCGTCATCAAGATATTATTGATTTTTGATAATGACGTAATTAAGTACAGGTCGATATTATTCTAATTACTACATGTATCGTTCATCAAGATCCTGTCAATTTAAACAATGACGAGATACCAACGACACAATCACCAGGAGAAGGGTTAGGGGTCCCGGTGTTTGAAATCGGTTAAGGAACCGGTGGGTTGCGAATCTGCATCCAAACAAAGACCGTCATGTACAACCAAGGCGGCTGGTGCACATGAAATCGTTCGTGGCCTCAAATGTTCTCATATCGGCATGGTGTGGAAGTTTGAAGAGTATGGTGCCAGCTCAGGTGTTGACCTCATCATCTAACCGTGGTTCAAAATTACATGTTGTTGTCATCGAATCTTTCCCCTCAGACTTCATCCGGACCGTCGCCAATAGCCCGTCACGTTGCTCCAGTGCGACGTTAATTAAATACCTACGTCATCATCTACCCATGACAATGTGAATGCATTAAACCTACGGACATGTTCTTAAGAGTTTTTTGTTGCGAATTTCTATAGATGGTCATAGATGATATATGTAGTCCCATAGATGTTCATAGTGGTATAGATGATTCTATAGATATTCTCTATGTTGAGAGAATTAAACTCGCGCTAGAGCAACAAATATAATGGGCTCTTGGCAATGATCCAGCATCAATCCCGAAGGGAAAAATTTGAGAACACCTCTTATTTTTGAACCATTGTCAGATGACGAGGTAACACCAGACCTGGCAACACCCTCTCCATATTTTGACACCACGCCAACGTGAGGATATTTGGGGCTTCAACAGACTGGGCGTGAACCCGCCCCCATGTATACGACGTGATTTGTTGGATCGACTACTTAACTCGCAACCCTCCGATCGGCTACTTTTCCAACCAGGGTATCTCGACCCACTTTTGTGGATGGACGTTTTGTTTATCACATTTGACGCCTCATTTAGATACATTCTTAATGAATAGACATCGGTATGCACATTTCATACCTCTAAATGAACTTAAGAAATCAAAACTACAAAGCGTCTTTAAATGTATTTCCCAAAAGTGAAAGTTCTTATTTCTGATAACGTGCATTTCAAAAAGTCCAACCGCATCCCTAAAGCGGTTGTGACAGGCGGTTGTCCCACAAGAGCGATTCAATCACACCGACATTTTTTTCTAAAGCGAATATGTGTTTTTTGACGCCCGAACCTATTCTAGCGTCCGCTTGCTTTTTATTTTCTGCTCTGATTTTTTGTGATACTACAAATCTTCCATTGGTCTGTAAACCGATTGAATGGAGAATTTCGGGCTCTTGTGCGTAGGTTGTCAATGCTATGCAGCTGCGTAACTCAAATGGAATACATTTAAACTTAGCTGTAAAATTGGCGAATGATTCCCGTACCTGGTTATTTTATATAGTTTATAACCCTGTAGAATTCTCGTCGAAGCTCATTTGGTAGTAAGTTAATTCACATACACGATCAGTGACAGTGGACTGTTATTTAATCATGAATTCAATCACCACTGGACAATTCTTCCCTGTGAAGAATATAACACAAAAGTGTATTGTAACCCAAGGCAAAATCCCTTATGGATTGTGGATCTAGCTGCTGTCTCCCCACACAGAACACTAATCCAAAAAGAACGAAGTTGGCGCCTAAAAAACTAAGATATTACATGACCTTGTTCTGAATGAAAAAAAAACATAGATCGGCTACTGTTACTCGCTTGTACATATTTCTGAGTGATCCATCTAAAACATTGCATGTAGAACATTTCATCTAGAAAATTCTCTCCAGAACATTCCATGAAAAATTGAATCATGTGAAAAATACAGGCTACCAAAGACGAAGAGGATGGAAGGAAAGCTTCTGAATTACTTTTAAAATTATTACGATTAAACAACACTTTGTGTTCCTTATTCGACAGTATACAAACTTTGTAGTTGTCGCCAATATAATAACTTTGTAACTTTATGTCAATTTGTTACGCTGTGCGTTGGTGAGTTACGTTAGCTAAATAACTTCCTACCTGCCTTAACTACATTGTTAGATGTCATCGCATCGGCCATTCCCGTGACACTCATGGATTTTTATTGGATTGGGAAACCACTCTATCGTGAAAACATTGCCAGAAACCTCTCTCCATCCATCATATTTTAACTTCTTGAACAGGTCCAACACACCTTTATCAGCAATTTTAAAGCTTTACTAGTATCAATTTTATCAGACCTGTTGGGTAAACCCTAGATTTCTTCATTCAGGATTTTTACCACATATAATTAACACGATTTTGAATTGAATTTTGTAATGTTTTATCAACGTAGATGAGAGTACCCCCTCTTATTTCCCTTTTTTTTTTTAAGTTTTACGTTTCTTATGGTTAAAATTTCACCTCCATATTTAATTTTTACGTATATCTCCTGGTTTTATTCAGTGCATCTGTTTTAATGCTGGTCTGGTTATTAGTTTCAAAACTTAAGTCCATCTTCTGATTTTACTGCCTTGCATTTGATACTACGTATACCCTTTTCAATCTAGCGCCTTAAAACACAACTCAACCAAACAACAAACTAAACTACATTGAATTAATTAGGTAGCTGTATTTTATTTGAAAAATTAACACGCGTTGATTCAAATGGTCTTAGTTCAATGCTTTGGTTGCCTTAACATGCTGAGGAGCACTAACATGTGTCAACAATCGTATATTTACTCTTAAATTACTGTGGCGCCCCATAGATGATAAACATTATTGATATTAGCACACCTGCAGGTTAATGGATAGATTCGATCGCGAAGTTCGATAGCATAAGGATTTTATAGACATCGGGGTTTGAAAACGACAGACACATGGTTGTCACGTGTTTCTGTTTTAACAAGTACTTGAAATCCTATTTTATAAATAAATTCTTATTTTTCAAAGAATTTCAATCGTGTGTCCTTTTTACCAAAGTTGAACTTGCAACTGTTTTGTCAGTTTTATTTGTATTGGATTTAATGTTTTGGTTTGATAAAATGAGTGTGGGTTTATTTTTTAATCGATGAAATTAACTAGATTTACAATTACAGAAATAGTAATAAGGACATCATAACCCTCCTGCTGGTTGTACCGATTCGATAGAAAAACTAACCCTAACTTGATAGACGAGATAACCCATCATTATCAAAACTAACCAGATCTGGATGGACAAGATAGCCCTTATTAGCAATACTATCCAGACCTTAAAAGACGAGATAACCCGTCATTAGCAAAACTAACCAGATCTAGATGGACAAGATAGCCTTTCATTAGCAAAACTAACCAGACCTTAAAAGAAGAGATAACCCGTCATTAGCAAAACTAACCAGATCTGGTTGGACAAGATAGCCCTTCATTAGCAAAACTAACCAGACCTTAAAAGACGAGATAACCCGCCATTAGCAAAACTAACCAGATCTGGATGGGTAAGATAGCCTTTCATTAGCAAAACCAACCAGACCTTAAAAGACGAGATAACCTGCCATTAGAAAAACTAACCAGATCTGGATGGACAAGATAGCCCTTCATTAGCAAAACTAATCACATCTTGATGGACAAGATTGACCTTCAGAAGAAGAAAACTGACCAGATCATTTTTTCGTTGAGCAATCAGCACTATCTTGATGGCAAGGTATCTCGTCATTAGCAAAATTGGTCAGATCTTGCGATTAAAATTTTAGCCTTCCTATTTGAATTTCAGGTAACTCACTTGTTTTTATTCCTTGTCTTCTCTTTTGATGTTGCCTGTCTGATACTCTAATACCTATCAAATCTATTTTATTGTCTTTTGATTGGAGGAACTTATCCATTTTTCAATCTTGCGGTGTAAAACTCAACTCCAACCAATCAAACAACCTAATATGAATATCTATATTCATTATGACTTTGTTGATTGTTTGTGCTATTTTTATTTTTAATAATTAACTCTTGTTTCAAACACCGGCAGAAAATGTTATTCGAGTATACTTCATTTATAATATTTATTCTTACAATCACTTATTGTACATTGCCTATGGCCATGAGCTTTTTATACGTTTTAGTTATTTTTTATTTACAAGGTTAGTTCATTTTAACTTAAACTCTTTCAAGCTTTCCTGCTGTAGAGAAAATTTATATACTAAACATTAGTCCTATTTGATTAGAAATATAAAATACGTATTTTATATTAATGCTTTTTTCGCAAAGCATATAGATCTGTATACCATATACAGATATTATAGAAATATAACTTTATATGTTTTCCCATCTAAGTAATTTATAACAGAGGACACACATTTTGATCAAGGGTATGTTCAATAAGCACTCATTAATTACTATTACTCTGCTTGAGATAATAATTACTGTAATAGCAATTAGTGATTTAGAGAGATCGTTGTAATCTTATCTCTCTAAGAAGGTTTAAAGCCTTAATTAAATAAATATGTTGTTAAATCATGGGGTGTTCACATTGTTACACCCCATGATTCGTTTTGTCTTCAAAGTATTTCGTATAACTACTTTAACCATCTTGGTGGTTGTCTCTACAAAGTACCTCGTCATTAGCAAAATTGATCAGATCTTGATGTACAAGATATATCGCCATTTGCAAGTGAGAAGATCTTGATCTCGTCATCATAAAAAAGGCAATATCTTGATGACGAGATGTCACGTCATTAGCAATAATGGTCATATCTTGATGGACGAGGTATCTCGTCAAATCTACTTGGGCCGACCAACCGGTATAGTGGTTAAGGTGTTAGCCTCTAGATCGGAAGGTTCCTGGTTCGAATCCGGGTCCGGGCATGGATGTTTGTAAACGTATGGTGTAGAGGCGGCTGGTGCACCTTAAATCTGTCGTGGCCGAAAGTCCTCACGTTGGGTTGGCGTGGAAGTTTGGAGAGTGGGGTGCCAGCTCAGGTGTTGCTTCGTCATCTGACCGTGGTTCAAAATTACGAGGTGTTGTCCTCGAATCTTTCCCTTAAGGGACTGATTCCGGACCGTCGTCAATAGCCCGTTGTGTTGCTCTAGTACGACGTTAACTAAAATTACCAATTACCAATTACCAAATCTACTTGGAGTTGTAATCATCCTGGTGGTCGTATCGACGAGATATCTCGTCATTAGCAAAACTGACCTGATCTTGATCTCGTCATCATTAATACCATCAATATCTTGATGACGAGATATCACTTCATTAGCAATATAATATTGTTCAGATCTTGTTGGACGAATTATTTCGTCGAAAGCACTTGAGGGGAGGTTAATTCTCCTGATGGTTGCCTGGACAAGATATCTCGTCATTAGCAAAACTGGCGAAATCTTGATAGACGAGTTATCTCGTCGAAAGCACTTGGAGGGAGGTTAATTCTCCTGATGGCTGCCTGGACAAGATATCTCGTTATTAGCAAAACTGGCGAGATCTTGATAGACGAGCTATCTCGTCGAAAGCACTTGGGGGGAGGTTAATTCTCCTGATGGTTGCCTGGACAATATATCTCGTCATTATCAAAACTGGCGAGATCTTGATAAACGAGATATCTTATCAAGAAATGATAACCGACGAGATCTTAAACTCGTTATCATAAAAAAAAACCCGGCAATTGACGAGATATAGCGCAGAAACCGCTATGAGGGTTAAATTTCAAAACCCTTCTCAATCCATTGCTTCGAATACGGAAGACACTGAGCAAAGACAACGGCCTCAAACCTAATGGATGTAACAAGAAACGGCGATTCGAATAAAAAAAAGCACCATTCAATAATTTCTAATTGATTCCTTTCTGCGAAATCGGCTGGCGGTAAACGGTTAAGCGAGTACGTGACAATGTTGTAAAAGAGATTATGACATATGCTGATAGTTGTGCCTCATGACCCGAGGTTTTTTTTTATAAATTAAGTTTTCTTTTTTCCTTATGCCTGGGTGAAAGGCGTTTCTCGCTGAGTAGATTTCCGCGCCTAGAGCTACTGAAGCGCACAGGATTGCCGAAACCTTCAGTTTCAGCGAAATTATTCGCCGTGGTTGAAGCATTGTTTCAGATTGTTTTATTCTGTCGGGACATACGGATGAAATATTTGATGGGTATCTTCGCGTTCTGCGGAAAGTATTTTCGTCTTCCCTTTCTTTACCGTAAAGCGAAACCGAGTAAATGACCCTTTGTTGTTTTTTGGACGTCTGGATTCTGGAAGATGGAGGCACATAATTTTTAATTTCGGGATGCTGTTTGTCCAAGTGGTCACGCCGAGATATATCGTCAATAAAGATTTGACCAATTTTGCTAATCATGAGATATATTGTCGTCAGGATGTACTGCTGATTTTTTTATGATGACGCGATCAAAATCGGTTTTCTAAGAACGAAACAACTCGTCCATCAAGATTCAGGTTAATTTTGCTAATGACGTGTTACCTCGTCGAGACCACCACAAGGAGGGTTAAGGAGCACATCTCCATTTATTAATTTTAAATAGGGATTGATTTGTGGATGTATTTATATTTATGTAATCTAAATTTTTATTTATTTTCAGTTTCTCTTTTATTTATTTTCTTGAAGAATATTCGATGTTGAATTTATTGAATTGAAACCAAACTAAATAGGTTTATAAGCCGTATATTTTTGCTGCAATGCTTTGCAAATTGAATTTAATCCTCCAAGTTATTTCGACAATCTAACTTGTCCGTCAAAATTTGATCAATTTTGCTAATTTTTTTATGATGATGAGATCAAGATCTGATCAGTTTTTTTTTCGAATGACGAGAGACCTTTTTGAGGCAACCATTAGAGGGTTAAAACTTAAATATTGTGAAACATTTTCAAATATTCAGACCAACAATTTTCAAACGGAATACCGAACGAATAACACTAACCATCGGGATGATGAAACGGTTTAAATTTTGTAAAATGTATTTCATTCCAACGGTTTAGTTTTGTACTTTTGACTTGTGTGTTCACAAATAGTTTCAGGTTATCCCAGTATAAATAATTTTAAAATAAATTTTTTTACAAAATATCATTTATAACCTGTTCCCAAAAGATTGCTTTTAGAGATATAATTTGGTGTAAAAAGGATAAATAATCCCTTCTTTTTTTAAATCAATCGAAATTATACCTATAGTTTTGTCTGATTGAGTAATGATGTTTTGGTAACGGTACCGATCTCCAAACCTGTAATTCATTACTGATTTTTAAACCTTGGTATATGTGAGACGTTTGTTTTTTATTAAGTATTTGAGGTAGTTATATGGTTGAAGAACTAAATGCGTCACTTTGATCATCTTAAACCCACAAGAGCTTTTTTGTTACAAAATATCTAACTTTATTTCACCAATAAGTGTAATAAAGTGTAGCCTTATCTGTAGGAACGATTGCATCTGTACGTTTCTATGTAAAATAAGTAGCGGTTGATTTCTAAAGCATCGCAAAATAGAGGTTTATGAGATCCTGATGCAAATGGCGGAATACAAGAAATTCCTTTGATATCTCAGATCCCGTACTTTTCGGATGATTTCGGTTCTGCTGTATTTAACTCTCTGAGCGTCGTGAGATTTCTGAGTAGTATAATATATTTTAACCCACAATAACACACTTGATGACTAAATAGCCACATCTATTGGTTGAAAGAATCTAAGGATTCTTTCAATCCCTAGAAAGACTTTTCTTTAGAATATAATCCTTTGGAACGATACTATTGGCCCATTCTGTAGACTGAAATTTACTGTGGAACGAATCTAATGGTCATTTTCTTGTAATAGAATCCTTCGAAACGATTCTATTACTACTTCTCTTGGAATAGAATCCTTTGAAAAGATTTATTAGACTTTTCCTTCAAATTGAATCCTTTGGAAAGATTATATTGTCTTTTCCTTCAAATAGCATCATTTGGAAATATTTTATTGGTATTTTCCTTCGAATATTTTATTAGTCTTTACTTTTCTTTGGAACGATTCTATTGTTCCGTCTGTAGAATAGAATTCATTTTGGTGCGAATAAAATGTCCATTTTCTTGGAATAGAATCATTAGAAACGATTCTATTACTACTTCTATTGGAATAGAATCCTTTGAAAATATTTTTCAGTCTTTTCCTTCGAATTGAATCTTTTGGAAAGATTGTATTGGCCTTTTCCTTCAAATAGCATCATTAGAAAAGATTAAATTGGTCTTTTCCTTCGAATAGAAGTTTTTGAAACGATTTAAACGAATATAATCCTTTGGAACGATTCTACTAGCCCGTTCTGTAGAATAGAATTCCTTGTTTAACGAATCTACTGGTAATTTTCTTGGAATAAATTCCTTCGAAACTATTTTATTACTATTTCTCTTGGAATATAATTTTTTGAAAATATTTATTATTCTTTTCCTTTGAATAGAATCCTTTTGAAAGATTCTATTGGTCTCTTCCTTAAATAGAATCATTTGGAAATATTCTACAGATTATTTCTTTATAGAATCATTTGGAAAGAGTCTGTTGGCCTTTGGAAGAGGGAAGGGGGGATTCTTGGAAGGAATGATTCTATTACTTATTGGGAAAAATTATATTACTCATTTCTTTACAATATAATCCTTCAGGAACATCCTATTGATAATTCCTTTATAATAGAATTTGGAAGGATTCCATTGCTCATTTCATTAGAATAGAATACTTTGTAAAGATTCCATTGGAAAATTTATTTTCCTAAGAATAGATTCCTTCGGAATGATTCTGTCGCTCCTATCTATAGAATGAAATTATAGACTTCCTTGGAAAGTTTCTATAGAAAAGATAATTTTCCTTGGAATAAGTGCCTTTGGAATGATTCTATCGCCCTTGTTCTTATGATGAAATTCTTTGGAAATGTTCTATTGTGCTCTCATTTCTTTAAAATAGAATCCTTTGGAAGGATTTTCTCGATTGCTCATTTCTTTAGAACAGATTCGTTTGGGTAGATTCATTCAGTCAAAAGATCAAAATGGGTCTAAAGTTAAGAAAAAGTTCTGTGCAAGGGGAATTATGCTTCTCACACTGTTAACACGCTCAGATGGGAATTCAAATCGACGCTTCCGTGTTTCAAATGCAGTAAACATTAACAGGCTGAGATGTTCGAATGTCGCTCAGACGAGATCATATTTTGTCTAGCGTGGTCAGGCCACTTCCTCTGATGGCGTCTCGCATTCTCGCAACTCAAGACTTCCCGAAGAGGAACAGTGTCCTGACTCTCACACACGCATAATCTCTTCCGTTTTCAGTTTTTTATCAGCAGTTGACAGAAGCCAAGAGAGCCTTATCACCACTCTGACATCCTACGGTTTTCCAATGTGTGTGTCTCAGGCATTCCCAAATAGTCCTCCTTTCACGGAATGGTGGTGAAAATAGTTTGCTGTCGATCTAATTCGTGAGTGGAGGCTTTGTAACTGTGAAGGTGTATTCGCATGTCGGCTGAATTTCCAAGTCTTATAGTTTGAAAGTTATATTTTTGGACTTTCTTTAATTTTTAAGTATGTATGCTTATCAGCAGTTGACAGAAGTCAAGAATGCCTTATCACCACTTTGACATCCCACGTTTTTCCAATTTGTTTGTTTGGATCTTTCCCTTCGGGATGCATCCTGGATCGTCACCAATAACCCGTTGTTTTGCTCCAGTGCGACGTTAATTTATCTACTTACCAACTAATCTGTATCAGGTGTTCCCCAAGTAGTCCTCTGCACAAAATGGAAATGAACAGTTAACTGTTCATCTAATTGTTAGAGATGGGCTGTTATTTCGTTAGTAGTTTAAATAAGAGTGTTATTTCGTAATAATATATAGCACCTGCTATTGAAAATAATAGCAATTACCGGTAAATGCTACTGAAATAGAAGTGAAACAATTTGAATCAGTAAATTTTGTTTAAAAAGTTTAGTTGGTAAGAATACTTAATCAAATAAAAAGGCTGAAAGTATAAAAATTTTTAATGATTTAATCGCTAATTGAAGCAGTTAATATCTATTAAAATTAAAACACATATCCAGTCATTTTCTCTTAAACTTGTTGAAAAGCTAATGAAATATCATTGATCAAACAGATGTACTGTAAGTGTGAAAGTTACGTAGATTCGTGCAAACAATTTCTCCCTGATCATAATATAAATGTTTGGATTACAAATTGAGCACCACATCGAGTTGCAATTTCATACACATCGAGCATTTAATTAAAATGTTTTATGACGTTGCAGCTGTACCATTCGTTTCCCCTATAATTTCGACCGATGAGTTGTACGCAGTGCAGGTTGGATTCTTCCATGAGTGCATTTCTCTCTTCTGCGTCAGCAAAGCTTTCACTGTGTATATCCATTCACTTAATGTTTCACCAAGAATTTCCACTGCGCCCATAAAATCCAAAATACCAACTCATACAATATTGACAACCGTAATGTTTCGATTTTCTTTATAATTAAATATAAAAACTAAGTTTTTTTTTTTTTAACAAACACGACCAATAAAATAATTGTTGTTAACTCTTCAACTAATTTCGACGAGATATCTTGTCTATAACGATCTGATCAAGTAATCTTTGCTATGGACGAATGCCTCGTCATCAGGATATTGCCGATTTATTTCTGATGATGATATCACGATCTGATCGGGTTTTTTCCTCCAGTACGATACATCTCGTCCGTCAAGATCTGGTCAGTTTGACTAATGACGAGATACCTCGTCGAGACAACCAAAACGAGGGTTAATTTTCCTGAGTGCCCTCAGGGGCACATCTTCACGTGTCTACGGGCACCACATTTCCGAGGATCCAGAGTGATCTGCCCTCCCTTTCATATTTACCTCCCTATCCTTCTGCTTTTTCTTTGTTTCTCATTTTTTTCAGCTTGTGCCTCACCAAATATAACACTTGCGTCATAAATCGCCAAAACAACCAACCTAAGGCCTGGTGCACACATCCGGTTATTCAACGTGCGGCGACGCTGCGGTGACGCACGTCCAACTTGCGTGCAATTTGCACCGCTGTTTCCCACGGCGCCGCAGCTCGCCGCACACGCTTCTCTGGTCTGAAGTACCTTGTTTTCACAAATAACTGGAATATAAATAATAAATGGTTGTATCCAGTAACGTCTATTTTGTTTCAAAACATACTTTTTTTTACACCAAGTAAGCGAAATAAATACGCTTTCTTCGATAGAATATTCATCGCAAATGGCGCGAAATGAGTACTTGCGTCGTTTCACGGTTATGTGTGCATAGTTGGGCTTTGGTGCCGCAGCGGCGCCTCACGTTGAAAAATCGGATGTGTGCACCGGGCTTAAGTGTCGATATAGTAGCGTTACAGATTTGAACGTGAGAGTTTTATACATTTTTTACAGAAACATTCCTTAAGAAAACCTACAGAAAGATTGCATCTCCCTAAAACATCTCATTCTTCTCTTCCAGCATCTGAAGGAGAAAAAAAAAGGCACCAACGTGATTTAACTTACGGAGAAAGGAACAAGCTAACAATTTTTTCCCCAAGACCGACTCGAAAGATGTTGTTGTAAGGTGAGTTTTCCACCCTATTTTTTATCGCCATTCCGTAACCGGAGTAATATATTTTATCCCAAATTTCCACACTCTGTTAGGGTTAAGACGACAGCGTGAGGGGGGAGGGGGTTGAAGACGTGCCCTTGGATAACAAAAAAAACCTCGCAACCCTTCCGATAGAAAGCCCTTTCTTATTCCTCTTCTTCCAAGTGGGCAACATCTAAACATGTCAAGTAATCTGCGTGTCCTACGTGCGGGGAACTCAAAAGAAGCATCCTCACCTGCGACACAATATCTAAAAAAGGAGAATTTTACGACTTCAACGAGGGACCTGTTCTGTTTTTTCCAAGATATATCTATCGCATACCTGGGTGTACACAGACAAGTTAGCTCGGAGTGGCTCTTTCTACACTCTCTTGAGAAACATCCATTTTGCTCCAACTGCTTTCTGTGGGTACGAGTACAAGGGCTTTTGTTTCAAATTCGTTATTTATACGTCTGTGAGCTAAACTATTGTCATTGTTCCCGTTAGAGACACCGAGTTCAAGCATACCGACGCTTGCCTTTATGATTCCCTCCAGTTTTAGCCGCCCTATGGACACACGTACAGTACTGTAAGCTAAAACAAATAAGAAGCTCTGCGTTTGCTGTTCACTTAAGGTATATTTCTAATTTGAGTGCGATATTGTTAGTTTGAATAGTACATATTGTCACCACCACGCCAAAGCACCAATCTGTATTTTGGCCATTTTCATCTAATTGCATTTCAGATTTGAGTACAGATATACGTTTCACTTAAATATGTATGATTTAAGAGTAGTAAGGTTGGAAACTTCACCCTGCTTTGAATAATTTGAAACTTCTTGCGTAAATGTCTGAAAGTTAAACGATTGCCCATTTTCCCGTTATTGATACCGAGTCGAACTTGAAAATAATGTAATTGAATATAAAATTATAAACTCTGCGCGCTTACTGTTTACTTAACTTTAAAACTACGGCCGGTACAGCAGTTGTACCGTGATCTTGCCAAGAAAAGATCAATCTTTTGATCATGGCCAGTGCAGCAGTTGTACCTTGGAAGTTGTAAGAATCGCGCCAAAAAAGAATTTAGACTACGGCCGGTACAGCAGTTGTACCGTGATCTTGCCAAGAAAAGATCAATCTTTTGATCATGGCCAGTGCAGCAGTTGTACCTTGGAAGTTGTAAGAATCGCGCCAAAAAAGAATTTAGACTACGGCCGGTACAGCAGTTGTACCGTGATCTTGCCAAGAAAAGATCAATCTTTTGATCATGGCCAGTGCAGCAGTTGTACCTTGAAAGTTATAAGAATCGTGCCAAGAAAAAATCGTCTCAGTTATATCTATAGCCGTAGTGCAAAGGCTACGGAAAAAGTTTGATTTTAGTACATTTTTTTTCCTAGAATACTCTTATGATTTAAGAACAGTAGTGTTCAAACCTTACCCCTACTTTTAATCATTTTAAATTCGTTCTTTAAATCTTTGAAAGCTAAGCGATTGACAATCTTCTCGTTATAGTCGTACCATTCTTGTCTACGATTCCTTCCTTTACGCTTCTCTTCAGTTTTAATCACCACACACCCAATGAATAAGCAAACTAGAAACTGCTTTTTGCTGTCTGATCTAATTTAAATTCAATATTTGTAAAAAAGACGACAGTATGTTATAAATGAATATATTCTGTAGCTATTTTGATATTCACTTTTGCTCTGCATGGTTTAAATTAAGCAGTAGTAGGCCTAAATATACAAATGCCTCCATGGGACTAGTGTTGACACATGGTGGGGGCGATACTGTGGACATGTCCACACAAGCCCCAATTAGCTTTCAGTGGTAAAAACATGGGTTAAATATAAAATTTAGCCTATTTATTTATTAAATAAGATTGTTTAAGTGAAAAATTCATTCACAAATACATAATTTTTTTTTTTTTTACTTTTTAGGCTTTTTTTGTAAAATAAATAAATAAATTATTGTGAAATGGTAAATTAATTTACAAGGAATCGTCTAGTTTTACACACAAAGCAGCTCTTATAATCTATATATATAATTCTCTTACGTGGCTCACAAAAAAGACGTTATAAGTTATCGCGTTTGGGCAACATTGTACGATTGTTTGTTTATCACGAAGCCTCGCGCTTCAATTAAATTTATAGCGTTATCGGATGAAATTTTATTGGAAAAAAAATGAATTTTAGTCGAGCTGTGCAGTTAATAATAGAAATCAAATAAAGCGGAGGATCTTTTCAGGGACATTTAAAAAAAGGTCCTTTTCAGGGTCAACAATTATAGTTCAACAAGACGCTTGCACTACAACTTTCGACTACAAACTCAATGAAAAAGCGTGGGTGGATCAAGTTCAGGGGTAAATGTACATACAAACAACATGCTGGGTATTCAATTTCCAAATCAGCGCTCACATTTCGAGTCAAAATTTACTCAAAGTTTTCATTTGAATTCTGATTTTAGAGGTACTGTATATATCTTTTCTGAAAAACAGCAAAAAATTTTGATTTGAAAAGTAGTTTTTTGGAATATTATATTTTGTAAACAATTCCTTCTGCTAGGACACGTGTCTTCATTGATGCGAGCGAAGCGAGCTTTGGTTCGCGCAGCGATCCAATGCTGATTGCGAAGCAATCCTCCGGGGGTTGGCGAGCGTTAGCGATCAGGGGGCGGGCCCCCTAGTAAGCAGAATATTTTTTTTCCCAGATGTAAAGGACTTTTCACAAATCTCGAGAAATGAAATTGTAGCTAAATTACCATCACCAGATGTTGCCGATAGCACAATACGCACTGCATCACAGTTGACATTTAATGTTAATTAATGTATCTACATTACAAAATAGAAGCATAATTCCATTTCTACTTTAAAATCATTTTCCCACTAAATAAAACTTAAAAATAGCTTTCTTATTGTGTTGACTTGTTTTTGAAGTACATCTATAATATAGTACAGTTCCTAATTACAAATATATTGGGTTTAACATTAATTAAATATGCTTTATAAAGATTAAAATTTATAAGGAATTATTTTGTTTACGTTAAAATTGATTTCATTATGATTTTACACACTTTCATGGGTTGTATTACATTGTATAATCGGTATTCTAACTTGTCCACACTAGCCCATGTCATGGGGCTAGTGTGGACAAAAACAACTTTTTTTAAACAAGAGATTATTAAAAAACTATATTACCAAATACTTTAATATATCAACCAAAATAAAAGGAAAATAGTACTATTATTGTAAAAAAAAAATAGCTGATGCGTCAAAAATGATATTTAGATGCCAAATTTATAAAAATTGTCCACACTAGCCCCATTCTCCCCTCCCGTTCTTATATGTGAATGATTTTATTTTGCTTCCCTTCAGCTTCAGTCGCTCTATGGCCATACAAAGTATTACAAGTTAAAATTATAAGCTCTCATTTTGCTGCTTTTTTAAGCTATATCTGATTTAAGTGCAACTGTACTTTTCCCCTTAAATACCCTCTCACGTGTGTGTGTGATTTATACGTTCAAACTTTCATCTTTTAAATTAACCTTACATTATCGAATTTCTAAAAAACAGAAAAATATACTGGATGATAAAAATTTTCCAATTTTAGACATATAGAATATCATTACTTTTTACTTTGAATAAAATTACCATAAATCAAATATTTTCCTTTGCAGCTTAGTTTTTATTAAAATTTTAATTCAAATAAATAATGTTACGTATAAAAATTAGTCCATGAAATCGCAAGATAATACCGAAGTTATAACTCCAGCTCTGCTGCTCTATTGTCGTTACTCAAGACTGCTATAATAGGAATAGCATAGGTTTAAATGTGAAAAAAGAGAATAGACAGAAATATGTCAATAACCAAATAAGGAATTCGATTAACATTGTCATTCCTTGTTATGACTAATAAAAGTAAAGGTTCTGAAGCAAATCAAAACAGATTGATCGATCGAGTATGTAATTAGATATATTTATGTTTCGGAACGATATTATGCAAATTCTGTGCTATACAAGTGATTATCCATAGGAACCAATCTGTTTTGATTTTTAGTATTCCTTGAAACTAATTCCTACGTTGATCTTAGTCTCATATAGTCAACTACTATGATTCGTTGCTTTAACCATCGTTTCTGTCTCGTACATCGTATACTTATTTCGTAATGGTAGTAATGTAACTACAGTAGAAACTTGATCATCGGAGCTTCAACTAACGAGTGTTCGTGTTATCCAAGCTGAATTCTCTACCGAGGTTTTTAAGCTTTAACCCTAATTGGTACATTGTACGACCATTGGTCGTTGTCTTAATGAGGTGTATCATCACTGGCAAATATGATCAGATCGTGATATACGAGATATCTCGTCACTAAAAGAAAAGTGACCAAAATTTGATCTTGTCATCATTAAAATAATCGGCAGTATTTCTGTGACGAAATATCTCATTATTACACCATTTAGTTTGATTTTGATGGACGAGATATCTCGTTCTTACCACTTAGAGGGCTGTATAAAGCTTCGAGCACCAGTGTGCACACTTTATCCAGAGGACAGAAAGTAATACGAAAGAGCTGGCCGTTAACGACTTTTTTAAGTTTAAACCGTCACAGTGAATACGCACTGTGACATAAATCCAAATACAAATTATTATTTATCCTAGCTTTATGAATCTTTCTGTCACACTGTAGTACAGTAATTTTTTAGGCATTTCGTATAGGTTATTTTGTGTTTCTAAGTCCACATAGTCCGAGTTTCGAGTTGTCCGAGGTGGTGTCGGTCCACATCGTGTTAGATAATTAAGGTTCTACTGTATGTACTATCAATAAAATGCGATTTTCGCTATTTTTACACTTAACATGCTTATACTACTAATTAGACTCAAATATTAACTGTTTGTTGTCTACTCCGGTCGTTTAAGAAGATAAAAAAAGACTACATTTGAAATTCTTGTCTTGTATATTCTTCCTCCTCGCATGACAGAATACCCTTCCCGAAAAGGAAAGCTGACCCAAGGTCCGAAAGAATTATTATTGTTTTTGAGGAAGATAACATCACCATGTTAGTCAGATGATTCTGAACGGATGTTTATAGAACTCGTGTCTCTTATATAGAGAACTCTTTCTCTTCTTGTTCCAATCATTATCAGAAAAAATTAACAAACAATGAGTTTTCACGAATAACTATCCTCTGGATTACAGTTAGATAAGATATTCTAGGTTCATGTGACACTTTACAGTGAGTTTCTTAAAATTCCGTTCAGTAAATCAAATTCATAGCAAGTAAAACTTTGTTTGAAAATTTTCCAGTATATTCATAAACGTTCTAGCGTCCATAATAACAACATCTCGTCTAGCATGATCTGATTAATTTTGTTGATGATGTGTTATTTGGTCAATATATTGCCGATTTTTCTAATGGTGACGAGATCAAGAGTTGGAAAATTTTTCTTCTATTGATGATGTATCTCATCCACAAAGATCTGGTCAATTTCCTTCGATTGACCAGGTACCTCGTTCATTAAGATATGGTCAATTTTCTTCCATTGAGAAGATATCTCGTCAATCAAGACCTAGTAAGTTTTGCTAGTGACTAGATACCTTGTCAAGGCAACCACCAGAATTGTTGAACCCTTGGTCCCGATCCCGAGGAGAAAGGAGGACAAGACCTCGTTATTTTAAACCAGGGATAGATGACGCCTGTCCTGGCAAGCTGAGCGTTTTAAGTTCGAAACCCGATCCACCCCAAGTCCGTCGTGTGCAGGAAGGATTGCGAATGACGAGTTATCTCGTCTTCAGAATATTGCTGTTTTTTGAAAGATAATGAGATCAAGACCTGGCCAGTTCTATTCTAATTACGAAATATGAGTCATCAAGATCTGGTCCATATTTATCTGTGGACGAGATATCTCGTCAAGGCAACCACAGAAGGCTTAATTCAATATGATCATTATCTGCAAAGTTAATGGAGAATTTTAACCCTTCAAGTGGTTTCGACGAGATATCTCGTCCATCAAAATCTGTCCCATTTTACTAATGCTTGACAAGATATCGCATCAAGACATTATCGACTTTTTATGACTACGATTTAGGTCAGTTTTCGTCTAGTGACGAGATATCTCGTTCATCAAGATCTGGTTAGTTTTCTTCTGCTGACGAGATATCTCGTCTATCAAAATCAGGCCAATTTTGTTAATACTCGAAAAAATATCACATCATGAAGATATTGCCGATTTTTTAAGACCACGATTTGGTCAGATTTCTTCTGAGACGAGATATCTCGTCCATCAAGATCTAGTCAGATTTCTGAGACGAAATATCTCGTCTCAGATTTCTTCTAAAGACGAGGTATCTCGTCCATCAAGATCTGGTCAGTTTTGCTCACGACGAAGTATCTCGTCGAGACAACCACCAGGAGGTTAATTTTGTTAATACTCGACAAGATACCACATCATGAAGATATTGCCGATTTATTATGACCACGATCCGGTCAGATTTCTTCTAAATACGAGATATCTCGTCCATCAAGATCTGGTCAGTTTTGCTCACGACGAAGTATCTCGTCGAGACAACCACCAGGAGGTTAATTTTGTTAATACTCGACAAGATACCACATCATGAAGATATTGCCGATTTATTATGACCACGATCCGGTCAGATTTCTTCTAAATACGAGATATCTCGTCCATCAAGATCTGGTCAGTTTTGCTCACAACGAAGTACCTAGTCGAGACAACCACCAGGAGGTTAATGAGATGCGATAATCTTATTGCATTGCATTTTGAATGTATATCCCATTTCACCGATTTGTTTTTTTGTTTGATTATTATCTGGAAAAGAAATTAAGATCACTTTCTGTTAGCTTCTCCAGAGCCACCTCCTTATTACATCATGTTTACTTTTTTCTATTGAGGTAGCGTTTTTTCCTCTCTCTCTCTTTAACTGCAGCTACAAATTATGACTCCTCCAGTCAAATATCCACGTCCATCATTACCAGTTGTCTATCGCTGCCCTCAGCCAGAGTTGTCTTCACGAAGGGGGGATGATTTTAGGTCAGGCGTGCCGCAGGTTAGACGAATTGTCCTACCCCGAAACTGAAGCCAAACGTTGGGCAACTTCATGCAAAGTGCCTCGCAGTCCAGGGGAGGAGGGATCGTTTCTGAATATCTACGTGAGCACGGCAGGCCCAAGCGCAACCACTTGTTGCTGTGACCCCTTTTCATAGTTATGTGGTTTGATTGCATATTCGAATCACGGCGAGAAGTAAAAAAATGGTTGTGGTAAAGAGGCATAATATTTAATACCGATTGCTCCCACAGTGGAATTTCGCAACTCTTAACTCTTTGGCGGTTTCTTCGGTGGATTTTGATTCATAGCCAATTTTTTCTGCATGCTTTTCGGAATTACTTAATTATTCGGTGTATTTTATTCAAATGCATTGTTTTCTTGTGCCGTTCAGAATTTCTTACTTAAACATCGAAAGGTTTCGGATTCGTGTAAGTTTTTTTTTTCCACTTTTCGGAATTGCGTAGTTATCGTTAGAGGAATTTTGATTCCTAGGTTATTGTTTTCTGAATACATTTCGGAATTACTTGTTTAAACATTCTATAGGGAAATAGTTTGTTGACGATTGTTTCAAAATTGTTTGTTTAGTTATTCGATGGAAGTTTGATTCATAAACATTTATTTATAATTTTCGGAATTATTTATTTAACCATTCGAAGGATTTTTAATTCATCGGATATTTTTTCAAATTTATTCAAAAAACCATTCTATAAATTTTAATTCTCACAGGCAATTTTTTTTCTAAATAATTTTTGAATAACCATTCGGTGATTTTTATTTTTTGGCAATTTTTTTCACAGGACTTTTTGGGAAAATTAAGCATTTTGGGCCTAATGTTGCTTTGTGGTTATTAGAATTACTTATTTCACCCTTCGGGGAATTTTGACAAAAAGGTAACTTTTCTACATACTTTTTGGGATTCCTTTTTAAAACATCCGATTGATTTTGATAAATTTTATTTGAGGCATTTTTCGCTGCATGCTTTTATGAACTAATTAACCATTCGATGTTTTCGATTAAGATGCATTGTATGCTCTACGTGCTTTTCATAATTACTAATTTTATGAAATAACGTTTTATTGGAGAAAACAAAAACAATTTTTTCCAGTATAAAAATATCCCGAAAGAATAAATAAATACATGAATGAAATTATGCATCTCATAGCGCCTGAAGTGAAAAGAAAAGTTCTTGATTTAATATACTGCTGTTTAGTTGGAAAGATGTTCCATTTAATAACGCACGTATCAACATGTTTTGGCGCTCTGTATTCTGCGATTTATTATTTACGATTTTGCTTTGAATGTCAGTTCTTCAACAATTAGTCTACAATAAAAGTAGCCTGCTTACGTTATTGCTTAAATTATTTTTTAAATGGCCATGTAATTACAGACTTGGAAAACGGAGCGTTAATATAACGTCATTTCAGCTCAATAAGTTAATCTTTTCCTAGAGAATTATTTTTTTAATCATGAAATACCGTTCTTGGATGCGTTTCATAAGAAATATTAAAATAGTTTGTTATGAATGCATAAATTCACACTAATTTTTGTATGAGTGCACTGAAGGTTTGGACATAAGTCACGTAATAAGGCCTCAACTGACAAAAAGTTACTTCTAAAGGAAAAACAGAAAACAAATTACTTATTTCTGTATCCTCTTTCCTTTAAAAATAACCTTTTAACTGCAATTCACGGCCTTTTGATCATTCAAAAATTCTGACTGTACATACGACTGGATTTCTGCATAGCATTTGGAACTTCGTTATCAAAGATTAAACTTTTAACCATTTGGAAACATGTTACAAATTCTTAATCTTCGGATGAATTATGCATCATCTTCAGCGAAGCATTTCGAATGATGTATTGATTAGCATTCAGTAACGTATGTGGATCTTTTGTATAACAATCTCTTTTGTTATGAAGAACTCAAGAATATTTAATGTTACTTTCACACCGCACGAGGTCGAAAACTTTCAATGTTTATTACAGGTAAATTGATTGAATTTGGAAAATATCAGAAGAAAAATATTTTGGAAGTATACTTTTTTGTATTTATTTTTCTGGTAACAGGATTTACATCTTGACGTCATCTGGACACTAAAAAGTAAAAGTGTACTGTCTAGCCTCCAGTGCAAAAACCTCTTCAAAACTGTCACCGATTCTGGACAAGGGAAATTTGTTTTTCCTACCTGGACCTTCATTTCCCTTGGAGTACTATGGCAGCTTTGTATTGATGAGATATCTCGTCCTTTGCAAAAATGACTACATCTTGGACAAGATGGCTCGTCGAAACACTTGGAAAATTCATGCAGTTTTGTAAAATTTCAATGAAACATTTTAACTTAGAAAATGAACTCAATCAGAAACATTCCGCATAGAGTGTGGACGAGAGTTCCGCTCGATTTGACAAAATTATGGACCTTGCCCCTCTGAATACTTACCCAACCAATTCATATCTTTGAAGTCGTCCAACTCATTTGCTAGTTTACTTGAGCAGTGATATAAACAGGAAAAGAAGTCGTAAATCTAACTCATGTGAGTGAAAAAATAAATAAATTTACTACCATCTCTTGGTAACTCCTACTCACAGATTGCACGTTATAGGTGTGCCAGGTTTAATTCATCCCTTGATGTATTTCTTTCTACTGTGTTTGTAAAGGTTTCCTTGTGAAAAAAGAGTGTCCAGTACTTGATGTTTGTCTTGTGTATGACATGACGTGGTTAAACATGGCTCCTTGAGCCAAAAAGACCCACCCAACCAGCTCACATCTTTGAAATTGCACAAAATGCCTTCTAAAATAGAAAGGAAGATGTTTTTTTTTTTTTTTGCCTTAAATCTTACACATATGAGCGTGAAAGAACAAAATTATTACCATCTGTTAGTAACTCCTATTCGCAGACAGTGAGTTGTTGATGTCGCAGATTCTATTCATCCTTTAGTGTATTTCTGTGTGTACGTCCACTACTTGATGGTGAGTGTGGTTGGAATAGCATAGCCAAGCACGACCCAAAGATCCACCCTAGCTACTTCATCTTTGAGATTGTACAAAATGTCTTTGCTAAATAACCTACTCACAGATTATAGGTGTTCCAGGTTAAGTTCATCACTGGATGTATTTCTCTCTTCTGTGTTTGTAAAGCTTACCTTGTGAAAAAAGAGACTATGTCCACTACTTGATGTTGTTTGTCTTGTGTATGGCATGACGTGGTTAAACATGGCTCCTTGAGCCAACAAAATTATTACCATCTGTTTGTAACTTCTATTCGCAGACAGTGAGTTATTGATGTCGCAGACTCTATTCATCCTTTAGTGTATTTCTTTCTTCTGTGCGCACGTCCACTACTTGATGGTGAGTGTGGTTGGCATAGCATGGCCAAGCGCGACCCAAAGATCCACCCTAGCAACTTCATCTTTGAGATTGTACAAAATGTCTTTGCTAATTAAATAACCTACTCATTGTTACAAACAGGAAACGAGGATGTTATTGCCGTAAACCTATCACATATTATCCGAGCATAAAAAAACAAAATTACCACCATCTGTTGCTAACACCAATTCGCAGACAATGGAGGTCTGTGTTTTCGTCGAAAATCCTCAGGAAAATTCCGCCATTAACATCCGAGGGAGCTGCGGAGCCAAACTGCGCCCACCTTTTCACCAGCGAGGTCACATCCTCTACCCCTTCCCTTATTGAACCACCTGGATCTCTCCCTACCTACTTTGGAAGGCGCAATATGAGCCACACCCCTGGCTCGCTTTTTTCTTGCCAGAGAGTTGGTATGCGAGAGAGTTACCCCCTTGTATCCGTAATAGGAATCTGGTGTCCTAGGCGTCAACCTCAAGGACTAAAATGTGGGCTGAACTGGGAAAAGCCCTTAGATGATGCCTCGACGCCCGACCCTTTCATTCGAATCTCGAAAGGGTGTCCTTTTTTGTTTCTTTCCTCATCCCTCTCTCTCTCTCCCTCTGAGGGATTCTTTTGAAATGTTTATTGCTCCGCCGCAGGGTGATGACGTGTTGGAATCGAGCGTCGTTATCGGGGTTAGCCAAGGATGAGATTTCGGACACATGCGGCACTTGATGTGATGCATTCCTTGTTGTCCAACCGCTGGTTGACGGCAAGGACGTCCGAAAGGAGGTTGGATGAAGCGCAATGCCCCCCTTCTCACTTTCTGCCAGATGTGGTATGGTTCAGTGATGACTCTTTGAATTTGCATTTTAATTGCATGCAGAGAATGTCAAAAAACTGTTCGATTTTGGGGTCGTCGTGGCTCAGTGGGTATGCCCGCTGCGCTAGCAACCTTCGAGTTGAAGGCGGTGCAGGTTGAACTCCTGTAAGGTGAGTTCCTCCCTGGATGTGGTTCTAGCTTCTGTGTCGGTAAAAACTTTCATTGTGTGTGTCTAGTACTTGCTATTGTATGTCTTGCGTCTGGCGCAGCATGGCAAAATATTACTATTACGCCATAAAACCACGAAATCAACCAACCAACTGTAAATATATAGCCCTAAGAGATGCATCTTCTTGATATGTGTACAATCTAGTGTACCCGAGGGATCTTTCCTCCTTTTCATTTCTACCCTCGTCTACCCATCTGCTTTTTCTTCCTCCCTCATTTTGTTGTCTGTCTTGTGTTTGACGCAGCTTGGCCAGATGAGGCCCTTACCATACCAAAACCAAACGACCCTTACCATACGGTTATAAACAACCAACAAGTTTAATCTTCCAAGTGGTGTCTATCTCGTCCATCAAGATCCGACGAATTTTGGTCATCGTGAAAAATGAATTTTTTTCATGATGTCGAAATCAAGAACAGGTCAGTTTTTTTTCTCTAAAGAGATATCTCGTCCATCAATATCTTGTCAGTTTTGCTAATGACGAGATACATCACCAAGACAACCACCAGGAGGGTTAAAGTATTATTTTCAATGGACTGCAGTAAGAAAATATACTCAATAATTATTTTTTAATGAGATTTTCATTTGTTTATCTACCGTTAAAAGAGTTGGCACATATTCTTCTACTATGAAAACCACAACAAATGCTCTATTAGATCCCTTTAATTTTGACAAGTCATCAGGAGAAAGAAAGAACAAATTATTATTACATTTTTACTATGTAGCTATTGTAATTTAGAGCTGTTAATATTTGTGCATGGGGCAGACATGAGTATACTTCGTCTACGTATCCTTTCAAACATGTTTACTCTGGGTTTTACATTTTTCCAATGCTTGGCCAACTGAACATTATTCAACATGGTACTACAGAGTGGATTTGTGAACCACTTAGTGTTAGTTCGGT
Organism: Metellina segmentata; assembly: GCA_947359465.1. Classification (NCBI taxonomy): domain Eukaryota; kingdom Metazoa; phylum Arthropoda; class Arachnida; order Araneae; family Tetragnathidae; genus Metellina; species Metellina segmentata. The sequence goes on from OX375877.1 coordinate 105,776,225, forward strand.
GAACTTCAGGGGTGGGTTTAGTTGCTCATCTCATTTGTAGAGAGGTCTCATATTCACTCCAGACGGACAAACATTCATGCCTTACCCCAGATTCAAGAGTGAGGTATCTTTCGATACAGAAGCCAGTACCTTGAGCACTAGACCATTGGTTGATCTTGATCACAACTAATAGGTCTGGAATTTACTTAACAATCCTAAGTGGCTTCGACGAGGTATTTCGTCCATCCATATGGAAATTTTGACAATGACGAGGTATAGCGTCATCGAAATATAACCGATTGCGGTGATGATGCGATCAAGATGCGGTCAGGTTTTTTATGACGATATACCTCGTCCATAAGGTCGGATCAGTTTTGCTAATGGCACAATACCTCGTTGAGACAACAACCAAGAGAGTTATAATGCGCAGTTTTTGAATTGTGACTACTAGAAGTGTGAAGTATTTGGAATATGAAGAATGAATCATAGTGGAGTTGAAAATTAAATGTAATCAATTGTTCATAGCGTTTTAATCATCCAGGTGATATTTCATCAACAAAAAACAGTTGCCTCGAATATTTTAAGAATTTGAGTGAAATATTCCCCATACAATAATATTACCAAATTATATCTCATACCAAAACACTGATTTGTTGTAATACAGTTGACTTCCTACCTTAACCCTCCTAGTGGCTGTCTTGACGAGGTATTAGTAAATTTGGTCAGATTTTAATAGACGAGATATCTCGTCATTAGAAAAAAACTGATCACATCCTGATCTGGTCATACTGAAAATCTCTGCAATATTTGAATCACGAGATAGATCGTCATAAGCAAAATTGACCAGATCTGGATTGACCAGGTATGACGTCAAAAGCGAACTTGGCCAGATCTGGATGAACGAGATATATCGTCAAAACCAAAGCCAGATCTGGATGGGCGAGATATCTCGTCGAAACCGCTTGAAGGATTAACAGAAAACTGCTCTCACTTTTAGACTTGACGTTATATTTATATCATAACTGAAAGTATATTAGACTCGAGGAAATTGAAATCTACCATTTGTGTTTTTGAAACGCAAGTTATTCGGATAAAAAGTTTCTAGGAGCGTGATTTTATACATCGCCTGCCATCTTTCACGTGAAGCTAATAAACCTCACCAGCAAATCTCGTGGCTTCATTTTCACCCACATGCAATGCTGCGAGCTTCTGTATTCAGATCAAGTTCACCATGTGTTGTGTTGCCCAAGCGTAGTGGGAGAGAAATTGGAACAGTGCATATTTAAAAACGAAAGGGAACTTATTTTTTTGCAAAAGCGAAAACGGGCTTAGGTCAACATGTGACACACTTAGACTCAATTTATAGAGTTCGTCCCAAAGCCACCAGATTGAAGGGACGGATCAGCATGAAAGCATGTGCCGCATAAATCTTGATTGAGGAGCGGATTTTATTCTCTTTGCATGACATGTCACGATGCTTCTTGCAGATTTTATGGGCCTATTCATTGAGGTGAATCCGGGGGCTGGTATACAGGTGTCAGTCAGATGGTGGTAAAAACAGTGCCGTGCGTCTGTATTAAGGGAATAAAAGTCGGGAATTTCGGTAGCTCTTTTTCTGCTGAACGGAATCAGATGTCGTTTTATTTCTGTGTTGCGCAAGTTATCGCTGAAGTAGTGTAAAACCTCGGAAAGAAATGCAGTCAAGTTTTTAATTTGTTGTAAATCCTTTTGAATTTCCTCTTAATTCTTTTGAATTTCCTCTTAATTCTTTTGAATTTCCTCTAAGTTCTTTTTGAATTTCCTCTAAATTCTTTTGAATTTCCTCTAAATTCTTTTGAATTTCCTCTAAATTCTTTTGAATATCCTCTAAATTCTTTTGAATTTCCTCTAAATTCTTTTGAATATCCTCTAAATTCTTTTGAATTTCCTCTAAATTCTTTTGAATTTCCTCTAAATTCTTTTTGAATTTCCTCTAAATTCTTTTGAATTTCCTCTAAATTCTTTTGAATTTCCTTTAAATTCTTTTGAATTTCCTCTAAGTGTTTTCGACGAGATATCGCGTCCATTAAGATCTGACCATCTTTGTTATTGTGTTCACCAAGGTATTGCCGATTTTTTTATGATGACTAGATCAAGATCTAATCAGTTTTTTCTAATGAGAAGGTATCTCGTCCATCAAGTTCTTGTCAGTTTTGCTTTTAATGAAATATCTCGTCTTCAAGATGTTGCCGATATTTTGTGACTACGAGATCAAGATTTGGTCAGTTCTTTCCTCTTTTGACAAGATATCGCGTCTCTCAATATCTGGTCAATTTTGCTATATTTTATGATTTTTTACGACGCGATAATGGTGTGTTCAGTTTTTTTATGACGATTTTCTTACCCATCAAGATTTGGTCAGTCTGCTAATAACAAGGTATCTTGTTACGACAGCCATCAATAGGGTTAAATTAATAATGGACGAATATGGGTATCCCCCAATGAGCAAAACTAAAAAAATTATCAAAATGTGTAACAAAAAATGTCCCGAATTTTAGTGCGAAAATGTTCGTACTTTGTTACACCGTCGAATATGGGTATCATGAGCAAAACTAGAAAATGATCAAAATATGCAATGAAAATGTCATGACTTTTAGTGGTTAACTGTTCCCATAATAGTATTAACCCCATCGAATATGGGTATCAAGAGAAACACCAGAAAAGAACAAAATATGTAACAAAAGTGTCCTGACTTTTAGTGAAAAACTTCCCACGCTGTTAATCCTCTACTAAAGGAACGATAAGCAACACTCGAAAAAGCACGATAGTTCAATTCGAAGCGGACTTTATGGAAGCAAATACCATATACGCAATACATTTTATTCAAATAGGTGACAGATATCTGAAGGCAGATCGTGAATTAAATAAGTTCACCGGCAAAAAAATTAGAAAATACCTTGTACATGATAACCCATCCTTCAACTTTTAAAGTAATTTTTTATGCGCGTAGAAAAACTACTGTTAAATTAAAGTAACAGTTTGTTACTTTCCAAGTCTTCAACCAAGGAAAGATAACGACCCGTTTAGTAGTCGTAAGTATACTCTGTACGTCTTTCTCTTAATGCATATTCAATAGTAAAAGAGCTGAAAACTGACTCACATTAATATTGAATATAGTATCCTCAAATATTCCCCACCCATTTAACTTTAGTGTCGAAATCGTGATTTTACAACTTATGATTATTTAGCTCACTAATAGAAACTGGCAATTATTCAGACATAGTATCGATTAACTTTGCACGATATCCTGAGTTCCCACTTTAGAGGTGTGACTCATAATAGAGGCCTTAAAAGTATGCAGTGTGTGTGTGTTGCATAGCTTAATTATCTATTCAATTTTGTGTTATTAGTAACAGGACTACATAGATTCACGTAAATAGTTTACAGATGCTAACTGTCATGGATTATCCGCAGTGTTTCGGAAAAACATTCCATATTAGAGATTAATCCCCCGGGTGGTTTCGACGATATATCTCGTCCAACAAGAACTGATCAATTTTGCTAATGACGAGATATTTCCTCAGAATATTGTCAATTTTTCTATGATGACGTGATCAAGATCTGTGGTCAGCCTTCTAGTGAAAAGTATATTGTCCATCAAGATCTGGTCAGCTTTATTGTAATTACAAGTATCTTGCCCATCAAGATATGCTCAGCTTTATTCTAATGACAAGTATCTTGTCTATTAAGATATGCTCAGCTTTATTCTAATGACAAGTATCTTGTCTATTAAGATATGGTCAGCTTTTTCTAATGACAATTATCTTGTCCATCAAGATCTGGTCAGCTTTATTCTAATGACAAGTATCTTGTCCATCAAGATATGCTCAGCTTTACTCTAATGACAAGTATCTTGTCTATTAAGATATGGTCAGCTTTATTCTAATGACAAGTATCTTGTCTATTAAGATATGGTCAGCTTTTTCTAATGACAATTATCTTGTGCATCAAGATCTGGTCAGCTTTATTTTAGTGACAAGTATATTGTCCATCAAGATCCGGTGAGCTTCTTTTTAATAAGTATCTTGTATATCAAGATGTGGCCAGTTTTTTTTTAATGACAAGTATCTTGTCCATCAAAATCTGTTCAGCCTTTTCTAATTGCAAGTATCTTGTTCATCAAGATCTGGTCAGCTTTTTCTGATGACAAATACCTTGTTAATCATTATCTGGATAGTTTTACTAACAAGATACTTCGTCGAGACAACCACCAGGAGGATTGAGGCAGAAAGTAAACTTTACAAAGGGTAAATAAGTGATTTGATATATAATTTGGCAATTTCATTGTATATATTAGGAAAATTTCACTTTAATTCTGAAAAAATTCAAAACAGATTTTTCTCTATACAGTTACTGATATTTTCTTTATATAAGGGATTTAACATCTATGAGTTCACTTAAACGTTACTTATAATGATGTAATAATGCATAATAGTTTTACCGTACCACAAAAATATATTTAACTTTTAAAAATGCAATGCAATAATATTATTTTTCAAATTGAAACGAAATTATTCAATTTCAACTGCTGAAAGTAACAAAATTCTTTTATACGTGATGCGGATACATTACATTTTTTGTGTTCTACTTATAATCTCTTGCTTATTAAAGTTATATCGTATAATAACCTATACGCTGTCAATAGTAGAACTGGTCTATGGGAAATACAAAAACCTAATCAACAATAGATGCATGCTTTATCTATATCCAAATCATCTTTCAGAAAACTGAAAGCCCATTTCAAATAATTAATATTATTACTTGATAAAAACAAAACTGCGAAACGTCGGTAGTGTGTGTTACACAGTTTACTTAATACATTCTGATTAATTAAAAAGAACAAAATAGTACTTTGATTGAATACAGGTTATAAACATGCTAACTGCCATGAATTATCCATAGTTTTTACGGAAAAACATTCCATAATACGGATTAAGAAACTAGTATGCTTGTCTAAAGAAATTAAATTCCCTATCTTCACAAAGTCCGTTGATAATTAAATTCCAGTTCTAACTAAACACGTCAGTAGATCAAAAATAAGAACATTAAAAATTAAATTACAGTTTTCTATGCTATTCGATCAAAACTGATACTCTGGAATAGCATTTAATGAACAGTCTGTTTTTACCACGAATTAAAATGTATCGTCGCTGAAGATACTTTAAGAACAAAGAATCCACAAGGACTCCATAAACAGAGTGCAATTGCTTAAGAAACATGATGTATTTCTTGTCAAGGCGTGAATACCTTTTTTCTCGGAAACATCTTGAATAACCTTGTACTGAAATCAGAGAAAACTAGAGCAAAATTCCTTTCACGGAAAAGTAGAGAAGAATAAATACAACGACCTAGAGCCAGTGTAAACAATTGTGAAAATGCTTGCCTAAACAAGCGAATACGCCTAAGAATTTGAATACATCAACTAAAATGCCTCAAAAAGTAAACTTATCGGTTTAATCGTGAAATCTACGTGATGTTAGACATTAGCACGTGTGGATGTCACTCTTGTATACATAAAATAGATATCTCGTTTCACAACAAACTAGGAAATGTTTCTTAGGTACGGAACACGTTATGTATAGTTAAGAAATCTACTTTTCATTTTGTTTTATAAATAAACTATTAACATCACTTGGATTGTTTAGTCTTAGGATTTATATTTGTGACCTTTTAGTCAAGGAGGCAGATTTCATTTGAAGAATAATTTCAAATGAAGAATCCTTAAGAATTTCAAATGTGAAGCACATTATATTTGTCACATAAAGAAGAAATAACCATTCCTAAATTTTCACGAATTGGGTTGATAAATACCAGTTCCATCGGGATTGCACATTTTAAAGAGTAACTATGAATTTAAAACAAATTCTACTATTTTTATTCTTTGCCATTTTTAGTGTTGTTTGTTGATGCAGATCTGTGATAACGATACACCATTTTAAGAAATATGATTTGGAAATATTTAAAATGAGTATATAATGCATTAGTGGTAAAAATAATTTAAAAAAATTAATGCGTTTAAAACTGGAAATGTAGATTAAATTTAAAATTAAAAAATATTTATAATTTGTTTATTACTATGTAGTTAGTTCGTTGCAATAATTTTCCCCACGAATTCGGTAAAAATGAATGATAACTTATTTTTCTTTGACGAAATGATCGCCTAAACAATGTTTTTTTATTTTGATATTAGGTTCAAATTTCAAATTCAATATTAGCATTATCACATCACGTTATGTAGGAGTAAGAATCAAGTAATCTCGATTTTACCCCACCGCAGATTCCATTCTTTAAAACCATCCTACAACAATTTAATTCCCAGATGCAAGCCTCTTGGAATGAATATTTAGTATTTGCTATCCCCACAGTTTCTGTGTGTGTGTGTGTGTGTGTGTGCAGGGGAGAATAAAGTAATCTCTATACAAACACCATTCCATTCCTCCAAAAATCATCCTACAACAAAAATGTTATTTCTGATTCCAAGCCTTCAGGTGCATAACTCTTACGCCTGCCCATCTTTAGTAATGTTACAATTATCAATCTCCACGTTCTGTAGGAATAAAAATCAAGTACTATCGATTTCATCACCACAGAATTTTGAAATTACAAACCTTTGGGAGCCAATCTTTAGTACCCATTCCCAGTTTCTTTAGTGAAAAGAATAAAGTATTCTCAACTTTACCTCCATTCCATTACACTAAAACCATACTATAATAACAATTGTATTCCCGATTCCAAGCCTTTTTACATCCTTTCGCATATTTATCTTTAGTAATGTCAGTATTATCACTAACCACGTTATGTGGGAAAAAGAATCAAGTTATCTCGATTCTGCCACAATTCCATTCTTTCAAAACCCTCCTACGGCAAAATTTTTTATCCAACTACAAGCCTTTAGGAATAAATTTTAAGTATTATCTATCCCAAGTTTCTGTAGGAAAAAGATTCAAGTAATCTCGACTTTACCAACATTCCACTGCTCATAAACCATCCTACAACAACAATCCAATTTCCAATCCTCCCAGACGTCAATTCCCCGAAAACCATGCAAAGGCGGCCCCATCCAAGGCACATGCGAAATAGGACACCCATATCACTAGAAGCCCACCGCCAAAGAAGCGGTTCCCACCTCATCAGCATACGGACTGCCAAAAAACTCGAATGTGCCCGATTCCACGACGAGCTTTTCGGGAACCGGGGAGTGACCGTGGTCAGGCTTGGACCGACCCAAACCATGTCAGGTGAAATCTGCGGGCAAGCGACCTCACGCGGGGCCAAGCCTTTGGGTACGGATCTGAGGAAATCAAAGGCGCCGATTTCCGGACAACCTTGACAAGGTAGGGGGAATTCTGGGTCGAGAGTATCACACGCCCGTTTTTCCCCATCAACTGGTTCGGAGGCTTCTTCTGTAATTAATATTCCGAGGGACGGACTTTGAATATTTATTGCGTCCCTGCAATTACGGGGATGCTGCCCGCATCGAACCTGGGCCCGTTTTTGGAACGACTTCCGGTTTTGACGTGTGTCGGCAATACGTTCGGGAAGAGAGCCGAGTTATCCTATCAATTTGTGTTTTCAGAAATGGGCTTGTGAAGTAGTGTGTCACAGAAGGCATAAAGTTTGATGCATAGGTTTCAGTTCGGATGTTGCTTTTCCATAATAACGGTACCACAAGCGCCTGAGATGTGAAGACTTATTGCTAGTAGAATTCGTCTTATCCGAAAATGTTTGTGAAGAAGCTGCTAACTTCAGACAGGTAATGGACGTTGTTGGTCTTCGCACGATATCTAGAATCTGTCTTAAGCTCTAGTTTTAAAGGAAAATAATATTTTCCCATCGGAATTCGTTTTAGGAAATGGGTTAGTGAATTATGTGAACGTTGTTTTCACACAATGTATACAAAAGGGTGATGAAGGTTTTTGATTTCATTCCAAATTGTAATTTACATAGTTGTGTATACGCCTACTGTTAGGAAATAATAAAATTAAAGAGGTTAATTTCAATTCTGCAGTTTCGTGTGCAGTCGAAATTAACCGTGACCTAAAGTAATCATGGAAAATTTAGAAATCTGCTGATGGTATCCAACGAAAACGTTTTGCTGTAGTATTATTGTTAAGGGATAGTGAGTTTAAGTACGGAACCGAACTAATTGTGAACCTTCAGTTATGTGTTGATTTGAATGTTGTTCAAACCGAGACTTAAATTGGTTTGTGGCTCTAGGGTCATGTTGTCATGCTCCCCTAGGGCTAGTTTGACAGGGACTCACGGCTTCAAGTTTATTCCGAACCAATACGAACTTCCATGCAAGACCAAGCTTAGAAACCACAGCTTGTTGAAGCGAATATCGCAGATCTAATCGTCCTTGGCTACCAGATAACCAAGATTTAATCATGGGGCAGTTTTAGTTTCGGTACAATGGTGCTTTAACGATCCATAACCAGGTTATATACGCAAACCGAACCACACCTTTTAGCTCTGAATTTTATCTTTATACCAAAAATATAAACTAACATTGTTTATTAAGTATGTATATTAGTATTGGTAACGTATCATAACTCTCCTGGTGGTTTCATCGACAAGGTATCTCTTCGTAGTTAGGGAATCCATTAACCCACCACGTGCTTTCAACGAGAAATCTCATCCTTCAAGATCTGACTAATTTTGCAATGACGGTGTATCTCGTTCTTCAAGATCTGACTAATTTTGCAATGACTATGTATCTCGTCATTATGATAGTTGCGATTTTTTATGATAACGAGATCGAAATCCGGTCATTTTTTTACAATGAGGAGATAGTACTTCGTCCAATAACATCTCAGTTTTGCTAATGACGAGATACCTCGCCGAGACTAACTTCAGGAGTGTTAATAGGTCTTAATGTATGAGATTTAGTGTAAAGTTTCGCTAGCAATTGCAAATTGACAATTACATTACAAGAAGAATTTAGAGGTAATAAGCAATGTCGAAATTTTTCATACTGTAGCTAAATGACATGTTCCTTTCCAATAAAAGTTATAACAGTGAAGATACTTCGACCGTTGAATATTTATGACCTTTCTGTAACACAATACGTATGTGGGAGACTAGCGCTTTGAATTGCCACTTTATTGAAAATTGTTCATCTCGAACTATGCGCGGAATCGGTAATAAAGCCCCAATTGTTATTTTATCCCAAAAGAATAAAATCTTTATCCGTGACCTTAAACTTCACCTTTTTATAAAATGGCATTCTGGAATAATACACATGGAGCCCCATATTTTCCGTTTTCATAAATATTCATTTTTTTAATAAAATTTAAATATGAATGTATGTTCTGTAGTGCGTGCATGATAAAAGATCTTCAAATTTTGTAGAATGTAAAACTAGTGTATTGAAATATTTCTGTTTTGTTGTGTTATATTAATGAAACTTCAAATAATGTGATTTTCAGCATTTACAAATGAAAAACATATTTTGCCATAACACTTTTCCAATAAAAACAGATTGAAGGCAATTTTCCGTATATACAATCTGATATAATTTTCAAGAATACAAAGGATGTTAAGGAATACATATAATAAATACATCGATACATTTAATTAGGCGCTGTGGATTTGCTTTTATTTTCTTCTTTTGTTGCACAAAATCCATTTGGTGCGAAACGAATGAAAAATCGTTTTCCTGAAACTCTCCTGATAAAGCATACCTTGAGCATTCCATTATCCTTCCTAACTGTATGCTAAACGCCATTTTGTTAAATGAAAAACCCTTGAAAAAACGGAATAAAGAGAGCTAAAATTCTAAGCTTCACCTTAGCAAAACTTCAAGTAATATGATTATACAGCATTTTCAAACAGAAAGCGTTTTTTGCAGTAACACGTTTTTAATAAAAATTGACCGAAAGCGATCTTCCGTATAGGCAATCTGGAATAATTTTCAAGAACAGAAAGGATGTTAAGGAATACATAGAATAAATACATCGATACATTTAATTAGGGGCCGTGGATTTGCTTTTACTTTCTTCTTTTGTTGCACAAAATCCATTTGGTGCCAAACGAATGACAAATCGGTTTCCTGAAACTCTCCTGATAAAGCATACCTTGAGCATTCCATTATCCTCCCTAACTGTATGTTAAGTGCCATTTTGTTGAATGAAAAACACCTTGAAAAAACGGAATAAAGAACTCTAAAATTCAAAGATTCACCTTTGCAAAAGCACGCGTGTTCGAATTTTCGAATGTGTCGAACTCGTACCTTCCACGCTAGCAAATTCCAGTTCTGCCTGGTTCCAAAGACAGAAAACTTACCTTGAAGCGTAAAAGTTTTTCCCTCACCCTTTTCCGTCTTTTTGTTCTGTAATTCTTAATTTGTTCTTTCCGTTCGGAACGCTACCCGCCGATCGTTTCTGGTAGGATTCGTAATGAACCGAGTCAGATTGTTATTTTAATGGTTGTTTTTGAGTAGGGGTATAAGGCTTATAGAGTTTTTCGCTGGCCTCGGTTTCTCTCTCTTTGATCGAAACGCAACTCCTGCGAGTCCTTGCGATATTACAAAAGCCGCGGTTCGATGGAGGGATCTGCCTCCGGTTAGTTGCGTTTCCAACTTGCTTCGCTGGAACTGGTTAATGAATGAATGAGCCGGAGTTTCGTAATTCGCAGCGAGGATTTTTCTACTTTAGGCACAAAATGGCAGAAGAAGAAAATATTATGAAGCCGTGTTTAAAAACCAGCAGAAATTGCTCCAAAAAGAAATGGGGCCAGGTAGACCAGTTGGAAGAGTAAGACTAGCAACTGGAGGATTGCGAGTTCGATTTCATTCAGAGACCGTACTGAGGACTAAAGGGGCTGGTGCACGTTAGATATTTCCGGGTCTCAAATGTCCTCACGTTGGCGTGGTGTGGAAGTTTGGAGAGTGGGGTGCGATCTCGCCTTTTCATCTGATTGTGGTTCAAAATTACGTGTTGTCCTCGGATTAGGGATGCGACATCGATGTTCAAAATTAAAAAATCGATGTTGATGATACATCGACCCCAAAACATCGATGTTTTTAAACATCGATGTTTTTAAAATTCAGTGTATTTAAACTTTTTCCCCCGTTTCTTAAAACTGGTTTAGCAACTTGTGATGCTACGTCGACAGCAAAACATCGATGTTCAAAATTAAAACATCGATGTTGGTAATACATCGCCCCCAAACTATCGATGTTTTTAAATTCAGTAAAAAATTCAGTATACTAAAGCATCACAACGAGTCATTGACGATGGTCCGGGATCAACCGCCGAAGTAGAAGGTTCGAGGACTCACCTCGTGATTTTGAACCACGGTCAGATGACGAGGTCACGCCTGAAAGGTCACCTTACTCCCCAAACTTACACACTACGTCAACTTGAAGACATTTGAGGCCTCGACAGATTTAACGTGCACCTGCTTCCTCTATACACGACGATATTTGATTGGATTCGAAGTCGCAAACTTTTGGATGCTTATCCGTTGTTCTTCCAACTGGACTACCTCGACCTAAAAATAGATTATTCTGCCATTTACTTGCTTCCAAAACAGCATCCGTCTAACAGTCACGCTGTCAGACGGACAATGTCACGCACCACCCGTTTGACATTAGTCTGAACACCGCTACGAAGTGACGAGTTACTGTGACTCATCTTGCTAATGTCCAACAAAAAGAACCATGTACATACAGTTCGAAAGAACTCTTAAGAGATCCCGTAAACTGGATGTTACTTAAAACTTCCCACAGCTCTGAGATGTCTCCGAAACACTTAGTTCGTCTACCAAATAACTATTATTTCCCCAGGCTTCGTTAACTGGTAAACCGATTGTTAGGGAACGAAATGAGGCAGACATGATCACCCTCATTCAGCTTTATTTAAGTCGTCCCGATTTTTTTTATTTATTTAATGTTTCTATATCATGTGCTCCAGCCGACCAAACGATATTGTGGTTAAGGTGTTAGACTCTAGATCGGAAAGTTCCTGGTTCGAATCCGGGTCAGTGCGTGGATGTTTGTAAGCGTATGGTGTAGAGGCAGCTTGTGCACCTTAAATCTATCGTGACCGAAAGTCCTCACGTTGGATTGGTGTGGAAATTTGGAGAGTGAGGTGCCAGCTCAGATGTTGCCTCGTCATCTGACCGTGGTTCAAAATTACGTGGCGATACACCAAATGGCTTAGGCTGGGACGGTGGTAACTAGTTGAATATCCTGTGCTCCGGGGTGGTCTTATTCTCGTTTTATACTGTCTATTTTCTTGATTTAACTCGTTTTGTAATTTTGTGCACAATTTTTGAAATAGTAATTTTGCTTAAATGTTTAACCCTTCAATGGTTTCGACGATCTATCTCATCCAAGATCTGGTCAATCTTGCTGTTGACGAGATATCTCGTTGAGATAAAACTATCCTATTAACTCCAAGTGGATGAAGACAAATTGGAAAAATATATTGTCCCTTGGCCAGAATGGGTGACAGTTTGAAACAGGTCTTTGTATAAGAGGCTGGACACTACATGGCATTTTCAATAGCGTATATGAACCACCATTATGGTTAAGAATATTTTGTATTATAGGTACGAAATAAGTTAAACCCTCCTAATGGTCTAACCTTGAAAACTTTCTGTCTTTGATGCAAAAACCTGTTACATATTACCACCTGGTCAAGAGAGACTTTTTTTCTCCACTTGTGGATCTCTTCATTCTCTTTGAGTAATTGGGCAGTTTTATCTCGTCGAGATATCTCGTCATTATTAAAACATGAAATCTCGATGGACAAGATAACCGTCAAAACGACATGAAATATTAACGATATGAGCTTGTCCACTGCCCTTCACAAATGTACACCATTTCGCCCCATGTTATGCCAAAAACCACAGAACTATGACATTGAGAATGGCCGGGCATTAGAAATATAAAAAAATAAAAGTGTTATGACAATTATCATTTAGATGGTAAAAAAATCCCGTTTGAAGATTCTGAAACGTTCACATAACTCAGTGTGTTCGTGAGTTGCAATACCAATGCAATGTAAAAGACTGATCAATGATATTGAGAGGAGTTTTAAAAAGTGTGACCAACATGCCGAACTAGTAGTCACGTGAATGCTGTGTGAAAAATTGACTTATTTCGTTGACCGATTGAGCATATAACATCTTATGACAAGGTAGATGTGTGTGAATGTGATTTTCTGGGATAGTGTAAAAGTGGTGAAATCGCCTAAGTTACTATTATGTCAGGCAGACCAATCAGATGACGAATGTGGAGTCTTCTCCCGTCCCGTGGAGCAACCATATGTTGAATGTTTTGTTCCACGGGGCGGGCGAAAGATGTCTAAGGGTCATGTTACTACTTGTATTGATCACATGATCCTGGACATATGGACGGCTTAAAGTCACAGTGGTGTCACTTTTTCAAAAAAAAAAAAAAAAGACAGACACAGAAACCAGCTATAATAAAACCAAATTTAACTAAAGATAATTAGTTAGACACAGAAACCCAATCTAGATAAGTAAATCTGTTAACTGAAAACGTGAAATAGGTCAGATCTTTATTCAACAGCCAACTGATGGCAGTGAAAGTTCTGTCTTTTTTTTTTTCGAAAAAGTGACTTACACCACTATAACGTCTTTAACCCGTCCATATGAAAAGGTTATTCTGCTCACTCTTTATATTTCCAAGCAAGTTTGAGCACCGGTTGATAAATATCACAACATTGGCTTAAATGAGTCTAAAAACTTCCTAGGTCGATTTATAAAGGTGCATCCATTGTTGTTGTCGTGCGGGCCATATATGGCCCAATCGGGGGTGCCATTGCCCCGGAGGGTTGGACTTCTTCATACATGACACATCCGTTTTACAGGAAGGTCCCTTTCACACATCCATTCACTCACACATATCGTAATTTAGATCCCAATCAGAGGCCGATAACCCCCTGATCAGGTACCCCCCAGAGGTATTGATTTGGTATGGGAACATGGGGGACTTTGTGACCACGACCTATTTAACGTGCCCCAGCCACCATTAGCGAACACGACGGTCTTTAGCCAGGTCCAAGCGCCGATCTCGCAACCATCAGAATTGCAGGCTCCGCCGAGGACAGAACCCACAACCCTTCCGATGCGAGCCCGAGGCTCTACTGACTGAGCTTCCGCGGCTCTTGCATCCATTGAACTGCACATACATGTTCAACACCGTTTGAAGTTTCAATGAAGTAACAGAGTTATATTGGGCGTGAATATTAATATCCGTGAATGGCATTACGATTGCTCACTCTTCTGTTATGTTTCCTCTGTGTAGCAACGTGAGAGTTGCAGGCGGCACAGGTTCAATTCCTTACTGGTGTATTTCTCTCTTCTGTGTCATTAAAAGTTTCCTTTTGTGTGAGTGTCCGTTGCTTGAAGTTGCCTGTATTGGTTGGCGAAATAGGGTCATCGCTCCAAAAAACCTCCCCAAAACATCAACCAACCTCAAACATTCACATGTTCCTTTTGATTTTGTGATCGTGATTTTATTACCCAATTTTAACGATGGAAAAAAAAAGATCCATCTAAAAAAATGAGCAAATACCAACAAATCCCTTCCCAAGACTCATGCGAACACGATTTTTAAAATAAGAAAGAAAAATTCCGGACCACATTCCTTGGGGGTTGCGAATTTTTCCTCCTTATCCTTTTGTGGATCATCCACGAAGAGTACAAAGTTTCTTTACTGGTAACCAGCTTATCATCTAGAAATTCAATACGAAGTCAAGAAGTGAAATTTCTACTCTACAGAGTTCTCCAAACTCATTTCGTTGTCGCTTTTTAGAAGGGTGGTACAGGGAAGGAGAGGGACTGTCTCCTCAGTAATCCTGGAGGAGCTGAGCCATTTTTTTCCCTTCTTCCCCTCTTCTTAAGCAGCTCAGCTGATCAGATCAAGTTATTTTTTTATTACGTGTCCTTCTCCCTTTCGGCTAGACAGTGCTCAGGGCAAAATGTACGGGTAAGATCTCATGTGGACAAACTATCTGCCCGCCCACTCTTCCACCAAGATCCTCCTCCCCCCCCCCCCCCCGACAGGCAAGAAACTAATCCAGTTTCTTTTCATTCTGTTGCACTTTTCTTTCTTTTTCTTCCCCTTCCTTCGTCTTTTCTATCTGGTGCGTCCCTCCTTTTTGTCCTAAAGCAAGCGATTCCACGATCCAAACTGCTGGAGTTATGGAGCACTTTTCTTCCTTTACCTCCTCCTTGTCTTCCTTCTTTTTTTTTATTCTTCCCTCCTCCCCCCAGCTAAGTGTATGAGATGTTTTAAGAAGAGGAAGACCCGAGGGGTCCTTTTCGTCCGCCTGCTAAGAACATCTAGTACAAATGGAGAGTGAAAAGTCCTGTGTGCGTGGGTGTTATAATCCAGGGGGTTCTTCGTGATGGTACGACCTGGTCTTTCTACGAGAGTTTGGGATAGCTTTTAAGCCCGGTTAATATCTAACTCGAGTCCATTTTTTCTTCGACCTAGGTCCATTAGAATCTTGTGATTTTCTTCTGTCGACATTCTGGAAACTAGCAGACGGAATTCATTTAATGCGAATGGGTTTTTTTCGAGTGTAGGAGCAATGACTTGCTTTGCCAAGATGGTCATTTGATGAGGATTATTGAAACGAGAAGACAATATTTATTTAACTCTCCTTTCGATGAGACATCTTGTCGCGATGCGATAAAGGTCTGGTCAATTTTCTTCTTATAGCGAGATATCTCGTTCTTGAAGATCTAGTTACTTTGGCTAATGACGAGATATCTCATCAAGACAACCACAAGGAGAGTTAAAATGCAGGTGGATACTACAAATGGAGAGTAAAACGTTCGGTGTGAGTGTGTGTTATAATCCAGGGGGTTCTACTTTATGGTACGACCTGGTCTCTCAATGGGAGTTTAGGATAACTTTTAAGCCTGGTTAATATCCAACTCAAGTCCATCTTTTCTTCTTTCTCGGACCATTGAAATCGTATTATTTTCTTCTGCAAACACTTGGTCATTTTTCTTCTTAAACCGAGATATCTCGTCCTTTAAGATCTAGTTACTTTGGCTAATGACGAGTTATCTCATCAAGACAACCACAAGGAGAGTTAGAATGCAGGTGGATACTACAAATGGAGAGTAAAACGTTCGGCGTGAGTGTTTGTTATAATCCAGGGGGTTCTACTTTATGGTACGACCTGGTCTCTCTATGGGAGTTTAGGATAACTTTTAAGCTTGGTTAATATCCAACTCAAGTCCATCTTTCCTTCTTTCTCGGACCATTGAAATCGTATTATTTTCTTTTGCAAACACTTGGTCATTTTTCTTCTTATACCGAGATATCTCTTCCTTTAAGATCCAGTTACTTTGGCTAATGACGAGATACCTTATGAAGGCAACCACCAGGAGAGTTAAAATGCAGGTAGATACCACAAATGGAGATTAAAAAGTTCCGTGTGAGCGTGTGTTATAATCCAAGGGGTTCTGCTTTATGGTACGACCTGGTCTCTCTATGAGAGTTAGGGTTAATACTAACTACTCGGTTAATACTCGGTCTAACTCAAGTCCATCTTTTTTTCTTTCTCGGACCATTGGAATCTTATTATTTTCTTCTGGAAACAGTTGGGAAACTATCAGACGGAATTCATTTAATGTTAATGGGTTTCTTCCATTGTCTTGGAGAGCACCGGCGATACATTGTTTTGCCAAGATACGACCTTAGTAGGTAGACGACTATGGTAACCAGACGACAATATTGATTTAAATTAGCCGTGAAATGTTCTGTTTGCTTGAATGAGAGAGGTTTCTTCAGGTTAATACGAACTGATTTTTCTATGAGAGTTTGTGATTGCTCAAGTCCAGTTAATCTTCTTGGTGGTTATCTGGACAAGGGATCTCGTCACTAACAAATATGACCAGATCTTGATGGACGATATATCTCGTCATAAGAAAACAATGACCACACACACAGATCTGTATCCATCATCAAAAATTGGCAATTTCTTGATAGTGATATATTTTGTCATTTGCAAAATGGATCAAATTTTGATGGTAAATATATCTCGACGAAACCACTCTCCAGTGAGTTAATACCCAACTCTAGCCCATTCTTTCCCTTTCCCGGTTCGTTAAATTCTTGTGATTTTCTTCTGTTAAGAATCGGTGAACTATTATATGGAATTCATTTAATGCGGAAGGATTTTTTTATCAGTGTCTTGTAGTGTACCAGCGATAGCGTGACCATAGGTGGACCTTTGCCAAGATATGTTCGTAGTTATCGATTATGGTGACCATAAGACAATATTGATTTGCAATAAAGGTTGACACAGCTTAAAAAGAGAATGGTAGAGAGATGGAAATTTGATATTGCATTAAGTTTTAACACAATTTAATTTAAGTATTTGTGAAATTAAATTTAGTGTCGCGCGTATTCTTAGAATTCAACAAAGCTAATTTTGTTTTACCTTCTTTCTCATATCACTGACCAATCACTGCGCTAGCAACCTCCAGGCTATTTACGGTACGGATTTGATTTCTGTAACCTATCCTGGATGTATTTCTTTTGCGTCAGCAATCTTTTCCCTGTCTCTTTATTTAACGTTGTTTGGCATTGCTTGGCCAAATATAGTCTTTCTCCATGAAACCCAACTAACCTATTTATTTCTGCCTCTATTCTTGTGAATTTGTATCAAAAAATGTGTTTAGAATTCTAATTCTCAAAGCGATAATACTTGATTAAAAACCGTTTCTAAATCCACGTACTGTAACCTTTTTACACAAGATTACACTTCTATTCCAAAATTTTAATTTTGCGCTTGCTTTTTTTAATACTATTACGCAATGTCCCAAAAATACCAAAATCATTTCTGCCTTTCCGTTTATTTTTAACTAGCCACTGCGTGGCCAGCACGGCGTTGCCCGTGGCAGTTCTTCTCGTGGGGTCAGGTGTGACCACTGCTCGCAGAAGCTCGCCAACTCCCGGTGATTGATACGTATTCTCATTTAGTTTGCTTCACAAACGAACTCCACGGGCAACGCCGTGATGGCCTCGAAATGGCTACTGTCAACAACGTAAATAAAAGCATGCTAGAATCGGAAAACTTAGCATAGTTTCAAAGGCATCCGGACTAAAAACGCTTGTGAAGTCAGCGGTCGAAAATCGCAAAATCCGCTCGCTTCTTTATTCGAGGTTCGGGTGGCGTCACATTCCGGAAAGAAGAAAGGTAAAAAACTAATAAATAAATTTTAGAATGTTATAGATTAAATTTTAAAATTCGAGCTCAAAAATCGCAAAAAATTCGGAGTACCTGAGTGCCAGATTTCATTATAGTAAGTGCCATAGATTCGTCAGAACCCTGCGCACAGGGGCACTTCCTTTTATAATAGTAGAGATTACCAGTACCCTCAAACATTTCCCCTTCTAAAATTTCCTTAAAATGAGACCAATTGTGGAAAAAGATGAAAAAGTTTTTTAAAAAATGATACATTTTCAGAGCTTGTAAATTAGAGGATAAACAGATGATAATAAAATTATAAAACTTCAGGAAACGATTTATAAAGATTGAAAACCCTCAATGGTCATTTCGCTGGAGCAAGACGTCCATCATCATCAGTAGTGTCCCGGGGCAATTCTGCCCTGATGAGGATGGACGTGCTGCTCCACCGAAATGGCCATTGATATCTTTTTTCCATAAGTTTCATTCTTTATTAGTTGGTGGCCGTCTTGTCTTGGTGGGTATGTCTTCTGTGCTAGAAACCATCGAGTTGTAGGCGGTGCAGGTCCAATTCCTGTCGGGTATATTCTTCTCTGGGGGTGTATTTCTCCCTTCTGTTTTAGTAAAACCCTTAATTGTATGTGTGACAATTACTTGGTATTGTGTGTCTGGGGCAGCATTTTCAAATATTGCCCTTGCTTTTAAGCCCCCCAAACCAACCAATTTTATCAGTCGTTTTTTGGAATAAATAAGTCGGGTAATAATATTCGGGTCTTTTAACTGACTCCGCCGTTCTGTAAACTGAAAGAACTTTCTATGTTTCCTTTCAACGTTTAGTGCCATATTTGTCCTGTATGTCTCTCTCCACCAAAAAAGTGGAATTTCTTTATATTTTTCACTTTCCAATGTCTTCAATCATGCTAGACAGTTGACCTATAACTTGTATAGCTTATTGCATCTCAAATTGCTAACCGTTATATTTCAACATGGAAAATTCCTTGATTGAGAAGGAAAAAAACTTATTAATTCCGGATAATTTTCCGTTTTGTTATTTCAACGAACTACAACACTACATCAACATTTAGTGCCATATTTGTCCTGTATGTCTCTCTCCACCAAAAAAGTGGAATTTCTTTATATTTTTCACTTTCCAATGTCTTCAATCATGCTAGACAGTTGACCTATAACTTGCATAGCCTATTGCATCTCAAATTGCTAACCGTTATATCTCAACATGATAAAATTTCTTGATTGAGATGGAAAAAAACTTATTAATTCCGGATAATTTTCCGTTTTGTTATTTCAACGAACTACAACACTACATAAAGGCATTCTTAAACTTTCCAATAAAATTATAAAAAAGAACTATTCACGTTTCGGTCTGTATTTTAAAATCCTTGTTTCGCCTTTCAGGATAACAGGTTTCCCTTGTGGTTGTTAATGCTTCTACTGTCTGGTAAACTTGTTGAGGTAGAGCCGTTTCGCAGACGGGAGCATTTTTCTCATAAATTTCAGCGTAGGACACTGGTTTTTCTGCGAGGTTGTTTCTACTCCTGAATACTCTTTTGGACTTACAGTATTTCGCATGGAAACGAAACGACTTCAAACGTACTTTTACTTGAAAAGCAGCGGTAATAGTTTTCTGTTTTCCTTTCCAGTGCCCCTTGAGTAAAACGCCCTTACGAACATCTAATATCTCATCTGAACACTTAATTTTAAAACATCCCAGACACTCTTAATCGTTTTTAGGGGGTATGAAAACGAGACAGAAAAATGCAATTATTCTATGGAATTTTATACAGTGAGTAATAAAGTCTGGGAAAGGAAGCTGTGGTCCTTTTGTGACTTTTTCTAGACCAAACTCAAAAATTACTATTGAGGCTCTTGATGGTTTATCTTCGCGTCGAAAACTGCCCTTTACGGTCCACTGGTGCAAAATCTCTTCCGATTTGTCAACAGTTCTGGGTAAGGAACAATTTGGTTTTCCTACTTTGATCTTATTCTCTATTTCATATCACCATATTTAATTTTAAACACACCTAGAAACTCTTGAGATATTTCTGGTATGGAATCCAGTCAGAAAAATGCAGTTCTAAAAGGAAACTTTATGCATTGAGTAAAGAATTCTTAGAGAGGTAGGCTATGGACCCTTTTCGGTTTTTCTGATCAGAGAATCCAAACTCAAAGGATAATATTAAGCCGCGAAGTGGTTTTTCTTCGCTTCGAAAACTGCGCTGTTATGTCCAGCCTCTGCTAAAACCTGTTCCAAAATGTCACCAGATCTGAACAAGGATCTATTTGCTTTCCTATTTGGATCCTGATTCCGCTTGCAGTATTTAATAGGGCAGTTTTTTTTCTCGTCGAGATGTTTCGTCAACACTTAGAGCAGTGCTTCTCAAAAGGTGTTCCCGGTAATATGACTAGCTGCACCCTATGAAATATCAGATAGATGTGTTGGGATACAAAAAAGAGTTGACAAGGGAGGGTAAATGATAGTTTGCTTAAATTACCTTACCTGAATGATCCTTAAAATTATCTTACCTGAATGATCCTATATGTATGTTTAATCTGTAGTGGCCACAAATGTCCTCACGTTGTGTGGTGTGGAAGTTTAGAGAGTGGAGCGCCAGGAGGTATTGAACTCGTCATCCGAGATGTGTATTGCAGCATTTTCGAGGATTAATCATTTGTTGATTTCGTCTAGTTGGTGCTAAATATGGAAATTATTTTCCTGAATTTATATCGTAAAAAACTTTGTTGGAGATGATTACATGATATTGCATCTCAATGTATTTCCGGTCTAAAATTCACTGTTGTTTATGAGGCCGCGGTAGTCTGGTTGGAAGACTGCAAATTAGAAACTGGAAAGTTGCAAGTACGAGAGTTGTTGTTGTTGTTTCTAATGCCTACACTGGCAGACCAGAGGAGTGCCAGGCCCGTAGAAGACGGCAAGAGGCGAGGGGGGTGCGCCTTCCATGTTATTGAGCCCCATTGGGAGGAAGTCCGACTTTGCTCGGCATACATGACACATCCGTTTTACAGGAAGGTCCCTTTCATACATCCATTCACTCACACATATCGTAATTTAGATACCAATCAGAGGCCGATAACCCTCTGATCAGATACCCCCAGAGGTATTGATTTGGTATGGGAACATGGGGGACTTTGTGACCACGACCTATTTAACGTGCCCCAGTCACCATTAGTGAACACGACGGTCTTTAGCCAGGTCGAAGCGCCGATCTCACAATCATCAGAATTGCAGGCTCCGCCGAGGACAGAACCCACAACCCTTCTGATGCGAGCCCGACGCTCTACTGACTGAGCTACCGCGGCTCAGTACGAGAGTTGATCAAACTAAAGACAGTCAAGCTCTGGGCCGGTGAAAAATAAAATCTATCGTGGCTGCGATGGTCCACGTTGCGTGGTGTGAACGTTTGAAGAGTGGGGGTTCCATCTGAGGAGGTGTTGTCCTCAAATCTTTCCTTTGGGGACTGATCCCGAACCGTCGCCAATAATCCGATCTGTTGCTCCATTTCGACTACCTTACCCAACATACCTCGTCCTTTCTTACTGAATTACACGACATTGTCCGTTTTATGTTTGGCGCAGCTTGGCCAAGTATGGCCCTAGTGCCATAAAACCTTAAACCAACCTAACCCCTAACCTACTCAAATCCTTTGGTTACATAGCTAATCTCTATGGTAAAGTCGTTATGTAACAAACGCCTTGCCATCCGACCGTGGTTCCAACTCTAGTTGTGTTGTCCTCGGAACTTTTCTTCGGGGACGGATCCCGGACCGTCGCCAATAGTCCGTTGTGTTTCTCCATTGCAACTACCTAACCTAACCTATAACCCATGCTTTCTTACAGATTTACATGACATTGTCCGTCTCGTGTTTGACGCAGCTTGGCCAAGTATAGCTGCTGTACCATAAAACTCCAAACCTACTCAAGTAATTTCAATACCATACTAATATCGTAGTAAAGTCGTTAGATTAAAAACACCATTGTCCTCCTAACGTGGTTCCAACTGTCGAGGTGTTGTCCTCGGTTCATTCCTTTCTGGATTGATCCCAACAGACCGTCGTGTTGCCTCTATGCAACGCTAATTCAACTCCCTGCCAATAAAGAAGCTTTGTTGAAAACAAGCGCGTTTTCCGAATGGTCCCCTCGCTCCAAAGAGTTAGGCCTCCGAAAAACAACACCACTGGAGGATATAATACTAGAAAAGATCTCGAAAAAAGACCGACAAGAAAAGACTCGCGGAAACGGACTGTGCTCTTTCCAAGGAACAAGGGGCCAGGTTCGACACATTTCATTTTTCTTACCTTCTCTCCATCCTCCAATCCGGCATCCGAAAGAAAGCGGAGGGACAGAGGAAAGGGGGGAACTTTCTTCCTCTCTTCCTCCGAAGCCAAAAGGGACCCGATATGAACGCCACCCCAAGGGAGATTGTTATTGCAAAAGCGATGCCCAGAAAATAATGGCCAACCTGCAGACAAACACCCGCAGATAAGGCTGTTGCTGTTTGATACACGGAAGGGGGAAAAAAAGGAAAAGTTTATTATAAAAAGACAAGCAACAAGAAGTTGCCGTCGGGGGTAGGAGGGTTCTGCGTTCGAGATGGGGAGTGTGTGTTTACGATTATCCGGGCAGTGCAGTAGCTCTGGTTCCTAAAAGGTCTTCATTGTTTGCGAGAGATTATTCGATCCCTCTCTTTTGGCTTTTCTCTGGATCGGGAATGCTCCGAACGTGTTATTATAGGTCGTTAACATCGTCAAATGGACCGTGTAAGTTGGGGTGTTCTCTGGTGTTGGAATTACTGACCAGTGTCGAAACGGGGCACGCCCTGTGGTGGTCGAAACTGCACACTCCCCGACAAATTTTTATTTGAGTTCTGATTCGGGCTTGGAATGAGTTTCAGTTAGACGGGAATAAGAGTAGGGGGTTGTCGTATAATTGTGAAGTTTCGAGGGAGGGGGAAGCGTTTTCGGTTTGGTTGCATTTAACCCTTCTGGTGGTTATTTCGGCAAAATGTCTCGTCTTCTACAATGCTGACCAGGTTTTTATAATGTTGTCATCAAAGCTGGGCGGTATCTTAATGACAAGGTATCTCATCATTAGCGAAATTGGTTGGATTATAACCGACGAGATATCCGTCGCCTAGAAATAATTCAAAGGGCTATTGACGTAGGTCCGGGATTAAATCCAAAGAGAAAGTTCCAAAGACAAAACCACGTAATTTTGAGCCACGGTCCGATGACGAGGCAGGAACCGGAGCTGATTCCCCACTCTTCAACACACCGCGGTACTGAGGACATTTGAGGCCACGACAGATTTAACCTGCCCCACATCCCTCCTCGTACACCCGACTAACCGGTTTGGTGATCAAGGTGTTAGCCTCTAGACCGGAAGGTTCCTGGTTCGAATCCGGGTCAGTGAATGAATGTTTGAAAGCGTATTGTATAGAGGTGGATGGTGCACATTAAACCTGGCCGAAAGTCCTCACGTTGGGTTGGTGTGGAAGTTTGGAGAGTGAAGAGCCAGCTCAGATACGAAATTTGCGTAAAAAAATACGAAATTTGTGAGACCAACTTTTGATTGCATCGAATTTATTTATTAACCAATTTAAGAAATAATTTTACTGTAAGAAAGAGTACATTCCAAGGTTTCCTGTGATGTTTTAAAATTTAATAACTAATGGTATTAATATATAGCTATGATAGTTTTAAGAAAAAAGTAACGAAAATGTCCCGAGATTTTTCCCGAATTTCAAAAATATATTATCAGGAACAAAATTGAAATTTCTAAGAAACTCGACGCGCCGCAAAAATTCACAATTAGAGCTACTCTGAAAAGAAAATCACGACTGGAGACTGAAAATTTGTGCATCTTTTGCTCACTCGCGTTAGAAATTTCGCTTTTTCAACTTTGACACTTAATAAACCCTAAACTAATAACCGCATCGGAAAAAAATTCTCACCACCTTGTTCCATGTACAATTTCGAACTAACCATGTCAATTTTGTAATTTTCTGGTTCGGATTTTCTCGGGAAACCGTCTAAGAATCGAGTGAAAAAAACCCAGTTTTCAACGCTGCGACATTGAGGCGGTAATTTTTTTAATATAGAGAAATAAAAGAATTCTACTTCGATTTTTGTCGAAAAAAACGGTACTAACTTTTGCATGAACACAGTACATTCCATTTGGGGAAAATATTATACAAAGACTCTTCATAAGTGAAGTTTTCTCCTATTACACAGACGACCGCTCTTATATATAATGTTTAGTTATAACTATATCTAACTATCGGGGCCTCTAGTGGTGGAAGAAATGCATTAGCTGTGGGTCCCGTGAGAACTCTTTCATTTCTTGTCTGAGAATCTTCTGACCGAGACATATCGTCTCGTTTCAATTCTGCGCCAAGACATAATAAGTGAAACACTGGAAGCGCTGTTTGTTGTGGTATCCCTGGTGAGATTCGCCCGAATGTAGAATGGCCAGACTCTGTACACACTGTCTACAGCAGCGGATTGTCTACTTGTGGATTGTAGAACAGGATATTCCCACAAAACCGTCCATCCAGTCTGCGCCGACATTGGGATTTTTGTTTCGTTTGCAATAATGGAATGATGGAGATTAAACGTGATGCTTTTATTTCGAAAAGTCCTCATGGTGTTCTGTAAACATGAGTTGGATTTCTCTTACCATTTATGGCGTCTACAAGGGCAGTGTTGAAAACGGATTTTTTAAAATTTGACTACCCTGAATTTGCTTGCATATAGGAAAAATGATAATTTTAATTTGCCTGCATTTGCCCTCTCGGAAAGTGTTGCAGTGTATCAGTGGAGATGCTCACAGTTGTTGGATATTAGACGAATATATCAATATCCTTTAATATAGAGGTGCACAACCTGCGGCCCGCGAATCGTCAATTTGCGGCCCACAAACTAATTTTGACAATAAACTTCCAAGACGATTTAAGTTAAAAAGCAAATTGACTGACAAACATTTAGAATCAGTCTTAAGAGTTTCTACTAACAGTATTGAACCTAACATACCTAAAATTAGTTAGTAAAACTCAATATCAGCCATCCCATTAGCAAGCTGTAACATAATTATTGTTTATGCTTTAGAAATTTTAATATTAAATATATTTGATGCTGTAATTTTTTTTTAATAATTTTACTGATATCATTAAAATTTCTGATAATCATCTTAATATGCTCATTATACTATTACTGTTATTAAATTTATAACCTAAAATAATTTGCTGAAGTACATATGACGTTCTTGAGACACATTCTTAAAAGTAATTCTAAATGATTGATGCAAATGTTTGTAACTTCTTTTTTTAAACTATTCACACTATCATTCATTTAGCTTTGTAACAAGCTCCTAGATTTTTTTAGAAAACATTTGTAAGTTTAATCAAAAAAATTACGTGATTATTTTTTAATATACATATTAAGTGTAATAACAGCTGTACATAATTGGGTTGTAGCACTTTCATTGTGTCTGTGCTGCAACTTCATTTGCGGCCCCCCTCCCCCCATGTCTCAATCAACGGTGCGAGTGGCCCTTCTTTCAAAAAGGTTGTGCATCCCTACTTTAATAGCATATAACGTTTCCTCACTCTATCTATATATATATTTCTCTTACGTGGCACGCAAAAAAGACGTTATTTGTTACCGCGTTTTGGCAACATTGTGCGATTGTTTGTTTACTAGGAGCCTCGCGAGTCATTTGAATCTATAGCGTTATCGGATGAAATTTTATTGAAAAAAAAATGAATTTTAGACGAGCTGTTGCGGTTTGTAATAGAAATCTAAAAAAGCGGAGGATCTTTTCAGTGCTATTTAAAAAACGGTCCTTTTCAAGGCTAACAATTATAGTACAACAAGACGCGTGCACTACAACTTTCGACAACAAACTCAGTCAAAAAGTGTATGGGTGGCTCGAGTACTGAGGAAATGTACACACAAACAACATGCTGGGTATTCAATTTCCAAAGCAGCGCTCACATTGCGAGTAAAAATTTGCTCAAAGTTTTCATTTAAATTCTGATTCCAGAGGTACTATATATATCTTTTATGTAATACAACAAATTTAGATTTGAAAAATATTTTTTTGGAATATATTTTGTAATCAATCCCTTCTGCTAGGACACGTGTCTTCATTGATGCGAGCGAAGCGAGCATATGTTCGCGCAGCGAACCAATGAGAATTGCGAAGCAATCCTCCGGGGGTTGGCGAGCGTCAGCGAGCAGGGGGCGGGCCCCCTAGTTTATACAATTCCTCTATGTAGCAATCTGAGAGTTGTCGGTAGGCCGACCGACCAGTATTCTGGTTAAGGTATTAGCCTCCAGATCGCCTGGTTCCTGGTTCGAATCCACGTCAGTGCATGGATGTTTGTAAGCGTATGCAGAGGCGGCTGGTGCATCTTAAATCTGTCGTGGCCGAAAGTTTGTCGTAACCGTCCCAACAAGAGATAGACTACGTCAAGTAAATGGAAATACATACAGAACTGTTATCTATATCATATCGCCATCCCGGAAAGAAAAGTGACACAACTCAAAATTGCATAATTTGAGAAACATCAACTTAAAGGATGCTATAAGACTTATATTGAGATAGTATAAGCTTGTTTTAAATTTTAGGTAAGTATTTATGGTGTTAACTTTTATTATAATCTGTAGAATAGTGATATAACACGCTGGGGCACCTCATACAAAATTTTCAATGACATAGCATCAAAAAAAATATTTTTTGACGTGTCACTTTTCTTGCCGGGGTGCGATTTATCCCCAACATTTTTGGCTCAAAGACACGTTTCGCCAACCAACCGGTCTGGTGGTTAAGGTGTTAGCCTCTAGATAGGAATGTTGCTGGTTCGAATCCAGGTTAGTGCATGGATGTATGTAAGCGTATACTGTAGAGGCGGATGGCGCATCTTAAATCTTTCGTAGCCGAAAGTCCTCACGTTGGGTTGGTGTGGTAGTTTGGAGAGTGGGGTGCCAGCTCAGGTGTTGCCTCGTCATCTGACCGTGGTACAAAATTACGTGGTGTTGTCCTCTAATATTTCCCTTCGGGGATTGATACCGGACTGATGTCAACAGCCCGTTGTGTTGCTCTAGTATGACGTTAATTAATAATTAAATATTATTCAACTAGTTACCACCGTTCCAGCCTTAACTATTCATTGTATCGCCACGTAATTTTAAACCACGGTCATATGACGAGGGAACTTCTGACATGGCACCCCACTCTCCAAACTTCCATGTTAACGTGAGGACATTTAACATTTAGACTACGGCCGTTGCAGCAGTTGTACCTTGATTGCGCTAAGAAATAATTTAGACTATGGCCGTTACAGCAGTTGTACCTTGAAAGTTGTAAGAATCGCGCCAAGAAAAAATTAAACTACAACCAGTACATCAGTCGTACTTTGAAAGATATAAGAATTGTGCCAAGAAAGAGAGATTTTAGACAACGGCCGGTACAGCCAGTTGTATCTTGAAAGTTATAAGAATCGCGTCAAGTAAAAGTCGCTCCAGTTATATATATAGCCGTAGTTTTTTCAAAAGGTTAAGGCCACGACGGATTTAGATTGCACCAGCTCCCATGTACACGACGGTCTTTGGTCGGACCTAGTTTCGATCCGGTTGCTCTTTCAACAAAAGCAGTGAGACAGAGACGTTTTGGTAAAGTTCGTTGCTAATGTTTTATAGGTTCACTGGTAGCTCATTATATCATTTAATGGGAGAACTCTACTCAATTCCAATTTCGAAATCTTTTATTTAGCGATTTTAATTTGTTAGCAATTAATTAAACGACATGCACCCCTCCCATTAAGCCTGCTTCAATGACCAATACCTCCCTTAGCAAAAGTAACGGAGAACCCCTTTTAATCACCCCGAAAGCGGCCTCCTACTAATTAATACGGAGCGATTAATATCTCTCAATTCTTTTTATTTCCTGTGTCGCTGAATATTTCCGAACAAATGGCTTCTCGAATCCCATTGATTGCCAAGGAAAAAATAAAACACGCTTCGAGTCTCGCGGAGAAGAGAACCGAAAAAACACCTTGAGGACTCCCCCACCCCTCGAGGAGGACCCCCACTGTGTCGCCCCCCCCCCTCTGAAGAAAGGGGGGCTTGGACTCGCCACTCCTTATAAAAAGCGTTTCATTCGGTGAGTGATATGGAAAAAAAAATTTCCCATCGATCGCATATATTTCTCCTCGACACCGAAATAATAATATATATAAAAAAGAATAGAGAAAAGGTCTCATACTAATATTCCCTAGACCTTGTTAGCCGTCGCCATGGCAACCGGAGCCCTACACCACCCTTTTCGAACGTTTTTCCATCGTCTTTTTTTTGGGGATTCCTTCCCCCCTCACCCGGCGTCTGTCAACTGCTCCCCCCCCCGCGCAGTCGAGGCACCGACAAAGATGACATAATTATTACGTCGCCCCTCGGAACATCTTAACTCACTTTGACTTGTGGTAGACGTTCCATCCTCCCCCTCCGAGGGGGTGGGACGGAAAAAAAATCGTTTGGGGAGGAAGGGCATTGGAATGAAGTTACGCAGAAATTCTCTTTTTGTAGCGCGCGCGTATGTTAGGTGCTATGAATTAAGAAAAGGGGGGAGGGCAATCCTACCCTTTCCTCGACTCTTTTTTTTTCGATCGGGGGGTTATCGCGACCCCCCGGGGGGACAAAAAAAATTAAACAAATACGCGCGTGATAAATATTCCACGTCTCAGCGGAGGACGAGGCTTTTATAAAGCGATCTTTTCTTGCAACTGGAGGTATGAATGCGATCTTTGTCGAGCACCGTGATTTAATATGAATAGAAAGGGGTGTAGAGATGGGCTTCAAGTTAGGAGACGAGTCGGAACAATCCTCAGAGATTCACGAGCTGACTTATACAGTGGTGCCAAGTTAAGGAAATTATTGGGGACTGATTGTGTATGTCCACTGCACTAGCAACTAGGGATGCGACATCGATGTCGATGTTTTCAAAACATCGATGTTGTATAAAAAAACATCGATGTATTTAACAACGATGTATTGGGGTCGATGTTTTGGTAACATCGATGTTTCTACTTGTCGATGTTTTTACGTTGTCGATGTTTTATTTTTAAATGAAAAAAGTACCGTTATAAAAATTTTAAAAATAACCAAGTAGCATAATTTTCATAATGAGCAAATTGAACATACTTTTAGAACAAAGTGACCAAGGATGAAGGGTCTGAAAAGTAGGGATGCGACATCGATGTCGATGTTTTCAAAACATCGATGTTTTTTTAAAAAAACATTGTTGTATTTAACAACGATGTATTGGGGTCGATGTTTTGGTAACATCGATGTTTCTACTTGTCGATGTTTTTACGTTGTCGATGTATTATTTTTAAATGAAAAAAGTACCGTTATAAAAATTTTCAAAATAACAAAGTAGCATAATTTTCATAATGAGCAAATTGAACATACTTTTGGAACAAAGTGACCAAGGATGAAGGGTCTGAAAAGTAGGGATGTGACATCGATGTCGATGTTTTCTAAACATTGATGTTTTAGAAAAAAAAACATCGATGTATTGGAGCCGATGTCGCATCACTAGATGCTAAACCAGTTTTAAGAAATGGGGAAACAAGTTTAAATACACTGAATTTTAAAAACATCGATGTTTTAATTTTGAACATCGATGTTTTTCTATCGATGTCGCATCCCTTCTAGCAACCTGTGAGTTGTAGCCTACTCAGGTGTGACTAGGGTTGCCAACCGTTCCGGATTGTCAGGGATTATCCAGGAATTGAAGTATCTGTCCAGAATCCCGGTTGAATGTCAAATTGCCCCGGAATTTCCGAGAAAGCTATCGACCCCAATATCGCCTACAATCCAAAATAGTTACCTCTATTGCACATGAATTCATGTCCATCCATTGAACGTCCGTTCCCCCACTACTATTCAAAGCCAATACTATATAATGTCAGTCTGCTCAGTGCGGGACCATCGTGAAGAAATGGTATTAGTTGCCTTTCAATTCTAATATACTGTATTTGGATTTTATTTTTAAAATTGAAGACTGGAGACGCATACTAGATCAACACAACGGCTATTGATGACGGTCTGGGATATACGTCATGATTCCACGGGCGTAACTAGACGGCCGTCTAAACAAGAATCCTAAGGTGTCAACTTAGACGGACAGAATACGTTGGAGAATGGGCAACACAGACGTCTATCGTGGTTTACTTTATTCGAGAAACAAAACAAAGTGGTTTTTTTTATTCTCTAGGTTCAAAGTTTCTAACTTCGGGGTCGTTGAAGGTAGAGTGAAAATTTCAAGAGATTTCAAATCAGCGTAAATTTTTACGCCAGATCGATATCAAAAACAGTTTTATTATTCAATTATTTACCACTTGATTATTTAATTATTTATTAAATAATTAATTATTAATTTATAGAAAATCACATTTAAGGTATCGATCTGGTGCCAAATTTTCCGCAGATTTTGATAAAAGTACATTATGTGCAACATAATGTACTTTTGTCCGTTTCGATATGCATTTTCCAAGATTCTCTCAATCAAAAGATGTGGTAATTTTATCATTATGTGTGTAGTGTGGAAAAAGCAATACTACACGCTCATTGCTAGGAAATCTCGTATCGCTCCGAATTAATCCTATTGGCCAGGTATTCTCTTGTTGGAAAATTCGAAATTATATTTTTGGTGCTGTTGAAGTCAGACTAAGATGCTGCTCTGAAAGTGATTTTACCATGCGGGTCTTGAAAGAGACAACATATGTGCATAAATAATAATCAAACACTTATATTTTATCGAATAATGCATAGTATCTATTACTTACTTACTAAGTTACTATACGGGTCTTGTAGAAGACAACACAATGTGTATAATAAACAAAGACTTATATTTTATCAAATAATGCGTAGCATCCTCTAAATTACTACTACTTACTAAGCTGCTCTTCTAAGCGGGTCTTGGAGGAGACCACATAATGTTCATAAATAATAAACAAAGACTTATTTTATCAAATACTGCATACATCCTCTAAATTACTACTATTTACTAAGTTGCTCTTCTAAGCGGGTCTTGGAGGAGACAACATAATGTGCATAAATAATAAACAAAGACTTATTAAATAATGCATAGTTTCCTCTAAGTTAAACCTTTTTAAGTTGATTTTGAGTTGATTTTAAATGTGTTCATAAAGGTCTAAATTATATAACTTATTTAAATTGATATTATAGTTTTCATTCATTAAGGATGTAACTAAATAAAAAAAGTGTTACAACTCTTTTTCCATGAATGGATTTCAGCACCCCACTAATGGGAATAACATTACCAAGATCCAAAATTACTCGATCTTAAAGAGAACAATTTACTTCAATTCCTCTTTTATCCCTCCTCACCTTCCAGTTCTTTTTTTAGAGCCATGTTGAAACTAAGTCAATATTTAGCGCTCCACTAATGGCCTCAACCCCCACGGCGGAGGTTAAATATTGAGCAAGAATGGCCCCAAATACGTCACTGACGTAAAAGAGGATTTTAATGATCTGTAAAATATGCTTAAGGAGGGAAGAATGGGGTAAAAAGACCTGCGTCATCAAAACGCCGTCACAAATATGATCGAGATTTAATTCTCGTCGTGGTTTTGCAGATCTTTCTTGCGTGGGCACAATGAGGATGCGATGTTTCAACCTGTTTTCTTTTACAATGCGAGTGAACTGGTTGAATGTAAAGAGGGAGTTGAAAGTACCTAATGTTTGTGTATCTTTTTTCAAAACTAGGGGGCTCCGCCCCCTGTTCGCTTACGCTCGCCAACCCACGCAATCCCATTTGGTTTGTTTCGCAAACCAACACTCCTTTTACATATGGCATTTGGATTGCTTCGCAAACCAACGTTCCTTTCGCAGAATGAAACTATCTGAATAATTTGTATTATCCTGATTTCACTTTACGGTCCATGACGTCACAGCGAGGACTTCGCCCCCTGCTCGCTTACGCTCGTCGACCCCCGGGGATTGCTACGCAATCCCTTTTGGTTTGCTTCGCAAACCAATACCTCTTACGCAAGTGATTTCACTCTTTTTTACTTTAACACTTAATGCACCCTAAACTAATAGCCGCATGAGTAAAAAATCTTCTGCATCTTGTTCCCTGTACAATTTTAAGTAAACCCTGTTAATCTCCAAACTTTACGATGTGTACTTTGTACTTTCTCGGTAAACCGTCTGAGAACAGAGGGAAAAAAGCGAGCCTTTTTCCTCGCCAAATAAAAAGAAATCGTTTTTATGGCAATTGTTGCTACAATAAATTTGATATCTAGCAAACCCGATAGTCAAAAATACAACCCTCCGCGAATATGCTCCGCGAAATAAAAAATACGAAATTTGTGTCACCAACTTTTGATTGCATCGAATTTATTTATGAACCAATTTTTAAAATAATGGTACCGTAAGAAAGAGTATAGTCTGAGGTATACTGAGCTATTTTCAAAATAAATAACTAATAGTAATACGATATAGATATGACAGTTTTAGTTAACGGTTGTAACAAAAAGTAGCGAAAATATCCAAAGATTCCGAATTTTGTATGACCAACTTTTGATCGCATCCAATTAAATTATTAACCAATTTCAAAAATAATAGTACCGTAAGAAAGAGTACATTCTGAGGTATACTGCGATATTTTAAAAATTAAAAACTAATAGTAATAAAATATAGATACGGCAGTTTAAAAAAAAGTAACAAAAATGTCCTGATTTTTCCCGAATTTCAAAAAAGTATTATCAAGAACCAAATTGAAATTTCAAAAAAAAACTCGACGAGCTGCAAAAATTTACGTTGAGAGGTACTCTTTAAAAAAAAACTCACGGCTGAAGACTGAAAATTTTTACGTGTTTTGCTCACTCGCGGAAGAAATTTCGCTTCCTCAATTTTGACACTTAATAAACCCTAAACTAATAGCCGCATCGAAAAAAAATCTTAATAATTGCCCAGGGAATACGATGAAGAACAAACCATGTTAATTTCGTTTTTTCCCGATCAGTACTTTCTCGGGAAATCGTTTAAGAATCGAGCTAAACAACACATATTTCAATCCTGCGGCGGCGGTAACTTTTTTTTAATATAGAGAGACAAGTTCTCTGGTAGCCCGGTTGGAAGGGTAACGGATTATCAACCGAAGGGCTGCAGGCTCGAATCCAACCAAAGACCCTCGTGCACGTAGGGACCTAGGGCACGTTAAAACTGTCGTTACCTCAAATGTGCTCATGGTGGCGTGGTTTGTAAATTTGGAGAGTAAGGGTGTCAGCTCAGGTGTGACCTCGTCATCTGACCGTTGTTCAACATTACGTGGTGCTGTCCTCGAATCTTTCCCTTAAGGGATTGATCCCGGACCGTCGTCAATAGTCCGTTGTGTTGCTCTAGTATGACGTTAATTAAAATTACCATTATCGGATATTTCCCTATCAGTTTCTTTCACGTTGGGTTGGCGTGGAAGTTTTTAGAGTGGGGTGGAAGCTCAGGTGTTGCTTCGTCATCTGACCGTGGTTCAAAATTACGAGGTGTCGTCCTCGGATCTTTCCCTTAAGGGACTGATCCCGGACCGTCGTCATTAGCCCGTTGTGTTGCTCTAGTACGACGTTAACTAAAATTACCATTACCCTATCAGTTTCTCTATCAATCCCGGACAGTTACCAATAGCCCGTTGTGTTGCTCCAGTGCGACGTTAATTAAAATATCTACCTATCAAAACAAACATGAATGCTTTTTCTTACGCATATCGCCGATCAACCGGTATAAAGGTTAAGGTGTTAGCCTCTAGATAGGGAGGTTCCTGGTTTGAATCATGGTCCGGGCATGGATGTTTGTAGCGTATGGTGTAGAGGCAGCTGGTGCACCTTAAATCTGTCGAGGCCGAAAGTCCTCACTTTGGATTGGTGTGGAAGTTTGGAGAGTGGGGTGCCAGCTCAGGTGTTGCTTCATAATCTGACCGTGGTTCAAAATTACGAGGTGTTGTCCTCTGATCTTTCCCTTAAGGGATTGATCCCGGACCTTCGTCAATAGTTCGTTGTGTTGCTCTAGTACGACGTTAACTAATAATTACCAATTACCTTACGCATATCGCCGACCAACAGGTCTGGTGGTTAAGGTGTTAGCCTCTAGATCGGAAGGTTCGAATCCGGGTCAGTGCATGGATATTTGTAAGCGTATGGTGTAGATCCGTCTTGTGCATTTTAAAGTAGAGATGCACTATTACCGCGACGTACGTCTTACGAAGTTTAAAGCCTTATTTCTCAGAACATACTTTTTTCATGTTAGGGGACACATTACTCAAAAATTACTTGAGATACATTCTCGAAACGTTTTATGATTGTTTATGAAGTACTTTTAAACACTTTAACACAAGAAATATAAAATGTATACTTTTTTTTTTAATATTATATCTAAAATACTTCAGTTTTTTTTGCCATTTAAAAAAAAATTATATAACTCTGTGAATTTTTTTTTAATTAAAAAAAATCTACGTTAAAGTCTTTAAAAGTATTCACATATTTCAGTGTAAAAATTTCAGATTAATACATTAATTTATGAATAAATGAGATGCCCCGCAAAGTTTGTGAATTTAACATGGGTGCCTATGGAGGTGCCGGACCCCTTAAACCTGTTGCGTCCTAAAATGACCTCGTCGGTGTGGTGTGGAAGTTTGGAGAGAGTGGGGTGCCAGCTCAGGTTCTGGCCTTGTCATCTGACCGTGGTTCAAAATGTCAAGACATTGTCATCGGATATTTCTGTTTCGTATTGTTCCCGGACCATCACCAATAGTTCCTAAATTACGCGGTGTTATCCTCGAATCTTTCCATCGGGTTGAATCCATCGGGTTTCCACCGGAAAAAGATACTCGAATCTTTTTCGGGGTTGATCCCGGTCCGTCACCAATAGCCCGTTGTGTTGTTCCAGTGTGACGTTAATTTGAAAAAATACCAAGTAAAGAAGCCAGAAAAATTATTACAAACGATTCAATCCTTATAGAATATTTCCAAAGAAATCTATTCCAAGATAAAAAGCAATATAATCTTTCAGAAGGATTCTTTATAAAGAAAGGACAACAGGATCTTTTTTAAGGATTCAATTGCATGGAAAGGACCATTGAATCTTTTCTAAAAATTGAAAGGATCCAGAACCACGATCAGATGAAGTGGCCACACCTGATCTGGCACCCCACTCTCCAAACTTCTACGCCACGCCATCGTGAGCTCCTTTTCTTGGATGTAAATCCAATGGAAGTATTAAATTTCTCTTTTCTATAGCATAGAATCTTTTGAAAAGATTCTATTTCGCCTGAAGCAAATGGCGGAAGTTAAGACATTTCTATAATATCTCAGGACCCGTGCTTTCTTATGATCGCAATTCTAATGCATTTAATTCTCTGAGCGTCATGAGATTACTCAGTTATATAAGTATTTTGCCCCACATCACACTTTATATTATTAAGTAACCACTTATATCCACAAGAATCCATGGATTCTTTCACCCTTAGAAAAATTCTATTCATCCTTTCTTTAGAATATAATAATTTAAAACGATTCTATTGACTCGTTGGGTTTAATGGAATCCGTTAGAAAGAGTCTTTTGTTTCTTCTCGTGGCTCAGCGGATATGCCCACTACGTTAGTAACCTTCGAGTTTTAAGTGACGCAGTTCCGGAGTAAAATTTCATTTTGTGCGTAGGTCTGTTACTTGATATTATTATACGTCTTGTGTCTGGTGCCTCACAGCTTAATATGACCCTTGTGTCTTCAAATCCCCAAACCAATCTTTCATTAGGATCGAATCCTTTGAAATGATTCTAATGGTCTTTTTTTGGAATAAAAGGCTTCAATCCTTTGGAAAAAAATGTATCGTTGCCTATTTCTTTAGAATAAAACCCTTTGGAAAATACCATTGCTCATTTCTTCAGAATAGAATCTTCTGGGAAAATACCAGTGCTCATTTCTTTAGAGTAGAATCCTTTGGAAAAGTACCATTGCTCATTTCTTTAGAATAGAATCCCCTGGTAACATTGCTCATTTCTTTAGAATAGAATCCTCTGGAAAAATACCATTGCTCATTTCTTTGGAATAGAATACTTTGGGAAAATATCATTGCTCATTTCTATGTGGAATAGAATCCTGTGGAAAATATCACTGCTCATTTATTTAGAATAAAATCATTTGGAAAAATACCATTGCTCATTTCTTTAGAATAGAATCATTTGGGAAAATATCACTGCTCATTTCTTTAGAATAGAATCTTTTGGAAAATTACCATTGCTCATTTCTTTAGAATAGAATCCTTTTGGGAAATGCTATTTTTCATTTCTTTGGAATATAATCCTTTGGAAAATATCATTGCTCATTTCTTTAGAATGGAATCCTTTGGAAAAATGCCATTGCTCATTTCTTTAGAATAGAATCCTCAGGTAACATTGCTCATTTATTTAGAATAAAATCCTTTGGGAAAATACCATTTTGCTCATTTCTTTACAATAGAATCATTTGGAAAAATACCAATGCTCAGTTCTTTAGAATAGAATCCTTTTGGAAATATTCTATTGGTCATGAAGGTCGAAATTGGGCAGCAGTCATGCATCGAAGAGTGCTGGTTGCGAGGTAGAATTTTCCCCTTGAGCCTTGAGCACCCTGTAGAATCTTGCATACCACGCGACAGATTTCACAACAGACAATGCACCAAAGTCATTCGACAACTTCCCTTCTCAATCCCAGCACGGAATTCCCTAAATAAGCGTGACCGCACACTGTTTGCACTGAAGTGATCTGAAGAAGCCGCTTATGAAAGCCAGAAAATTTCGAAACCACTTGCGCAACGAACGATGCGTCCAAATATGGCCTCGCTGGCGGTCTATCTCCCACACTGACCTTCCTCCGGTGGTGGTTG
This sequence comes from Metellina segmentata, assembly GCA_947359465.1. Lineage (NCBI taxonomy): Eukaryota > Metazoa > Arthropoda > Arachnida > Araneae > Tetragnathidae > Metellina > Metellina segmentata. The sequence goes on from OX375877.1 coordinate 105,813,401, forward strand.
TGCCCTTTTCGAACGCCTTGCCGCCCTCCCCAGATCCTGGGGGCCACACTTCCTGCTTCGGGAGAGAGATTTCTCTCACACCCTCGCCTCTGATTGTTGAATTTTCGGTTCTGACAACCCTTTGTTCCTCCCCCTCTCGGTGCTGCCATCCATTTCGCTCTCCCCCACCCCTCCGTATCGTTTGTCACGGTTTTTGTTTCAGTGGCGCTTTGGAAAAAGTTTTGTGCTAACAAAAACCCTTTTTGTCCGATTGAAAAATAAATAAAGCAAGACTCGAAAGTTTTTATGACAGGTTATCATCTTTTTTTGGTTGTGCTTTTTTTTTGTGACGCCTTTCGCTGTACGTGAATTGTTTAGTTAAATTCGCGAATGGTTCTGTCGTTTTCTTGGAAATATATGTGGGGTTTTTTGTGTCGAAAGTTTGCGTGACGTGAAATATTATTTTTTTCTGGATGTCTATTAAAATGAAAAGTAAACTGTCTTGACTCTCCAAGTGGTTTTGACGAGATACCTCGTCCATCAAGATCTGACAAATTATACTAATGACGAGATATATCGTCATCAGGATATTGCCGGTTTCTTAATGCTATGGCCGTTTTCTTCTGTTTCAGTTTTCGTATTATGACGAGATCAAGATTTGCTCAGTTTTCTTCTAGTGACGATATTTTTCGCCCATCAAAACCTGCTCAGTTTTCTTCTAGTGACGATATTTTTCGTCCATCAAAACCTGCTCAGTTTTCTTCTAGTGACGATGTTTTTCGTCCATCATAACCTGCTCAGTTTTCTTCTAGTGACGATATTTTTCGTCCATCAAAACCTGCTCAGTTTTCTTCTAGTGACGATATTTTTCGCCCATCAAAACCTGCTCAGTTTTCTTCTAGTGACGATGTTTTTCGTCCATCATAACCTGCTCAGTTTTCTTCTAGTGACGATAGTTTTCGTCCATCAAAACCTGCTCAGTTTTCTTCTAGTGACGATATTTTTCGCCCATCAAAACCTGCTCAGTTTTCTTCTAGTGACGATATTTTTCGTCCATCAAAACCTGCTCAGTTTTCTTCTAGTGACGATAGTTTTCGTCCATCAAAACCTGCTCAGTTTTCTTCTAGTGACGATATTTTTCGCCCATCAAAACCTGCTCAGTTTTCTTCTAGTGACGATATTTTTCGTCCATCATAACCTGCTCAGTTTTCTTCTAGTGACGATATTTTTCGTCCATCAAAACCTGCTCAGTTTTCTTCTAGTGACGATATTTTTCGTCCATCAAAACCTGCTCAGTTTTGATAATGATAACTATTGCTAGAATTAATCAATACTACCGGGTTAACTTATGCAAATAAACTCCTCGATTTCGTTTTGTTATCAGATGGAATTGTGTGTTTTAAAATTTTCGAGGCATCTGTTGAAATTGTCTATAGCACATTGGTATGAAATTAAAGATTAACTTTCGACAATTTAAATCTTAAGAGAGGTAGGTATCTTCATTAACGTCGCACTGCAGCAAAACAATGGTCTATTGGCGACGGTAAGGGATCAAACCCGAAGGGAACGATATAGCCCGGACAAAAGATGGGGCAGCACATTAAATTTTGAACCACGGTCAGATGACGAGGCAGAACTTGAGCTGGCACCCTGCTCTCCTAACTTGCACACCACGCCAACGTGAGGACATTTGAGACCACGATAGATTGAACGTGCACTAGCCTCCTTTGTACACGACGGTCTTTGGTTGGTAGCCCGTTATACTCCTCCAACCAGCTGCCCGCAGCGTTCGAAATGTAGGATAAAAGATTATTTCCCATTTCATACCGAAGAATTTTAGAACTAAAATTGACTGATGTTCCTGGTGTCACAATAGTCCAATTGGTAGATTAACGGATTATCATCCGGAGGTTTGCAGTTCGAAACTCCTTCCAACCAAAGACCTCATTGCACATGGGAATACGTTATACCTGCCGTGGTCTCAAGTGTCCACACGCTAGCGTGTCGTGGAAGTTGAACGAGTGCGGTGCTAGCTCAAGTTTTGACTTCGCCATCTGACAAAGATTCAAAATGACGAGGTGCTGTACTCGAATTGTACTCTTCTTTGGAATTGATCCCGCACCTACTCCAATGATCCTTTCGTTGTTCCAGTACGAAGGGAATTCAACTACCAACCTGCCACTTCTGCTCATTGGAAATACATCATGGATTGTCCGGAAATTTAACACTGGTAGCTATATCTCGTTATTAGAAAACCGACCAGATCTTGATTTCGTCATCATAAAATATCGGCGACGTGTTGTTGGCGAGATATCTCGTCATTAGCAAAATTGGTCTGATCTTGATGTACGAGTTTTGACCTCGCCATCTGACAAAGATTAAAAATGATGAGGTGCTGTCCTCGGATTGTCCTCTTCTTTGGAATTGATCCCGCACCTACTCCAATAATCCTTTCGTTGTTCCAGTGCGAAGGGAATTCAACTACCAACCTGCCACTTCTGTTCATTGGAAATGCACCATGGATTGTCCGGAAATTTAACACTGGTAGCTATATCCCGTTATTAGAAGAAAACCGACCAGATCTCGATTTCGTCATCATAACATATCGGCGACATGTTGTTGGCGAGATATCTCGTCACTAGCAAAATTGGTCTGATCTTGATGTACGAGATCTCATCGAAACTAGATGATAATTTTAGCGGTTTATTTCGGAGATGAAGTGACTTATTTTTCTTTCATTGTTCCGTTTGCTAGTAATTTTACCGGTATTTCTTTTCATCGCTGTTTTACCGAATACTTGTATGCTACAGAATTACCTCAGTCGAGTCTGTCTTGTTTCGAGTCTAGACTGGGGAGACATATTAATTAAGTCTATTGTGAATTGCATAAGTGTGAATTCTATGAACCGGTTTTATCTTTTTATAGATCCAGAAGCCATTGGTAATTTGAAAAAAAAAAAAAAAATAGTTAACAGAACTAGCGGATGGGGGCGATATGTGGCAACCGAGATTTCATGTCGGTCTCAACGGCCAACAAAGGGCCCCTCTTTTGCACGATGGGGCACCTCCTCAACGTACACTTCCACAAGGATACATGCAAAAATAAGATTGATGAATCCCAAGAATGCTTTGTTAATATGTTTTAAAAAACCTCGCTAATTTTGAACGAAAAAGAGAAGGCTGTTTCTGGCCAGACGGGGCGGCAGTCTGAAGAGACTGCTATTTACCTGTTTGTTTTTATTTCTGCCTTTTCCTCTGTGGCGTTCCCGCCCTCAAAACCCCCCATCAGAGCCTGCAATTTGGTATTCAGGTAACATTCTGGGCGGAGTGTTCCTTCGGCAGTGGGTGTCGCTTTACTACTCCTTTTTTTCGTGAAAGCAAGGGGTAGTTATGTCAAGGTCCTTAGCCTGCTCCAGGGGAAGAGCTGTGATTAATCCATGTGGGCACGCGAGATTAGTTCTGGCGATTCCATTTCCTTTCGAGTTTGACGGCGCTTGGGCTTGAGATTGAAAGGTCGTGGGTTCAACAAGCCTGGATGGTCTCTCCCTGGGGCCCGAAGAAGCTGTTGTTTGTGGTGTGTCATATCAAATTGTCGGGCAGACGGGGGCAATTATGTGATTTGTCAGTCAAATCGAGTCGGGTAAGTAATCATTACATGGCAAGTGTGCTGCTGGTTCTTGTAGTCAGTGACAAATTTGGGTTGTTCAGGGTTCTATGCCGTTTGAAGTATTGTGGTGACAATCTGATTGCAATCCAGTTTTAGTCTCCTGTTTCTAGTCATTTCCAATAGATTACTTAAAAAGCACTGATTATAGAGATGTAACTGGACGTATTATGGTGAAATCTATTATCGATGCATTTTTGCGCAAATATTTAGTCGTTGCGTTGATAGTAGTCGAATAAATAATCATGAAATAGCAAAAGTGATTATGTTCTTATTGTAAGAGAAAAAATTAGGATTCTTTACCATATTCAAGGTATTGTGGTGTCATTCAAATTTGTAGTTAAAGATCTGGAAGAGTGAATCGAGAGATGTCACTGGACACGTATGACTGTGGTGGCAATCTAATTTCAAAGATACCACTAGAGGATTATGGTGACTCTCTAGTTTCACTCCATTTTTGCCCTCCTAGTTTTAGTCATTTGCGTTAGCGACATAAAAAGCACTTGCAGTGCATCGCAAAGATGACACTGGATGATTCTAGAGACAATCTATTTTCCATCAGTTTTTGCTCTCCTTGTTTAGTCAATTGCGTTGACAACGTAAAAAGTACTAGAAGTGTATTACAAAGATGCCACTGTACTGTTGTGGTGACAATCTAATTTCACTCCATTTTTGCTCTCCCGTCTTAGTTGGGTTGATAACATAAAAAGCACTGGAAGTGTACCACAACGATTGCACTGGACGATTGTTATGGCAATCTAATTTCACTCTATTTTTGCAATCCTGGTTTAAATCATTCGTTTTGATAATATTACAACACTTCGAATGTATCGTAGAGATATCATTGGAAGTACTGTGGAGAATTATGTATTTTGACAGACAATTTTGAGTTCCCTGTTACCATTACTTGGCTCCAGAATACTCTTGCACCTATCCTTTATATGAAGGATCCATCATTTGAACTTTTTCTCATATTCACACGAAAAGTTATATTCGCTATTCCTCTGATTTTCCATATGACACTTAAGTATCAAGTACAATAAATGACCGTTTAATAACAAAACCAAACTAAATGGCCTGTTTCGGTGGATGTGAATTGAATCTTGACAGACAGATAAGGCTCAAAATTACTTCGATTCCCCGAAGTTCCCAAATATATAAGTTTTAGTATAAAAAAATAGACCGAAGATATTCTGATTCTGAGGTACAAACAGGCTAGTGAAGTGGATTTGAATTGAATCTTTGGACAGAGATTGGGTTCACTATTACTGTGTTTCATTGTAAGTTTCTAAGTAATTAGCAAAATATTTAACCCTACAAGTTGTTTCGAGGAGATATCTCGTACATCAAGATCTGACCGTTTTTACTTATAACGAGAGATATCGCTATCAAGACATTGCAGATATTTTTATGGTGGTCAGTATTTGGTTTGTTTTCTTCCTCCGACGAGATATCTCGTCCATTAAGATCTGGTCAGTTTTGTGGGTGACGTGAATACCTCGTCGAGACATCCACCATGAAGGTTAACTGTAGATCATCAAAACCAAAGGAATTCGACACGTGTCATGGATTCAAAACACGTTTGTTGACAGTTTGTTTGGAGATAATATTGCAGATACATCCAGGTTTACGTCTTCATCACCAACTTCATTTCACACTGGTGTTAGCTTAAACCCCCCAGAGGTAGATTTCCTTCTTACACAGAGTTCCCAAACAGAAAGAAAGCCCACAGCTTCCAATTCGAGAAAACGTTTTTCAATCCAACAAAAAAAAAAAACGGACACTTCACTGCCCTTTCTTGTGATTGAAATAATATGAGAAGTCGACGAAAAAAATAACACGACGACGAAAGCAAAAAAAAAAAAAGAAAAAAAAAAAGCGAATTCGGAAACCAGACGAGATTCCGCAATTAGTATCGAAGAAAGATTTAGCAAGCAAGTCACGTGATTTCCGGTCGCTGACCTTTCTTCTGCACAACAAAAGGGGCAGGGAAAAAATACTTGACTTTTTTTCCCCTCCAACATCACATGAATATAACTTTTACCAAGTCCCTCGCTATCATTAAGGTGCAAACTGTACTGCGATGAACCTTTTTGTTCCATACAGGTCTTTCTCTATCCCTCGGACAAAACTTTCGATTTTTTGCCCACCGGTCACTTTAGGAGGGGTTTGGTTGCTTTTTTAATTGTCTCACAAAAGTCTCTAAGAGACTATTATGCCCCGCTAATGCTTTCGCGTTCCGATATTTTTTTCGCGTCATTCAATTACCCATTAAAGTGATGCCTGTTACTCCGACTCCATGCTGTATTGTTGCTAAATTTCTAAGAGACACATCCACTGTACTTTTTTTTTATCAAGAGTGGTGCGTTTTAATTGGCTTTTATACCGACGAGGTAGATATTTTATGTTATTTACATGACAAAAAGAGACGTTTTATTAAAATAAAATTATATTTATTTTAAATATAAAAAGAATTCCTTGTGTGTGTCAGAACGTCCAACAATGAACAACAGAACCTGTGCAAAGTTTTTTCTTTCCAAACGTAAGTATATTTTTGCTTCTTTCAAAAGAAAATGCAGACAATGCTAGTAGATCTCTGCTTACGAAGTGAATGACATTTTTTTTTGCCAATTAGAAGACGATTTCTGTCTTCTTTTCTTTTGTAGAATGTTTGTTGGTGTTTAATAGTCGTCGATTTTCATCGTACTTCATATTCGGTATTTAAACGCATCTAAGAGCCACGGTAACCCTGTTGGAAGTGCAACAGACAACCTACCGGAGGGTTGCGAGTTCAAACCCAATCAAAGAACGTCGTGTACTAACGAGTCTAGTGCACTTTAAATCTGTTGTGTTCTCAAATGTCCTCACGTTGACGTGGTTTGGAAGTTTGTAAAATGGGATGCCAGAGCTGAGGTGTGAACTCGTAATTTGACCGGGGGTCAAAATTAAGTGGATTTGTCCTCGGTTCTTTCCCTTCGGGGTTGATACCGGACCATCACCAATAGCCCGTTGTGTTGCTCCAGTGTGACGTTAATTAAAAAATACCATGCCTTATTTTCAGATTAGTCATGGTGTAGCAAATATGACTATAGCGTTAAACCAAACCAATGACGGATTGATTTGTTAGATCGGTAATATAACGGGATATCCATATGTTATCTACCGGTCTCTGACATATTGAAAGGATTAATAAATTTTTCATGTTAAGCAATTTAACTCCTTTTAAATTAATATATACCAATGTGGAAATGTTCAAGCAGAACATCATATTGATTAATTACAAACATTTATTAGTATATTGAGGCCAGTTACACGATTGGGACAGATACTAAAAGTTAAAGAAAACATTAAATAACACCTGAATTAATAACATCTTAACTGGAAACAGCTTGACACGTCTTATCAGCGTGACATCTTAGTAGCTATCGGAGAAGTAACTGCCTATATGAATTGCTAAATGTAAAAAGGGGCCATGTTTCATTTTTTTTCCAAGTTTAATGTTTTGATTTATTCGTGTAATAGAGACGCCAACGGGTCGTTAAATGGCAAAATGGGTTAAATCTCTCCTCTAAATGTGTCTGTATCCACAAGACACACACACACACACACACACACACACACACACACACACACACACACACACACTACAGTTAAATTTTTTACTAAAAACGAAATATTAGGGGGAAAAGACTTGTTTTTTTCCTCTCATGAAAACTTTAGAAAATGACCCTTGACTCCTTTTTACATTTAGCGATTTATATATAGGGCGCTTTAGGAGGGAACTCGTATTGGGAGAGAGGGGTTTGGCGGGAACCAATACCTACACAAATGCTAATATCAAACGAAACGAATCTAAAAAGCAAATATAAACTAACTTTATATTCCTGCAACAGTTTTTAAAACAATACGATTGTTTTCTTTTCGTTTTTACAACACTTTTGAGTTGTTGACCAAATTCTGACCAAGATTTGGTCGGCTTTCTTCTAAAACGAGATATCTCGTCCATTTATCAAGATATGTTGATGACGAGATTACCTCGGTAAAATAACCACCAGGAAAGTTAAGAAATCTGCCATTTTTCCTCATTGTGGTTTATTCGACGAGATGTCCCACCATTGGCAAAATTTACCAGAACTTATACTGTGGACTAGATATCTCGTAACTAGAAGAAAACCTACCAGACCTTGATCTTGTCGTTATTAAAAAATATCTTGATGATGTGACATCTTGTCATTAGCAAAATTGGCCAGGTCTTGACGGACGAGATACCTCAAGATATTGCCGATTTTTTTATGATGACGAGATTCAAGATTTGGTATATTTTTATGGTGACGGATCTCGTTTATCAAGATCTGGTCAGTTTTGCTTTTGGTGAAATACCTCGTCAAGAAAAGCTAAGTGCGGTTCCCTCTCAAATTAGACCTCTTGTCTGACAAAATTTACCACAGAGCGGCAATTCATACCTGAAAGAACACCTGTCTTGCTCTAAAAGTGAACCAGACTACTAAAAGAGATGCATGTTTTCTCATGTTTTCAGTAGCGAAGTTCTTCAATGTGAACTGGTAGCTCTTGAAAATTTGCAAAAATGTAAGAACGATTAAATTAATACAATCAACTATCCATTGTAATATTAAAAATATTTTAGAGTTTTTTCAATGTCGTCGGCTCAGAGCTCTATGACGGAAAATTTTAGAAAGGCATTTTTAACACTAAATTATGATTTCCATGATGAAATATAAATTGTCCTGTTGTATTCGGATGGAAAGAAAGTTTATACAGTCAAACACCGATTTAACGTAACCCTCATTAATGATTTCCTGCACATAACGTTATTTTTTATTGGTCCAAAATAATTTCCTATGCTTTCAATGTTAAAAACACCCGTATCACTTCGACATATTTCCCACGATTTACGTTTTTTTCAGCAGCAAGGAGAACTCAAAGCGATTTTCTTAAAATAGTCAGATACTAGCAGGTCAGCATGGCGTTGACCGTGACAGTTATTTTCGTGTCCTGACTGATACTGAAAACATTAAAAAGAAAAGACAATAATTTTAAGCATGAGTCCCACCTCCATCCGGACATGACACGGGCACGTCGCAAATTCGCATAAAAGGAATTTCCTGTGGTATTGATCTGGCGTAAAACTTTTCGCAGATCTCAAATGCGTTGAAAATTTCATTCTATCCTTAACGATCGCGAAGAAAGGAAATCTCAAATAGCTCTTTCTGCGTTCGTTTTGAATATCTTCGTTTAATGCGTCAATTGTAAATTAGATATACTAAAAACTTGCAAAAACTCATATCTGTGGAGAATGAATGCTTAATAAAAGCAAAACGAAAACCCAAATAACAGATTTCTTTAAACTACAAACTACTGAAAAGGAAGAAATAAAAGGTATGTTACTCAAATTAGTCTTTGTTTCGTGCTCTACCCCGTTTTGTTTTTCTTCAACCCCGATTTAACGTTTTCCCGCATATAACTTTATTTCTTTCCGGTCCCTTGACATACATTAAATCGAGGGTTTAACTGTATTTATCAGTCTTACGAAAACTTACAAAAACTCATATCTGTGCAGAATGATTTTGATGATTTAGCTAGTAAAAGCAAAACGCAAACCAATAATAACAGATTTCTTTAAACAATAAATTATTGTAAAGGAAGAAATAAAAATTATGTTACAAAAATTTGTCGTTATTTCACGCTCTACTTTTGTTTTTCTCCGACCCCGATTTAACGTTCTCCCACATGTTGCGTTATTTATTTTCAGTCCCCTGAAATACGTTAAATCGGGGGTTTCTCTGTATTTATCAAAGTCAAAATGTTTTATTGTGTCCTAAAAATTAATAGTTAAACTTTGATCGGATGCTCTATAAAAATTAACTTTTCATCAATCAATGAGTTTCTGCTTTGAGTCGACGCTATATTGATTCCTCTACTCTTTTACCACTCCCGCTTTTTGACGCTATTATACATTGCCCAAGAGATAAAATACGATAACATCAAACATTACGCGCAGCAGAAATTCCTCGATAAGCTCCGAAATGTAACACTCGAGTATTCCATCACCCGACAACCCACGAACAACCCTCCACCCCCACCCCCCTCCTCGAATTCTGATCCACCCCCGCCAATGCCACTACGCACTTGGTACCACAATAAAAGGCGTCTACCAGGAAAAATCAAAGCTCCCTCTGTCACTGCAGACGATAGACTCTTCTTTTCTTCCAAAAACACGCGGCCCACCCCCAAATCACCCACCTACGACTCTTCAGTCAAACACACCCAGCCGCGTGCGTACCACTACCACCTGAAGACCAGGAATTTCCTCCTCACACAGAACCAGCTTTGGAAGGTAGAACCAGCTTTTTTTTATTGTTATTAATTCGAGTTCTCTTCCTCCCCCTAATCTTCTACTGCATTTCGCAATACCAGCTGCTTCTTTATCTCCCCCGCTGCACCCCCCCCTCCCTTTATCGTTTTGTTGAAGTTCGAACGTTTTGTCGTAGTTTTGCCACGTTCCTGCCACTGTGACTGCTGAGGAATCGCTAGATGCGATACAGAGTGGCGTAAGTCGCTGGACCGTTTGCGCTAGCGGTAATTGAACCCCTTCAGACTATGGGATGCGACATCGACAGCAAAACATCGATGTCCAAAATTAAAACATCAATGTTGATAATACATCTTCCCGAAACCATTGATGTTTCTGAAAATCAGTATATTTAAACTCCCCCCCCCCCTCATTTCTTAAAACTGGTTTAGCAACCTCAAACATTAATGTTCGCCAGGGGGGAGATTTCATTTGTCATTTGCCGTGTTTATATTAATTTATAACTAAGACTTTTTTTTCAACTGTCAAAACAAAGTAAAAAAAAACTAATAAGAACAATTTTAACAGATATTTTATTTTCCATTTGTGAAAATAAAAAATATATAAAAGAAAATAATATTTACAAAAATTTGGCATAGGTACTTCTAACTATAAGTTTAATTAGGTAGGTTTATAATAATTATTGTTAGTTATTATTAATTATTTAACAACTTATGGGGGGAAACGCAACAAACTCATTTTTATTTCTGTAGTAAAATATATTGCGGCCTATAATTATTATGTGCCACAATATTTGTTATTTACAGTTTATAAAAAAAAGAAGTTGGTTAACTTTTTCCACCTTAAGCGACTTCTTTTTTCACTACTACCTCACCAGTTTGGAAAAAAACTCTTTCTGATGGGACCGATGTTGCCAACAGTGACAAATACTTAGTTGCGAGGTTATTTTTCTTAATTTTTACTATGGTGTGTTTTTTATTAAAAAATAAAACATCGACAAAATAAAAACATCGAGCCAAACATCGGCTCCAATAAATCGGTGGTAAATACATTTATAAAACATCGATGTTTTGAAAACATCGACATCTATGTCGCCTTCTTACTTTTCAGACCCCAGATGTAAGTATAAACTGTTTAGTAGTGGTTCGATATTGTTATTTGTTTATATCGATATTGTTAGATATTGATATTGTTATTTGTTAGGTGTTTTTTACTTTAATATAATTATTTAAAAACGAAAATTTCCGACATCAGAATTCTTTTTAAAACTCTACGTAGTTTTCTAACCAGGAAGGTGTTAGCTTCTAGATCGGAAGGTTCCTGGTTCGAATCCGGGTTCGGGCATGGATGTTTGTAAACGTATGGTGTAGAGGCGGCTGGTGCACCTTAAATCTGTCGTGGCCGAAAGTCCTCACGTTGGGTTGGCGTGGAAGTTTGGAGAGTGGGGTGCCAGCTCAGGTGTTGCTTCGTCATCTGACCGTGGTTCAAAATTACGAGGTGTTGTCCTCGGATCTTTCCCTTAAGGGACTGATCCCGGACCGTCGTCAATAGCCCGTTGTGTTGCTCTAGTACGACGTTAACTAAAAATTACCAATTATTACTAACCAGGAAGGTTAACAAATTATTCCCAATAGCAGGCAGGTAACAATATCCTCAATACAAAGCCTAGTAATAAAAGTATGCAAAATGAGTACATAAAATAGAGAAGAAAAGTAACACATGAAATAGATGCCCAGGTGCAGAATTATATTTAGTGTTCTGCAACACAACTCCAAGGAATTGCGATTATTCTGCAGGCATTTTGTCCGAAAGTAAAATCAGAAACAGACGTAAAACACAATTATCGGCTAAATATGTATTACATATTCATAATAAAACATCAAAATTAATTCAATTTATTTCAAACCGATGCATACTTTCAGAATTTGCAATTCTGTAGATAACTTTTCAAGTTAAATATTTTGTCATTGAACATAGAAGATGCGTTATTTATAAAGTGTTTGTGGTATTTTGGACGGTGTAGGGAGGTTGTTCCTTAGTTAAAAAATAAATAAAAAAAGGTGTGGCAAGGAACACGCTTTGGAGTGAAGAACATCGTAAATTAGGATTGAAAAAAAAATCGGCCAAGTTCGATTAAATTAAGGAAAAATTGTTCTTTTAAGACTTTGTTCTGCGCCGTACGTCGTAGTTTTAAGAACTCTCTGATCCGGGGTTAGATGTCCTATTAGCCTCCCAATATCGGCGACCAAAAAGATTCCGACCAGACACCACAGAACAAATTTACAGGTTGTTGATTTAACGCTTAGAGGGGTTCACACGCATATATGCATTCTGGTGCCTGCAGTTTTCACTGCTTGACTTCTAACCTATTTTGACCTTCATGATCAATATGATCTTTTCAATGATCCTTTCAACCAAGCGACCGTTGTAGACAAGTTGCTAGAGTCGCATATTTGCAACCGGAAGGTTGCGAACTCCAAACTTGATTCAATCGAAAGATCGCCGTGGGGCCTGGTGTACGTTAAATCTGTCGCGGCCTCAAATGTCTTCACGTGTAGAAGTTTGGAGAGGGTTCTTGCTCAGGTGTTGACGCCATCATCTGGCCATAGTTTTAAAATGACGTGGTGTAGTCCTTGGACCTTTCCTTTCCCTATTGATCTGAGACAGTCACCACAAGCCCGTTGTGTTGCTTTGGTACGACGGTAATTCAAATATCTCCTTATATTCCTCAGTAAGACTAAGGATATTATATATATGGGGGATAGATCACGTTAAATCTGTCGTCACTGAAAATGTCCTGATTGTTTTGTGGAAGTTTGAAGAGTGCGATGGCAGCTAATGCGTTGATCTCGTCATCTGATTGCTATTTAAAACGACGCCTTGAGACCGTTCCCATCGGGTAATTTTTTTTTTAGTTAACGTCGTACTAGAGCAACACGACGGGCTATTGACGACGGTCCGGGAGCAGTCCCTTGAGGGAAAGATCCGAGGACAACACCTCGTAATTTTGAACCACGGTCAGATGACGAAGCAACACCTGAGCTGGCACCCCACTCTCCAAACTTCCACGCCAACCCAACGTGAGGACTTTCGGCCACGACAGATTTAAGGTGCACCAGCCGCCTCTACACCATACGTTTACAAACATCCATGCCCGGACCCGGAATCGAACCAGGAACCTTCCGATCTAGAGGCTAACACCTTAACCACTATACCGGTCGTTCCCTTCGGGATGGATACCGGACCGTCGCCAATAGCCCGCGTGTTGTTTTAGTGCGACGTCAGTTCAACTACCTACCCGACCTTGGTAGCAAAAGTAAAGTCTTCGCTATCTGTCTGGTTGTTTACACTAAGAATCTTTCTCGTAGTGTTTTTAAGCAAATATTATTATCATCCATGATGTACTTAGTCGCTCTCAATAGCTCTTGAACCTTCTTGATGGTTGTCTTGCCGTCTTTAACAAAACTAACCCGTGGTGGACGATATATCTCATCCATCTTATTTACACTAAGAATCTCTCTCGTAGTGGTTTTAAGCAAATATTATTATCATCCATGATGTGCTTAGTCGCTCTCAATAGCTCTCGAATCTTCTTGATGGTTGTCTTGCTGTCTTTAACAAAACTAACCCGTGGTGGACGATATATCTCATCCATCTTATTTACACTAAGAATCTCTCTCGTAGTGGTTTCAAGCAAATATTATTATCATCCATGATGTAGTTAGTCGCTCTCAATAGCTCTTGAACCTTCTTGATGGTTGTCTTGCCGTCTTTAACAAAACTAACCCGTGGTGGACGATATATCTCATCCATCTTATTTACACTAAGAATCTCTCTCGTAGTGGTTTTAAGCAAATATTATTATCATCCATGATGTGCTTAGTCGCTCTCAATAGCTCTTGAACCTTCTTGATGGTTGTCTTGCTGTCTTTAACAAAACTAACCCGTGATGGACGATATATCTCATCCATCAAGATCTGGTCAGTTTTGCTGATGACTTTTGGCTTGTTTCGACGAGATATATCGTCCATCAAGATCTTGTCATCAAAGGTCTTTTCCATCAAGATCTTGTTGTCAAAGATATCTGACCAGATCCAGATCTCGTTAATGGAAAAATAGGCAATACCTTGAAGGACGAGATATCTCGTCCCTACCAAAAGTGGTCGGATCCAGATAGACGAGACATCTCGTAAAAACCTCTTGGAGGGTTAAAACAGTTGACATCGAAGCAAATAGTGTAAAACGAGTAAAGTGTTGCACAAATATGTTGATATTGAAGATATGCGAATTGGCCACAGCGGCGTTGTGGATGAAATAAGAGACAATTTTCCACGGAAGTGTGTTTAAAGTTTAATGTCTTTTTTAATTTTCACGGTTGAATGTGTTGAATCTAAAGCTTGTTATAGAGACGCGTTTTTCTTATAACATTTCTATGATTACCTTAAAAATAAATAATGGGATTTTAGAACTTTTCTCGAATTTCGTTTCTCTGACCCTTGAGATAAAATAAACTGCTGATGGAAGAATTACACCAAGCCAGGTTTGGTCTGTCACTCTACGGTCAACTGATTCTTACTTTTTCTACGCCCTGACAGACGAGTGTTCATCGTTTCTAGCAATTACAATATCTTAAATCTTAAGTTATTGAAGTCATTAGAATATCGAGCGAAACGTGTCTTTGAGCCAAAAATGTTGGGTACAGTTCTGTATGTATTCCCATTTTCTTGAAACCGAACAACCGGTATAGTGGTTAAGGTGTTAGCCTCTTGAGCGGAAGGTTTCTGGTTCGAATCCGGGTCCGGGCATGGATGTTTGTAAGCGTATGGTGTAGAGGCGTCTGGTGCACCTTAAATCTGTCGTGGCCGAAAGTGCTCACGTTGGGTTGTTGTGGAAGTTTGGAGAGTGTGGTGCCAGCTCAGGTGTTGCCTCGTCATTTGACCATGGTTCAAAATTACGAGGTGTTGTCCTCGGATCTTTCCCTTAAGGGATTGATCCCGGACCTTCGTCAATAGCCCGTTGTGTTGCTCTAGTCTGACGTTAACTAATAATTACCAATTACCTTACGCATATCGCCAACCAACAGGTCTGGTGGTTAAGGTGTTAGCCTCTAGATCGGAAGGTTCCTGGTTCGAATCCGGGTCAGGGCATGGATGTTTGTAAGCGTATGGTGTAGAGGCGGCTGGTGCACCTTAAATCTGTCGAGGCCGAAAGTCCTCACGTTGGATTGGTGTGGAAGTTTGGAGAGTGGGGTGCCAGCTCAGGTGTTGCTTCGTCATCTGACCGTGGTTCAAAATTACGAGGTGTTGTCCTCGGATCTTTCCTTTAAGGGATTGATCCCGGACCTTCGTCAATAGTTCGTTGTGTTGCTCTAGTACGACGTTAACTTATAATTACCAATTACCTTACGCATATCGCCGACCAACAGGTCTGGTGGTTAAGGTGTTAGAATCTAGATCCGAAGGTTCGAATCCGGGTCAGTGCATAGATATTTGTAAGCGTATGGTGTAGCTTCACGTGTTGCTTCGTCATCTGACCGGAGTTCAAAATTACGAGGTGTTGCCCTCGGTTCTTTCCCTTAAGGGATTGATCCCGGATCTTCGTCAATAGCCCGTTGTGTTGCTCTAGTACGATGTTAACTAAAAATTACCTTACCCATTTACTTGACGTAGTCTTTCTCATCTTTGGACGCAGCGTGACCAAATATGACCCTTGCACCTAAACAAAAACTTGTAACGAACCACGTAAACAATCCCACGAATATATCCTTTAAAAAATAAAACTCAGACCCCAGCACACTTTAGAATCTCCTAAAACAGGCGCGTCTAGAACGAGACCCGAACGATAAATCCGCAGATTCGTTTCGTTATCTGAGGTTTATTTATGCTTTGATTCTTATCGTACCCGAAGAGTTTCACATGATAGCGCCATTTTCCCATGTTGACGACTTACGCCACTGAGCGAGCCCGTGTCTGCACAGTGCTACGGGGATTAGAACCTTCTCCCCGGGAGTCTTTTTGGAATGGAAAGGACTGCGAGGAGAAGGGGGAGGAGGGTCAATGACTTTCGAGGAAATATCGTCTTAACTGAGTTGAGGGATTTGTTTAAATAAATCGTTTGCAGGAATCTGTTGTCTTTTTCCCCTTTGAAAATGGCGGCTGACCGTAGGGAAAAAGATGGAATTCTCATTCGAAAATACGAAGATTTTCGATATTCTCTGTCTGCTTTTCGAGGGGGTTTGAAACTCGTTATTTTATTTATTTATTTTTGTTCGAATTGGTGTCGTCCGCCTTCTGGTCCGCGATCAGGGCTCGGGAAAAGTTCTCAGAAGTTAAAAAAAGTTCTTTATAATCCGAAGCAGACAATGAACTTTGATTCAAATAAACAACTTTTTTTGTAGAATATTTTGATTGGTTTTTTTTCCGAGTGAATGTTTCAGTTCGGATTTTCGTTTGAGGTAGAAGCGGGTTTTTGAACTGGATTGGGTGATTTAAATTCTTCTAAACCACGCCTACAACATATATTTTTTAAGACTGTAAACATTTTTGCAATTAAATTTGTTTCGTTGATAGGAATTTTCTGTCGAGCTAAATGTCAAATGGCGGTAGTGTTTCTGTTGTGATATGGAGTGTCCTGTACGTATCCTGAATGAAACTTCAGTAGGCTTGCTTTTCAAAAAAATTTCAGCTGTTCGCCAACGAAAATTTCAACAATAAATTCCGATTAAATATTTTTTAACTGATTGGTCGATACCAGTTCAATAAAATACCAATTGTACATCACCAAAACGGCGATAAATAAAATTTTTGGTGGGTGGCACACGACGCGTTTCAAGCAGCTCGATCCGAGTCGTGAACTGGTGAGTGCATACATTTATAATTACTCTTGTTATTTGAGGTAGTGTTGTATATAAAATAGCACGCGACAGTCGACTGTCGCTACTCTCGCCAACGTGTCACCTCGCCAACGTGTTACTTCGCCAACATGTCATCTCGCCAATTTATTGTGGTGACTCACGAGGCGACTTGAGAAGCGCGTTTGTGTCCGCCTTTTCTTCCAGACAGGGAAGAAACAGGGTTAAACTGCTCGCGAGTAAAAATACGCAACGGGTTGCGCTACTTAAATCGCTCCTTGTGTCATTACCCAAAAGCTAACTCCGATATGTATCATGATAGATTATTTGGATAACCGAAGTACAATATTCGGAGACTTGTTTCTGTGTTTGCACTAAAATCCTTCTCCTAAATCGTTTCACTTCTGGTTGACACCTCAGATAATATAAGACCAAAGCAGTCGGATATCGTTTGTACATCCCCACGGTTCTATTTTGTTTAACTAGCTCTGGATATATTACTCTCTTCTGCGTCAGTAAAAACTTTCCTCGCATGTGTTTGTCCATCACTTGCCGATTTCAGTTTCATATTTGTCGCAATTCAGCGAAATATGACCCTTGCGTCATAAAACTTAATTGCTTCAGCAGCGTTACGTCCTAAACTTTTCCCGTTGTCCACGGATATATTTCTATGTTTATGATTGAGAAAAAACAGTATTGCCGTTACTTGACGTTCTCCGTTTTCTATCTGGCACAACTTGGCCAAATACGATCCTTACTTCCTAAGATTCAACTATTTCAGCAGTGACCAACGTCCTTAAGCTTTCCCATCGTCTCTGGAAGCATTCTTTGTGTGTGAGTATCCATTACTTCCAGTCCTTAGTTTTGTATTCGTCGCAACTTGGACAAACATAACTATTGCGTCATAAAACTCAGTGACCAAAGTCCTAAACTTTTTCCGTCGTCCCTCAATATTTATCTCTTTTAAATAATCGTAAAATCAGTAAAATATTTTCTTGTGAATGTTTGGCTATTGCTTAACATTTTCCGCGGCATAAAACTCAGCTGCTTCTACATTGACCAACGTCCTAAACTTTTCCCGTCGTCCCTGAGTTAAATAGTTGAGTTCTTTTGTGCCAGTAAAAACATTCCTCCTATGTGTATGTCCATAGCCTGTTCATCTCCGTTTTACATTTGTCGCCAATTTTCCAAAACCTACCCTTGAGTCATAAGACTCAACTCTTTCAACAGCCGACCAACGTCCTAAATCTTTCCCGCTACCCCCTGGATGTATTTCTTTCTTCTACATCAGTAAAAACTTTTCTTGCGTGTGTTTATCCATTGCTTGCCGTTCTCCGCGTCATAAAACTCGACTCCTTCAGCAGTGACCAATGTCCTAAACCTTTCCCTTCATCCCCGGGTTAAGCAGTTGAGTCTTCTGTGTCAGTTAAAGCATTTCTCGTATTGTGTATGTCCATTAACAGTCGCTCTCCGTTTTGCATTTGTCGCAAGTTTACCAAATACGCGACCCTTGCGTCATAAAACAGCGACAAACGTTCTAAACCTTTCCCATCACACCCTGGATGTATTTCTTTCTTCTGCATCAGTAAAAACATTTTTTGCGTGTGTTTATCCGTTGCTTGCCGTTCTCCGCGTCATGAAACTCGACTCCTTCAGCAGCGACCAATGTCCTAAACCTCTCCCTTCGTCCCCGGGTTAAGCAGTTGGGTCTTCTGTGTCAGTTAAAACATTTCTCGTATGTGTATGTCCATTAACAGCCGTTCTCCGTTTAGCATTTGTCGCAAGTTTACCAAATACGACCCTTGCGTCATAAAACAGCGACCATCATATCAGTAAAAACTTTTCTTGCGTGTGTTTGTCCATTGCTTGCCGTTCTCAGTGTCATAAAACTCAACTCTTTCAGCAGCGACCAATGTCCTAAACCTCTCCCTTCGTCCCCGGGTTAAGCAGTTGAGTCTTCTGTGTCAGTTAAAACATTTCTCGTATGCGTATGTCCATTAACAGCCGTTCTCCGTTTAGCATTTGTCGCAAGTTTACCAAATACGATCCTTGCGTCATAAAACAGCGACCAACGTCCCAAACCTTTCCCGTCCTCACAAAAAGAACACACACGTGGGGTAGCGAGTTGGAGAGAACCCTAATGATATTTACGCCGACTCGCCTCATTCCGTAACAAGATGGGAGTTAAATCAGCCGGCATCGTGCAGCCCTATTAAGCAACAAAAGAAAACGGACATCTGCCTTTTAGGAACGGGAAGTATTTAGTAGTTAGATGCGATAAGGGTTCTCTACCATTCCCCCCTGCGTCCTTAATTGCTGTGGATTTCGCAACACACGGGCCCCACCATGGCGTGACAATGCGGGTTCGTTAAGGACGGTTCATTTGAATAGGGGGTGGGTGAGAGAGAGAGCGGGATCTGCGGATGACCTGTTGCGCACGGTGACTTTCCTTCCCAGAACGCGTCTCAAGCTGAGATCCAAGGAAACTGGCTAAAATATTTTCTGGTTTCTTTTGACATGCGCTGTCGGGATTCGTTACACATACGGGATAGTTGGACACAGAAATTAGTTATATTTAAAAAACAGTTTGGAAATGTGGGTAGGTAGTTCAATTAACCTGGCAATGGAGTAACGCAACGGGCTATTGAAGACAGTCCGGGATCCATCCGGAAAGGGGTGATTCGATGACAACAACTCGTGTGGTTTTGAACCACGCTCAGATGACGACGTCCATACTTTGGGCTGGCCATCCCACTCACCAGACTTCTACACCACACGAACTTGGGGAACTTTGAGGCCAAGACACACAAGGGCTAGTTGGACAGGGAAATTAGTTATTTGAGTTAAAGCAGTTCGAAAATGTTGTTTGGTTGTTGAATTAACTATTGAAGCAACGCAACGGGCAGTTGGAGATAGTCCTGGATCCATCCGGAAAGGGGTGATTCGATGACAACAACTCGTGTGGTTTTGAACCACGCTCAGATGACGACGTCCATACTTTGGGCTGGACATCCCACTCTCCAGACTTCTACACCACGCGAACTTGGGGACCTTTGAGGCCAAGACACACAAGGGCTAGTTGGACAGGGAAATTAGTTATTTGAGTTAAAGCAGTTCGAAAATGTTGTTTGGTTGTTGAATTAACTATTGAAGCAACGCAACGGGCAGTTGGAGATAGTCCTGGATCCATCCGGAAAGGGGTGATTCGATGACAACAACTCGTGTGGTTTTGAACCACGCTCAGATGACGACGTCCATACTTTGAGCTGGACATCCCACTCTCCAGACTTCTACACCACGCAAACTTGGGGACTTTTGAGGCTAAGACACACAAGGGCTAGTTGGACAGGGAAATCAGTTATTTGAGTTAAAGCAGTTCGAAAATGTGGTTTGGTAGTTGAATTAACCATTGAAGCAACGCAACGGGCAGTTGGAGACGGTCCTGGATCCACCCGGAAAAGGGCGATTCGATGGCAACAACTCGTGTTGTTTTGAACCACGATCAGATGACGATGTCCATACTTTGAGCTGGACATCCCACTCTACTTCTACACCACGCCAAGTTGGGGACATTTGAGATCATGGTAAATTTTTTATCATGCGCCATCCATAAATTGCATACTGCGGTTTTCGTTTGGATGGAGATCTCAGGGTTCCCACGGTCCTTGAAAAGTCCTTGAATTTTTTTCCCCTAACTAGGGGCCCTTGAAAGTCCTTGAAAATTACGGAACTTGGTGAAAAGTCCTTAAAAGTACTTGATTTTTTTTAACAAGTACATAATTGTGTAATTTCGTCTTGCATTGGAAATTGTCCAGACTAGTTTCCTCCACAGCATGTGTGCCATTTGAGCCTCATTCTGAATGAAACCGGTGTTTCACGCTTTGACACTATGTGATATACTTATAATACTAGGTCTAGATCTCCACAGTATGGCTATCCGTCTAAGTTGACACTTCTGGTCTCCATTAAGACGGCCGCTTCTCATACTCTTCTTCGTGCCACCAAAAGAATTTATCGTACGATATTTTATCGCACGACCGAAATCGATATGTGTGCAAGTAGCCTGAAAGTTAGCATTGAAACAAGAAGCACACTCTGCAAAAAAAAAATCAGGTTCTGTGAGAAAAGAAAATCCAAATTGTTCCCAAAATTGACAATAACCTTTCCCTTTTTTGACTAACAGTTGTATAAAAAAATTATTATTATTTTTTTTTATATTTTTCTTTTTAATTGACAACTTTTGTGTATGCCTTGTTTTAGGTCGTTATAAAAAATTTTAGGTCCTTGAAAAATATTTTTTTGGTTTTGAAAAGTCCTTAAAAGTCCTTGAATTTTTTTTGGATAAAGGTGTGGGAACCATGACTGTTGCTAATCAGCTACTCTTCCTTTCTATTAATTTTGCCGAGTCAGTTTGAATCAGAGTACTCCTATTCAACTGGGTGAACTAGTGAGTTTGCCTACCGCGACTGCAACTTGCAGTTGTAGGTGATGCAGGTTCAACTTGTTCCTTGGTGATTTCTTTCTTTTGTGTCAGTAAACCGAATTTTGGCCCGATATAATTCCTTGAAAAATAAAAAAAACCTTCCAACCTATACAAACTGGATTTAACCCTCTAAGTGGTTTGGTCGATATATATCAGCGGAATATATACCACGTTTGGGACGTAAATTAGAAAGTATCAATGAACTCAGAATTAAAATACGCGACTTTGACTACAATTCATACGATATTCAACAGGTGGATTCAATTAAAGACCGTCTTGTACGTGAGAGGCAGGTACACGTCAAATCTTCCGTCGCTTCACTCACAGGTGCAGAATTATATTCAGTGTTCTGTAACACAGCTCTAAGCAATTGCAATTGTTCTGCAGGCATTTTGTCTGAATTTTGAAAACTGCAGTCAAATCTAAAACAGACGTAAAACACAATTATCGGCTAAATATGTATTACATATGTATAATAAATTATCTAAATTATTTAAATTACTTTATTTAGAACCAAGGCATACTTTCAGAATTTAAAATTCGATCGATAACTTTTGAAGTTAACTATTTTTTTATTGACATAGATGATGTGTTATTTATCAAGTGTTTGTGATAATTTGGGGGCGGTTTAGGAAGGATGTTCCGTAGCTAGAGAAGAAAAGAAAGGCGACAAGAAGCACGCTTTGCACTGCAGAACATCGCAAGTTATAATTGAAAAATAAACGGCAGAAATTTAGATAAAATTAAGGAAAAATTGTTCTACAAAGATTTAGTTTGTTCTGTGACGCACGTCGCAGTCTTAAGCACTTTCTGCTCCTGGGGCCCCACTTGTACTTATGTTGGCACGTTCTGAATAGCTCTACTAGTGGACTGCATTATAATTAACACGATTCGTTGTACCAAAATCAAGGCTTATTGACAACAAATAAAACAAGGTCGTTGTGGATGGACCACTTTCTCATTAAAGCTAAGGAAGCCTCATTCTCGCTTTGGCTAAGGTAATAATAATTGGTAATTTTCAGTTAACATCGTACTAGAGCAACACAACGGGCTATTGACGACGGTCCGGGATCAATCCGTTAAGGAAAAGATCCGAGGATAACAGCTCGTAATTTTGAACTCCGGTCAGATGACGAAGCAACACGTGAAGCTGGCTGCCCACTATCTTTGACTAAGAAAGCCTCATTCTCGCTTTGGCTAATGAAGCCTCATTCTCGCTTTGGCTAAGGTAATAGTAATTGATAATTTTTAGTTAACATCGTACTAGACCAACACAACGGGCTATTGACGACGGGCCGGGATCAATCCCTTAAGGGGACTCGGCACCCCAAAAATTATTTTTTTAAATAAATTATATTTATTGTAGTTTTTATCATTAATTAATGTTTTCACATGTAATTAAATGAATTTTGAGGAAAAAAAATCAAAATTTGTATCACAATTTTTTTTTAATTTAAAATTTTAATAAAATTGTCAGAAATTTCAAATTGGTACTCCTTTTTTAATATTCAATATTTTAACTTCAAATTTTTTTACAATATTAATGAAACTTCTCTTAACACTTCTAAATATGGGATTTTGAATATCTTGTGTAGTTTTTGAAAAAAAAATTAAAAACTGAAAAGTTAGTGAAAAATCGAGAAAAATTACGAATTGTTTAAATTAATCTGTAATAAAATAAGTTCTACTTATTTTTTTACAAATCCCATATTTAGTTTTATTGATCAGATAATTATGAGCAAGTGGTTAAAATTTCAGATGATTTAGATGATTGGTTAAAAAGCTTTATGGTTTTAACCATAACAGTGTTTGAAAAAACACAAAACTGAGAAAAACCAATTTAAAGTTTTTATGTTACTAAAAATGTAGTAAAGAAACCATTAAATCACTTGAAATTTTTTTTGCTGTTGACCAGCACATATATGTGGTGCTGTAGAATATTTATATGTAAAAATAATAAATATTTATGTTTCATACAGTCAAAATTTAATGCAATGGAATATTCACAAAAGCGATGTAATTTGTAACGTAAATACGAAAATTTGATTTTAACGAAAAAAATGCTATGGTTATATTATTGAATTCTGTTTTCTATTATGTTATTACAAATGATCAAAAAAATATGTTATACATAAATTATCATTAAAAAATTTCAATTATTATTAATATGCGACTCACGAATTGGAAAATATAAGTGAAGATGATTTAGAAAGATCCTGCTTTATAGGTTACACCTTCCCTTCTTTTGTTTGCTTGTTCTTGCCTCTTAATGGCAAGTTTAATTAGTTTTCTAGAAAACTGATATTTTGCTGTAGCGCGTCTAGCTTGAAAAAGCACCTTCCTTTTGCACAGCATCATTCCAAGTGTCCGACTTGCATTCCCGCAGGAAATCCCCAATGCACTCTGCTGTTCTTGTAATGTTTTGCACACACCATTATTAAACTCACACACTGCCTCAGAAATTACACGTAGAATATACTTCTACAGCTTAACCGCACATATTAAAATATTTGTAATATGAGGCTTTGCTGGTAGATTTTTAAAGTTATCACTCAATCTCGATTGGGATTCCTATTAGTTTCGGTTTCGATTTCTGTACTAAGGTAAATATAATTTGATAATTTGGCAACTTAGAATTATCGTAAAGACATGAAACTTTGCAGAAACATTTTTAAGATTCCAAATCATAATTTGGGATAAAAATCCCAAAATCGGTATTTTGACCCATTTTCGGGTGCCAAGTCCCCTTAAGGAAAAGATCCGAGGATAACAGCTCGTAATTTTGAACTCCGGTCAGATGACGAAGCAACACGTGAGCTGGCAGCCCACTCTCTTTGACTAAGGAAGCCTCATTCTCGCTTTGGCTAAGGAAGCCTCATTCTCGCTTTGGCTAAGGTAATAGTAATTGATAATTTTTAGTTAACATCGTACTAGAGCAACACAACGGGCTATTGACGACGGGCCGGGATCAATCCCTTAAGGAAAAGATCCGAGGATAACAGCTCGTAATTTTGAACTCCGGTCAGATGACGAAGCAACACGTGAGCTGGCAGCCCACTCTCTTTGACTAAGGAAGCCTCATTCTCGCTTTGGCTAAGGAAGCCTCATTCTCGCTTTGGCTAAGGAAGCCTCATTCTCGCTTTGGCTAAGGAAGCCTCATTCTCGCTTTGGCTAAGGAAGCCTCATTCTTGCTTGGGCTAAGGCAGCCTCACTCTTGCTTGGGCTAAGGAAGCCTCATTCTCGCTTTGGTTAAAGAAGCCTCATTCTCGCCTTGGCTAACGAAGCCTCATTCTCGCCTTGGCTAAGGAAGCCTCATTCTCGCTTTGGCTAAGGTAGCCTCATTCTCGCTTGGGCTAAGGAAGCCTCATTCCCGCTTGGGCTAAGGAAGCCTCATTCTCGCTTGGGCTAAGAAAGCCTCGCTTTCATCAGGTCTGATAGAGTACCCCTCTCCTCAGTGTCTAATGCCTGAATGCCACCTATATACTCACACAGCGTACTCTACACTATGTGGGAGACTTAATACAGAAGTTTGGAAAGTGTGTTGCCAGCTCAGATCTTTCCCTTCGGGTTTGATCACGAACCGTCGCCAATCGCTGATTGCGCTGCCCCAGTGCGACGTTAATTGGAACACCTCAAATAGCATGTAAAACTAAGCCGAAATCACGTCCTCAACGGCACCAGTTAACGCGCTTGCTATTTTCAAATCGGGTGGTAGCGACTACCCATTCAGCCGATGTCGTTCCCAAAGGGGAAAGGCGACTCCATTACTGCTATCAGTGACGGAAAGAGAAAGGCTGCGATTTCCTTGAAAGTGAAAGCACCACCGACTTCAAGGAACTCGGCGAGCATTTGTGCACTTTCCCCGTTGAGAAACATCCCTTCCCTTACGAAAGTCACCCGAGCGGTGAGGCCGTTTTTTCTGCCGCTTTTCTCTCCATATTTCCAAAAAGAAGAGGTGACAAGTCGACGAGGGTAAAAGTGGGAGGTGAGGTATTTCATAAAACGCGTATCTTTTTTTCTTTCCTCTGGCTTTTCTCTTCTCTGAAGCCGATGTGTCTGAAGGGAAGGGGTGAGTCTTCGTTTCCTTGAGGAAGGGCGATGAAAAACAACTTCGGCTAATGGCGTGTTCTGGCTCCCTTGTTGTTGAATGGGTTGTTTGTCCTTCCTGTTTCGGTTTGTGCGCGCTTTTGATGCGATCTCATGAGAGGTTGAAATGGGATGAAAAATATGCGTTTTAATGGGTGTTTGAATGCACGCTTGGGGATTTAAATCGGCTGAGGTTTACAACATCCATGTGGTTGGGGTTGAAATTATCCAAAATTTTATCTGCTTTGTTGATTTACCGTATATGACGCTATCGGAGCAAGAATGGCCTAACCTACAAAATCCCGAACATTGCAGAATACCTTTTATAATAACCTTTTACTTACCTCGAAATGCGCAGGTTCATTCCGGTTTTTAAAAATTACACAATAACTTATTATTGATCACTGATAAATAAATTTTCAGTATCTCAAATCATATTGTAGATAAATAAAAATTTGAAGGAATATCAATAAGTAACGCACAAATAATGTAAATAATAAAAATAATAATAAAAGCAATTAATGGCTATAGGAAACAAAAATGAAAGTATCACCCATTTATTACTTTTCCACATAATTTCCATGCATGTTGAGGCATTTTTCCCAACGATGGATCAGTTTGAAAATCCCGGTCTCATAGAACTCCGTCGGCTGCGAGAAGAGCCATCTTCGTACGGCCCGTTTGAGTGCCGTCGTCAGAGTCAAACTTCTTACCGTCAAGGAACTTCTTTATGGGTCCAAAGCGCAGTGCGACAAATCAACGCATTCGACTGCTGCACGACATCGGTCGTCCGCATGTGTCTAGCCTAGTTTGTGCAAAAGTGCAGGGTTTCGGTTGGGAAGTTTTGGAGCACCGTCCATACAGCCTGGACCTGGCACCCTCCGATTTCCATCTGTTTGGACCCATAAAGAAGTTCCTTGACGGTAAGAAGTTTGACTCTGACGACGGCACTCAAGCGGGCCGTACGAAGATGGCTCTTCTCGCAGCCGACGCAGTTCTATGAGACCGGGATTTTCAAACTGATCCATCGTTGGGAAAAATGCCTCAACCTGCATGGAAATTATGTGGAAAAGTAATAAATGGGTAATACTATCATTTCTGTTTCATATTTTCATTAATGGCTTTTATTATTATTATTTTTTACATTATGTGCGTTACTTATTGATACTCCCTCGTATATAAAAAATAGGAGCAAGAAAATGGCGTTTTTCTCCATTGAGTTTGTTGGTGGGTTAGGCCACTCTTCCTCTAATAGCCTAATATGGTTGCAATGACCTATGTTAGATCCATGTACAATAGTAAATTTATATACACCAAGTAAGTCAGGTCCAGAACACAGTCCATTTTGACCAAACAATTAACGTTAATCTCTCTTAAACTATAAAATCCAGATAAGGTCCAGTTTAAAGGTAATTATTTAATCGAAATGGATTGATCTGGACCTGACTTATATACACAAAATAAGTCAGGTCCAGATCAATCCATTTCGATTAAATAATTACCTTTAAACTGGACCTTATCTGGATTTTATAGTTTAAGAGAGATTAACGTTAATTGTTAGGTCAAAATGGACTGTGTGTTCTGGACCTGACTTATTTTGTGTATATAAATTTACTATTGTGCATGGATCGAACATAGGCCAGCGCGGTGTTTCAAAACTTTCAGTTTGATTTGGTATCTTTGCACACTGCGAAGTAGTTGGATGTTGTTGGTATGTATTGAACTAGATATTGGGTGTTTATGGCACAAGGTCCAAAAGCAGACAAAATGCGCCAAACGCAAGATAAAAATAAATAAAATCAATGTAAATATAAAAGCATTGTAATAAAAGGTAGATGCAAGTCTTGCGCAAGAAATTTACTTGTCACACAATTTATTTCATAATCTAGAAGGGTAGGGGAGGATAATAATGAAAGGGAGGTAGGCTCGCTCGGGTAACCCCGAGATTGTGAAGCCCGTACAAGCCTAAAGAAGGTATGCCCCTTAGGGCGTTGTGGTATGGATTTTAACTCCCGTGGAAGCTGCGCCAAACAAGAAACGGGAGAAACACTTACGAAATAGAACACCGTGTTTTGATTGCCTCGACTATGTATCTCATCATCGACAAAGCTGACCAGATTTTTACTGACGAGATATCTCGTCATAAGAAAAAACTGACCAGATCTTGATCTCGTCTTCATAATAAAGTAGATACTATCTTGATGACAAGATATTTCGTCATTATCGAACACTAAGAAGAAGAGAGAAAAAGTATTTGTAGTTTTTCATCTTTCCAATACTATTTCCCTTTCATTTCACTTTCTTTTTGATGAAAACGCATTGTAAATAAACATTAATACGACAGCAGATAGGATAGCAGTAGAATTTACGTCGCATTGGAGCAAAAGAACGGTATATAAGACATCACGTTTTTACATTGTTTACGGTATGCATACGACCTTAAGCGATCTGGTTCTCATTGCTTATCGTAATGTACACTAATAGCCAGAGAACTAATATTGAAATGAAGGATTCATATTTCCCAAGAGTACAATATGAACGAATAACAGCATTGAATACAGATCTGCCTTATATATAATCGAAAGGTGATTAGACTGTTTAATTTATCTTTATACGGCCCATCCCTTAAACGTTAGTGCCAGTTAGACCGGAATGGTGATTAGGAAAATATAAAAAGGGAGAATATTAAATGAACATAATATTGGTACCAATTTATGTAGGAAATACTAATTAATTAGATCACCTCGCTTTAGTTTATTATTGCTCTTTTCCAATGTATAAACTCTATCTCGCTAAACGACAGCTCAATTATGGTATGGATAATGCCATTTATTTAAGAAAGAATTATAAAAACCGTAAAACCACCAGCTCGATCTGTTTGTGTAGGTAGCTAATGTTGTTACTCTAATGTTATTTTATAATCCTTGTTTCCTTTTGAATTACTATGAACGTCAAGTTTCAGGAAATGATCGAGAATTATTTTCATTATTATGTTGTTGCAATGAAGAACATAATTTTCTTAACAATCACCCCGTTTTTATCAGAATGACAATAGAATTCAGCGTATTTGTCAACCGCTGAAATATATGACTAATGCTGCTACAGTAATTTGTACTATACGATTCCAAATACCATGAGAAATGCAAGTTAAGGTGGATTCTGAAGCAACAAAAACATTTATGCCACACATCTGAATTTGTATTCCAATGCAGAGCGCAAAACACTCATCTGTAGGGACTGAGTAGTAATTCTGAGAAATATGAGCGAATTACTTTTTATAGTGTTAAATATTAGATATAGTAATAAATTGAAGAAATTATAAGGATAAAAACTATTGTTTTCTCTGCGTTAAAAAAATTAAATCATATTATGAATAATGAGTTCTTTCTACAGCGTATTTCAAAACTTCGGGTAATTTTTGAAATACGGTAGAATTTTTAACATGATAATCTTCGATTGCGTAGATTGAGTATTTTACTTTTACTTCATGATTTTCTGGATAGATGGCAGCACCAAATATATTTTGCTTCGAGAGAGGACATCACATTTGACGAAAAAATTTTAATGTTTGAAATATTAAATCCAATCATTTGAGAATTTTAATTAATATTTGAAAAGTATTGGTAAAATATATTTTTGATTATGTCTTTGTTATAGTTTAGATTAGAATCGTTAATCACACGATGAATTTTTTTTGGAATGTTCATCTTAAAATTTTCATTTGTTGTACTTTGGAGTGGTAGTATTTGAACTAAATAAAAGACAGAAATACTGGGAACTTTTTTAACGCCTGTCAAGACTTTTAACTCAAGAATGAAAACTTTCAAATTATAATTAAAAAAAACCCCACAATTTTTGTGTTTATGTTTATTTCTTGTTTCGACATTTAAATTGAAAAACAAAGAATCCATATCTGAATAGAAATAGATTTGTAGCGCCCGCTTTTCATTTCTCTCGTTCATTTCAAGTCTCATTTTGTTGAGAATCTAAGAACACAGACTTATTTTATTTTACTTCAGTTAAGACACAATTAAAATTTCGTTTCCTATTCTTCGTGATTTTAAATAAATGAAAGTAAATGATTCATGTATCTGATCATTTTATTTTTATGACAAAAATTAAGACAATGTAGGTAAATATATTTCAATGAAACATATTAAGCCATAAAATTTAGATTACTTCAATATCAGAGACATTTTTACTGTACTTTTATGTGATAAAATATTTATCATTGGATAAAAAACGACTTGTATGAATGACTAATATTTTTACGTGCGCTTTTCTAGTCTTTTTTTTTATTGTAATAGATTAATCCGACATCTTTTTCGACAATGAGTATCTCCATCTTGAGCAAAAAGCAATAAAATTATCTCAAACAAAATTCGACTAAGGGACGACATTTCTTATTTCTGCGATGAAGACCTATTAAACATTTATGCATAGCAATTAACTAAATGCAATGCCAATTTAACCCCCTTGGTATTCTTGACACGGAAGGGTATTGAGAAACACTGCTTTAGACAACCTAGACCTATTAGTTATCTAGTCTACCGTAGCGTGATATAGTACCTTGCTGTTTCGATTTCAATTACCTCCGTCCACAGCAGAACGCAAATTTTTTTTTTCTCAAACAAATTTTGACTATTGGGAGATTTTTCTTTTTTCAGCAATGAAGACCCATATAAATTTTAGGCATAGCCAAAACTGATTAATACTGTGAAAATTTTATGAAGCGAACAATACTTTATATTATTATATAATAAAATTAATATTGTACCAATTTATTAAATTACTTGTAATTGACCTTGATTATCTGATGCAATGTGGATGTGGGTAATGTGAAACACTATCTTGCTCCTGGTTATGTAACCTGGTCCTGTTATTGATCGTGTCTAACCTAATGATGTTATTGATCTAGTCTAACCTAGTTATACTACTGATCATGTTGAACCTAATCCCGTTAATGATCTAGTCTAACCTAGAACCGTTAATGATATTTTCCAACCTAATCTTACTAAGGATTTCGTCTAACCTAGTCCTGTTAATATCTTGTCGAACCTAGTCCTGCTAATGATCTTGTCTTAGTCCTGCTAGTGATCTTGTCTTAGTCCTGCTAATGATCTTGTCTTAGTCCTGCTAATGCTCTTGTCTAACCCAATACTGTTAATGATAGTATCTAACTTAATCCTGCTACTGATCTATTTTAGTCTAGTTCTGCTACTGATCTTGTTGAACCTAATTCTGTTAATAATCTTGTACCTAATACTGTTAATGATCTTGTCGAATCTAGTCCTGTTAATAATCTTGTCGAACCTGTCCTGTTAATGATCTTATCTAGTCTAGTTCTGCTCCTGATCATGTTGAACCTAATCCTGTTAATGATCTTGTCGAATCTAGTCCCGTTAATGATTTTGTCGAATCTAGTCCTGTTAAAGATATTTCTTAACCGTCTTGTTAATGATCTTGTCGAATCTAGTCCCGTTAATGATTTTGTCGAATCTAGTCCTGTTAAAGATCTTTCTTAACCGTCTTGTTAATGATCTTGTATAACCTAATCCTGTTAATGATCTAGTCTAACCTAGACCCGTTAATGATTTTTTTGAATTTAATATTACCAATGATTTCGTCTAACCTAATACTGTTAATAATCTTGTCTAACCTAGTCCTGTTAATGATCTTGTCGAACATATTCCTGCTAGTGATCTTGTCTAAACTAGTCCTCTTAAGTATGTAGTCTAACGTGTCTGTTTTGCTGTTTTCAGGTTCCCAATATGCTGGACTAGAGTGAGGGAAGCAGCATGACCCACAGCGAAGCATTCCTGACGGCCGCCAAGTTCGGCGGCTTCCACACCGCCTTCACCAACGACTACCTCCTGAAGCACGGGAACTTCTTCATGAAGCCCACGCTGCACCCGGACGGCTTCGTGTATCCGGCCATCAGCGAGGCCGCCCGCTACCAGGTCTTCAAGGATGTCAAGTGCGAGGTGCCGGACCTGCCGATCGACTTCGCCATCAAGCAGGAGAAGCCGCCCACGCCTCCAGCCTCCACCTCGCCCACGTCCCCCGCCTCGCCCGCGGACTCCAGGGCCTCGCCTCAGGTGACTAGACACTTAATCTTCTGTATCTTGTTTACGTGTATGCTGTGTTCTTAACCTTCCTGGTGGTTTGTCTCGAAAAACATCCTGTTAATGATCTTGTCTTACCTAGTCCAATTAATGATCTTGTCGAACCTAGTCCTGTTAATGATCTTGTCGAACCTAGTCCTGTTAATGATCTTGTCGAACCTATTCCTGTTAGTGATCTTGTCGAACTTAGTCCAATTAATGATCTTGTCAAACCTAGTTATGTTAATGATCTTGTCGAACCTAGTCCTGTTAATGATCTTGTTGAACCTAGTCCTGTTAATGATCTTGCCTAACCTAGTCCCGTTAATGATCTTCTCGAACCTAGTCCTGTTAATAATGTTGTCTAACCTAGTCCTATTAATGATCTTGTCTAACCTAGTCCTGTTAATGATCTTGTCGAAGCTTGTTAATGATCTGTAGTGGCCAGTCTCTGGTGCAAAAATCTACTCTAAACAGTCACCAGTTCTTGACAAGAAACAGTTTGTTACCTCAAAGCATGGCCTTTGTGCCATAGTACTGAACAAAGCAAAGTTTCCCTAATCATATATTCTACGCTTTGGAGCCTATTACCAGGTTATATGACGGGCCCCAAGAAATAATTTCATTTTTTAAATTAGGGAAACGTTTAATTTTACAAACTTAACCCTCCCAGTGGTTTATCTTCGCGTCGAAAGATGTCCTGGAGTGCCCAGCCTCTGGTGCAAGAACCTGTTCCAAATTGTCTCCAGTTCTGGAGTAATAGGGCAGTTTTGTCTGGACGAGGTATCTCGTCATTAGCTAAATTGACTATAGCTTAGACGACATATCTCGTCGAAACTTCTTGGTCATACAAACTTTCCTTTCTGTCTTTATGACCATTATTTGACGTTGTCAAGGCCAAGATACGGAGCTTACGCCATAAAACCGAACGAGCCCCAAAAGTCGCTACCTATACATTCACTCTTTGGGCCTTGTATTAGGTTAGACGACGGGGCCTCTTGTGAAATTATCACGGGCCCTTCAGAAATAATTTCATTGTTTAATTTGGGAATATATTGTGCTCTCAACTCTCTTGGTGGCTTTTCTTCGCAGCGAAAACCGTCCTGTGATGTTTGGCCTCTGGTGCAAAAACCTGTTTGAAACTGCCCCCAGTTCAAGTCAAGGAACGATTTTTCGAACGTGGATCGTCATTCCCCTTGGAGTAATAAGGCAGTTTTGTCTCGTAGAGATATCTCGCCTCTAGCAAAAACCACATCTTGGACGAGATGTCTCGTTGAAATCATTTAGAGGATTCATGGCAGAAGAATGACCTTTATTTAAAATTTGTTTGCGTCTTCTATGGTGATCATTGTGCATATCTCCAACATACGATCTCTTTTCAAACGTTTCCATGGATACCCGAGTAAAAGAGATGTTTATTACATTATGTATCATGGACCATTCACAAGCTTTATTACCTACAGATTCGGATTATCTCTGATCAACAGAGTACGCAAGAACTCACTGTGGCATTCCGAAATCAGCCAAATATTTTAAAATGATTCGTGTCATAAATTGTTTCGAATCACATATTCTACTGCCAGATAGAACTTGCAGGCTGGCCCTGGAATTGGAGGACAATCGTTTCTAACTATATTCATTCACAAAAATACGTTTTAATAGCACGCCGCTCTTATAATTTGATGTTAATTTTGTTTTCCCGTATTGCAGTTGCTCAATGGACAATCCAAGAACGCCACCTGGATTCTGGGCAAGCAGAAGCTGAGCTGGGACAGCTCAACAGTCGCCAGTTACAACCCGGACACCAAGATGTTCCGCTGCGTCGTGTGCAACGCAGTGGGGTTCCTCTCCAGGATCGCGGAACACTACCTGGGCACGCACACCAGTGCCAAAGTGTTCCAGTGCCTGCACTGCCCCTACAGCAGCACTTGGTCCAGGTGCGTCCGCATGCACATGGCCAAGCACCACGGCGTCCCCAACGCCCCTCCTTCACTCTGGAAGGGACAGCCTCTGCTGGAGGAAATATTCCATCTACTGACCAACCTGAAGACGACCGTGGACAGTCAGGGCAGGGAACGCATGGACCCCGAACTCTGCGACAAGAAGTTCATATGTCCGAAATGTCCTTACACCACCGACCGTCGGGACCTCTACCTGAGACACGAGAACATCCATAAAGAGGACAAACCGTACCACTGTTACATCTGCTTCAAGTTGTTCAACAGGGCGGACCACGTGAAGAAGCACTTCTTGAGGATCCACAGGGGTCATCCGTACGACATCAGCTTGGTCAGGCGAAGGCCGTCGAGGGCCCCTTCTTCGTCCGGGAACACCACGACCAATGCCACCAGCAACGGTCACGCGAAGACCGCGTCGAACAATTTCAGCGTGGACAAGCTGATTTCCAATGACAGTGACTCCAAGTCCAAAAACGATGCCATCGACCTGAGCGTTCGGGACTCGTCTCCCAGTGACTCGGGGTCGTCCACCACGGGAAAGCAGTTGAAGACATTCCAGTGCCCTTATTGCGAGTGGGAAGGCGTGGACAGTTGGTGTCTGAGGCGACATATGAACGTGCATATGAAGTCTTTCGAGTGCCCCGTCTGTGACTTCAAAGCGGGGAAGGCGGAGCGTCTCTTCACGCATGTCTACAGGGCACACAAGAAGCTGATCTGCACCAAGTGCAAGTTCTTGACAGACTTGGCGCAGGATTTTGAGATTCACATTAAGGATTGTTGGTGAGTGTTACGAGCTCTTTGTCTTATAATTCCAGGGACCACTGTAGCCCGGTTAGAAGAATAGCGAATTAGCTACCGGAGATTTACGAGTTCGAAACTCTGTCTAACGAAAGACCATCGTGACCTTAAATCGGTCGTGGCCGAAAGTCCTTACGTTGGGTTGGTGTGGAAGTTTGGAGAGTGGGGTGCCAGCTCATGTGTTGCTTCGTCATCTGACCGTGGTTCAAAATTACGAGGTGTTATCCTCGGATCTTTCACTTAAGGGATTGATCCCGAACCGTCATCAATAGCCCGTTGTGTTGCTCTAGTAAGACGTTAATTAAAAATTACCAAATTACCATAGAAGTAATTCACATAACTTGGCAGCTGTCATTTCAACATTTATTTCCAAAATTACGTGGTACTGTCCTCGGATCTTTTCCTTAGGGGATTGATCTCGGACCGTCGTCAATAGCCCGTTGTGTTGTTCTAGTACGATGTTAATTAAAAATTACCAAATTACCATAGAAGTAATTCGCATAACTTAGCTGCGGTTATTTCAACATTTATTTCCAAAATTACGTGGTATTGTCCTGGGTAATGGTAATGGTAATTTTAGTTAACGTCTTACTAGAGCAACACCTCGGGCTATGTTATTGTCCTGGGATCTTCTCAATAGGAAGCTGGACCGTTGTTAATAGCCTGTTGTGTTGCTCTAGTACGACGTTAATTTCAAGTTACCAACATTTATTTTTTCGGATATTTCTCTTAGGGGATTAATTCCGGACCGTCATCAATAGCACGTTATGTTGCTCTAGTACGACGTTAACTAAAATTACCATTAACATTGCCAACATTTATTTCAACTCAACTCGACATCTTATTTCCAATTTCCACATTTATCGAGGTTCAGATAATCATAGTTTGAACAATTATTATTAATTCAATCATAAAAATTGAAGTCAATTGCTGAGAAATGTGTACGTAGGTGTAGAAAATAAATTTTAGTGAATTATAAAATAAATAAAATGTTTAAAATTTATAATTTACTGCAAAATGGAAATTTGTAGAAATTTATAACCTGGATGAAATGTGCAAGCTAACGTATTTGTGGGCTTAATTCTCTATTCAGATGTAAAAAGTAGGTTTTTTAATTGAGTGTCTAGTTTTTTAGGCGTTTTCGATCTCCATAAACACAAGAACCAAAAATCCAGTTTCGCACATATTATTAATCGCAAATGGAATTAGGACTTTTATTGCAGTGTCGCTTAGTTGTGGATGCTTATGCACTGCATTTAACTCAAAATTCGAGTAAAGTATTTTGTAATTTTCATTTTTTAGTGAAGTCGCTCATTTTGTTGTTCATTTAAGAATCCAATATAATTTTCAAAGGAATACATATCCCAATATAATTCCTTAAAACAGTCACGAAAATACATTTGAAACGAGATATTTGGCATTGGTTTATTATAAACTAAGATGTCTTTTTAATCCTCCTATTTTTTTTTGGAGTCCAAGAAGATCTGGTCAATTTTGCTATCTCGTCATCAACATATTGCCGATTTTTTGAAAATGACGAGATCAAGATCTGGTCAGTTTCGTCAATTCGACGAGATAACTCGTGGAGATAGCCATCAGGAGGGTTAAACGTAGAGATCTTTTTATTTTAACCTCATGAAGGGTTATATAACACAGTGTTGGCGTGGTGTGAAAGTTTGGAGAGTGGTGTGTTAGATTAGGTGTGTTAGCCTCGTCATCTGACCTTGGTTCAAAATTACGAGGGTTGTCCTCGCAACTGCCACTTCGGAATGGATCCCGGACCAATTGCCTTTTGTGCGACATAAATCCAACTCCGTACCTACCAAGCAAGCTGTCCATTTCAAATATATCACATTTCAAATTGGATGACCAAAGATTAAATTTTAGTAAGAATGCAAAAACTTTAATCTTTTAAAGGAGTATAATTGCATGGTTGTCTTATAGTATAGATAGATTATCGATTTATAGATGTATTTTCACATTGTAAATCAATCTCCTTCTCCTACGAATCATTCTTAAAGCAATTCCATCCCTTACAAGTCAGTGGAAAGATCCCTACACAGCTAAGGCCACATTTTCCGAGCGCACACCTGTTTTGCGTCACGGGTTCAACAACCCTTTCGGCTGATTCTAAACAGGCTGATTACACCCACCGAAGCTAATTACCGAAAATTGGAATCCTTCCCACTGCAAAAAAGAACGTCTGTTGCAATCTCCACCTGTAGAATGTAAAGCTAGCGAGAGAGGACACTTCAACATGACGGAATACCTCCCTTAAATCTCCGTCCTGTATCTGGATTCTGCTCCAAATACGTAATTGCTGTGAGGCACAGAACATTTCCGCCTCACTGGCGTACACAAACAAATGTGTTTTTTATTCTAAGAAAGCTGTTTTTTGTGCGGGAGTTCAGGGAATTGAATGTTGTTTCGTTTACAATTCCGATCCTGGGGTTTTATAATAGATTTTTTTCTGTAATGTTGAATGTTTGGTAATTAAGCACATCTTTTAAAGCAATAATCAATAAAAAAAATAAGTTTTTATTTGCAAACATATTTTATAGTTCGATTTTAATGTTTTTTAAGCCGTTATAAACCCTACTCCTCTGGCAATTTTCAATATTTTTTTATAAAATAAATTTTTGCAATATCGTTATACTATATGCAAAAGACCTATGGTGGGATTTTCTAAAATTTATTTACAAATTTTCATTAAAAAAATAATTTACTCATTATACGTTAAATTTCTATAAAAATTTCAAATTTTTTATTTTCATTAATTTTTATAAATTTTTCTGAAATATTTTCTAAAAAAGCTCTCCTTGTGTCTGTTAAACAGTTATTCAAGATCTAAAAAATATAAACAGTTTAACTCTAAGTGCATATATCAAAAAGCCATAGTACTTTAAACTTTAGAAGTTTAAATACACTGACTTTTAAAAGCATGAATGGTTTTTGGCGATGTATTATCAACATCGATGTTGTAATTTTGAACACCTATGTTTCAAAACACTAATGTTCAAAATAATTATCCCATTACTACAAAGGGAATTGAAGATCCTAACTGGAAAAAAAAATTGATCCTTTCCCAGAATTGGCGATAGTTTGGAACAGGATTTTTACCAGAGGCTGGCCACTACAGGAAAGATAAGCCGCTGGGAGGGTAAAATAATTTAGATATCAATGTACTAGGTTACAATGTAATGTCACAAGTTACATTAACGGTGCTGTTTTGTATGTTTCTCTGTCCCGTGACTCTTATGTATTCGTTCTTTAACACATTGTCCTCAATTTCAGTCTTGAAATGGTCGTCAGCGGTACATTCGACAAGATCTCCGAAGACAGCCACAACGAAAGCGATGACGCCAGTCCCGAGTTGAAGTTCGAGTCCCTCAACGGCAACCACCCCGAGATGCCCCCAGTCACCCCATTCGTCCTCCCCGAAACCGCCAAACTCTTTGACCACCGGATGGCCCTGGACCTCAAGGGTTCCGTGAGCCTGATGCCACTGCACAACAGCATATCCTACTGCTATCCGGGATCCCAACCGTACGTGCCGGAGGACATGAGCCTGCTGCCGGGACTGTCCGGCTCTATGGCGGACGTGATCGTCAACGGTGACGAGAAGTCCACGGCCACCAATCTTTGCAAAACCGACATCAAACCTGAGCTTGCATCCCCTGTACAAAGTTGTAAGTATAAATGCCAGTAATATAATGCTGTAGTAAATACTGTATCAATCCAAAATTCATATTGTGTGATTGTCGTGTATTATATGTATGCAACAATTTGTATGTTACAGCATACGTAAATTTATTTTTAAATGGCAATATTATTTTTCGCCTGTTGATATGTTGTTGTTTCTTATACCTACACTGGCAGACCGGAGGAGTGTCAGGCCCTTCGAAGACGGCAAGAGGCGAGGGGGTGCGCCTTCCATGTTATTGAGCCCCATTGGGAGGAAGTCCGACTTTGCTCGACATACATGACACGTCCGTTTTACAGGAAGGCCCCTTTCATACATCCATTCACGCACACACATATCGTAATTTAGATCCTAGTCAGAGGCCGATAACCCCTGATCAGGTACCCCCAGAGGTATTGATTTGGTATGGGAACATGGGGGACTTTGTGACCACGACCTATTTAACGTGCCCCAGTCACCATTAGTGAACACGACGGTCTTTAGCCAGGTCGAAGCGCCGATCTCGCAATCATCAGAATTGCAGGCTCCGCCGAGGACAGAACCCACAACCCTTCTGATGCGAGCCCGACGCTCTACTGACTGAGCTACCGCGGCTCGCCTGTTGATATACACTCTATAATGAAAAATTCTACGCACCAAGTACAAGTTGACCAGGAATTGTGCCGGGCTCGGTCAACTTGGAATGGCGCTGACTGGGGACGTATAGTCTTTAGGGACGAGTCCCGTTTCCAACTGTATCCTGACGACAATCGCAGACCTTGGCAGCGCGTGGATCCTACCCTTACTATTGTTCGCCACACATGCCTACAACAGGGTGTTATGCTCTGGAATGCCATTTCCTTTGATAGACGGATCCCTTTGGTAGTCATTTCTGGCACACTTACAGCACATTGGAACGTAGACGACATTCTACGACCGGTTGTGTTACCTTTCGCGACACCCTGGACTTACTTTTCAACAAGATAATGCCCTGCCCCACACGACATGTGCTGCTATGAATTGTCTTCAAGCTTTCCCAACACTTCCTTGGCCAGCTAGGTCTCTTGATCTCTCCCATAGAGCCTATTTGGGATGTTATGGGAAGGCGATTGCAGCCATCCTGGAATGTTGACCATTTAGCTCGACTGTTGGAGACAATTTGGCGAGAAATTCTACAGGACACCATCCGGGAACTTTTTCAGTCTATACCACGCCGGGTGACAACTTGCATCCATGCCAGAGGTGTGGATCAACGCCTTATTGACTTCCTCTCTTTGTAACGGTCAAACTCTGAAATAAATAATTTAATTGTTCTGAAATTTTAATAGTTTGTTTTTCTATGTATGTTTTTCACATCCATCAATTTTTATTGGAATAGGACAACTTCTTCTTGGTGCGTCGATTTTTTGTTATAGAGTATATAATTTTGGATAATTTCAATTTATGGTACAGCTACACTCTACGTTTATGAGCGATGGCAACGGCCTTGGCGATATTTTTGGCGCATTTCTAAAGTCGCCAAGAAAGAATTATTTCTTAACTCTTTTTCTGTCGCAAATTTTTTTCTTTTTACAACACACTTTTTAAATACATTTCAGAAAGTTTTAAAAAGTATATTTTTTAAAAACTTTCACAAAAAGTAGTAAGTTTAAGCACATATCAAAACATATTTGTGAACCAGCAGAGAAACTAAGCTACAAATGTTGGGTAAGAATACCGTGAAAATTATCAATTACACTAAATACAGTGGGCATGTTGAAAAAGATTTACAAAAGAAAACAAAAGCAAGAAATAATACAACCTGATAACGTCAGAATTCTTTCGTAAAAAAATAATGAATACGAAAATGGTAAAAAAAAAAAAAACTCTTAATCCTTTCAAGAAAACTATTATAATAAAATAAAAATTCCACAACTGTCAAAATACAAATAAATGGACCAATTGTATCACCCAAAACGATTTAAAAGGACCAATGCAATCAAAGGAAATTTTAAAAAACAAAATAACCAATGGGAGGAAAGAAAAAATTTCAAACGAATCAATGAAATCAAACGACTTTTACGGATTTTGGAAGAACTTTCTAGAATATTCAAAATGAAAATTGAAAGTTTCCGTTTGCCGAGGTTGCCATGAAAACCACAACAACAGAAACGAAAGATGGGTTGCCTTAATTTATCGTAACTCGCTACTAGAAGCGCGCCAAACAAAATCGCCAAGCCGTTGCCATCACTCATAAACGTAGAGTGTAGCTGTACCCAATTTATTAAGTAGTCACTTCGAAATGTTTTGTTTATTGTTTATTTAACTGTATAGGTTTATGTCTCTTTTTTTTACTATGTTTTGGATAGTATATTTTTTGTGTTCCTTGTAATTACTCATATATATTTTTTCTGGATATTAAAAGATAAAATTAATGTCGAGAACATACTACTTTTGACGCGAATGCTC
Source organism: Metellina segmentata (assembly GCA_947359465.1). Taxonomy (NCBI): domain Eukaryota; kingdom Metazoa; phylum Arthropoda; class Arachnida; order Araneae; family Tetragnathidae; genus Metellina; species Metellina segmentata. The sequence continues at coordinate 105,853,783 of OX375877.1, forward strand.
GGGCTTTATGTTATATTGTGGAATGAATGAAGCAGACATAGGAAGCTTTAACGATTGCTTATTATGTGAATATTCAACAATATTAATTTACCGTTTAAGCGATTTAAGTGCAGCTTGATTCTAATTGTATTTGAGAGATTACTGTCCGAAACTAGTTGTAGCGTAATAAGGTAGCACAACACTGTAATCCAAATCTGTTTTTATTTTCATCAGATACATATTTTTATAATTTTTATCTAAAACTAGCTGAAAATAACCTGGCGTTGCTCAGGTTTAAAATATGTGCGTTATCCCTGTGTTAGCTCAAATACACAAACCCTGTAGAACGTGTTTCCTTGTCCATGCCCATTTATTGCAGGAAAACAAACTTTAGATTTTAAAATTTAGAGCTTCGAGGGGCACTTTCAGGACCACCTGTGTGCCAATTGTCATAGCTGCAGATTGGTCTGAAGACAGGAAAGAAATACCCCATGTTTTCCGCAGAGTTCTAAAATGTAATTGTACCAAATTTGGTGTAGGATTGGTCAAACGGTGTATATTTGTATAGGGAATATAAACACATACTTTCTTATTATATATATAGATTTGATTTAATGTGTTTTTAAATTATTTTTTTTGTTGTTGAGTTTTGATTATTAGTATTAAATGTATGGACAAGTTCCGATAAAAATTTACTTGAAGTTATCAATAATTTGGCGTAGCCTGGCCAGAATTAGCAGTCTGAATAGAAGCAGTTTTGCGGAAAAAGTTAGTGTGGCTTTTAACATTACCATTTATGAATGTAAAAAGTAAAAAAAAAAAACACCATTTAATCTCTTAAAAGAATATCAAAATCACTAATTTTTACTTTCAACAGTGTTTCGTTATAAGCCATAACATTTTTCGCAAAATTTCAATTCTCCCAATTCTACGGTAGTTTTGAAAACGACCATTCGTATCTTGTATGAATCAAAACCACTAAAACCGCATTTCTTTCTATTCCACAGCTAGCGACAGTGGCGTCGCCGACATAACCAGCGACCACAACGAACAGGACATCGCGTGCTGGCACTGCGGCTGCGAGTTCGCCAACCACTCCTCCCTGCAGACCCACACGGAACTCTACCACCGCGAGGAGCTCAAGGCAGGGCAGGTGTCCAAGAAGGTCTCCTCGGACTCCACCTCCTCCCCTGCCAACAGGACCAAGAAGTTCTCGTGCGCCATCTGCAACTTCAACAGCGACAAGCAGCGGACCATCATCGAACACATGCGGTTCCACACGGGGGAGGTCCTCCACTGCCAGGCGGGTCGTCCATGTGCCTTCAAAACAGTCTGCGACTCCACCCTCGAGTCTCACGTGTCCGCGGAACACAGCGACGGCCTGAAGCGGTGCCCCCACTGCGGGTACCTCTGCGTCGAGAAGGTGCCCTTCATCCGCCATTACAGAAAGTGCCATCACTCCAAGTCCTGCAACCGCTGCAGGGACATCAAGCACAGCCTCGACCCGAAGCTCGCCAGCGACGCCGACCTGTTGCTGCTGCTGGAGAAGAGCAAGCGAGACGTGGTCCAGCCTTACCTCCATCACAACCCCTACTCGAAGAGGACGAACGGCATGATCCCCTACGCCCACTGCAACGCCGCCATGTCCAAGGTGGCGGTAGCCATTCCGCAGTCCCTCCAGAGGTCCGCAGTCGAGATCGTGCCGTCGACCCCTTCGGAGTCCCGCAAGTCCCGGAAGCAGACCACACCCAGGAAGCTGCTGCACCCCCAAGTGTCTTCCGCTGCACGACGCCGGACCAAAATCTGTGATATCACCAAGACCAACAGGCGGACAGGCAAGAAGATCTCCTCGACCACGTCCAACTTCAGGAAGAAATTGCTCAAGGCACCGCTCAGACGATGTATATCGAATCACTCGAGGCCGTTCCAGTTCTGGCACACCCTCAACTACATCCGACACCTGTACTGGCACCACCACGCGAAGAAGCACCGATGCAACAAGTGTGACAGCAGGTTCAGGCACGAGTACCAGACTCTGCTGCACCGTCAGAGAGAGCACGAGAATTGTTGAACTCGCATTTTTTTTTATACGGATGGATACTGGGGCAAATTTTATTAGAAAGATAAATGTTAATATTTATGATAAAGAGAAAATCATGCTATTTTTTAACACTGTGATAAGATTAAAACAAATATAAATATAACGAGAGAGAGTTGAGGATTCCGTGTTGTGTTCAAAACAAGCAGTTTTGCTTTGTACCGATTTATGTGTTGTTTCTAGGTGGGAAACGATTCGAGATTTCTTGTGGCGTGAGATGAAATTTAAAGTTTCTCATCCTTGTGGGAAAATGTGCATTACTGTTATCAATTTGTATTTTTTAAAGTATGTTCATTTTCACTCTTTTCTAATCAGTACGTGCTTCAAAATAGTGTGACGATGTGTGATTTTTAATATGAAACTTCAGGGAATATGCGTGGGGGTGATATTTATCATGTGAAAATGACCTTTCGATATGTGTGAAGCTTTTCACATATCACTCTTTTTAACCTGCACCACTTGCCAATAATATATGTTTTTTCTTTATATCTTGGATACTCAAAAATTTCTGTCATTCAGAGTTTTTATTTTTGTTTTTCAAAACGTATTAATTCCAACAGAAGAAGTACGCTGAATATGTTCTTTTTCGCAATAATCTCAAATAATCAACAATTATGCTGTCTAGTGACATATAACTCATGAGTTTAACATGCCGTGTGCTGTATCACTATTATCAGCAATTATGTGACCAGAACTGGAATGTTGAAAAGCAAAGTGGTCAACTTTTATCATGTAAGCCCGAACAGAGTTAAAGATAACAAAATGAAATGGTTTAAAACTAAATTGGATACCGACAAAAATTAGAAGATATATAATAAAGCAATGTCAGATTATCCCATTAGACAATTTTGGCTATCCATTTTATTCATGTTAAATTTGTTTTGAAAAATTTTGTTAAAAATTACCATAATTGTTAAAGTTTATTTCGGGTAAGGAATACCAGCAATGGCAGTGTTTTCGCTCACTTGCATTTCATTTGCATGCTCATTCGCATTTTTCGCCAATGTACAAAACAATGGCCACGTACTTTTCAATCCTCCACGAGGTATCTCGTCCAAGATCTGGTCAATTTTGCTAAGGACGAGATACCGCGTCAAGACAAACCTATTGCACCAAGGGGAATGAAGATTCAAGTTTTTAAAAAATGCCTCCTTCCCCAGAACTGGCGACGGATTCTAATAGGCTTTTGCACCAGTGATTTACCACCAGGAGGGTTAATTTTCGGATATGTTATTACTGTATATCTTATGGAAGATCTTTTGTGCAAGAAATCCAAATGAATAGACTGCATTAAATTCGGGCGTAAAATTTCGTGCTATTGATAGGACTGTTATTGAAAATGTAACAGATTTGAAATTCCATTGCTGTTGCTTCCTTATGCTGTTGCCTTCCCGCTATGAAACCCAAACAAACCTAAGCCTAACGTGAACATCAATATTATTGATTTTTTTAATATTCCACACACATTGATATTTATACTAAAAACCTTTAGATATCTGCATATAATTTTGTATCAATTTCTTTCATTGGAGTAAATTGAGATTGAGAACCTCCTCTCTTTAAACCCTCCTAGTGTTTTCGACGAGATATCTCGTCCACAATCTGGTCAATTCATTCTGCTAATAACGAAATTCTTCGAGAGAAAACTTCCCTTACTCCAAAAGGAATGAAATTCCGACAGACAAATTGTTTCTTGCCTAGAACTGGTGACAATTTAAATTAATTTTGGTACCAGAGGCTAGTTACTTGAGGATAATTTGTGAAGCGAAGCCAAACCTCCAGAATGGTTAAAATAATTTTAATTGATGAATATCGTTTCCCATTAATTTAGAACTTTTATTTTTTAAATTCTATTGAAAATCCATTTTAAATTGCTTATAAGTTGCAAGTCCTACAAGACTAAAAAAATGGCGTCATGCAACCCATTTATGCTGTTTAGAATGTTTCTGTCCCGCGAAATTTTATTGCATTATAAATATTACTTGACGCATTGCTTCTAAACTTCCTTGTGCTTTTTACAGTTTTATCGAAAACATTCAACTTCATTTTTACGGCTTAATAATGATAAGTGTAAATTCTTTTCGATTATACTATACGTTTTATGGAATTCTCAAATCATGAAACTTGTCATATCAAACATTATTTCTTGTACATAAATTGCAAATGAATACTATATTTTAAAGCTTGACAGAAAATAAAAAGTAACACATGTCACTCCTATTGAAAATAACTCAAAATCTCTATTTCTAAGTATTGCGTTCTTTAAAAATGCAACTGTGTACTTTTTATTTTGTTATTTGTTCTGTACAGAAATGAAATGTAGGTTAATGTGTGGAAAAAATTGAAGATAAATTTTATTAATTTAAGTATAATATTGGTGTTTTATTGCAATTGAAAGGGCAAAGTGCATATATGGAGGATATTTCAGTTGTTGCATTTAAGATTATATATCTATTCCTTCACCCCAGATATAGAGAGAATTTTTTAATGGAAATGTGTCAAATGATTTTGAGGAACCGGTGATTTAATATATGTATCAAAGTTATATATTTTGAGAAAAACTAGATGTTTGATTTATGTACTTTCTATATATATATGCTCAATAAAATTGTCTTTAACTTTCATTTGGATGGTGAATTGCTTGTGTTTCGAAATTTTATCTTATACAATAACTTTCTTAGTCAAATAATGTGTTATAATTTTATATTGTAACAAATCGAACTATTGACGAAAGTGAGCTGAACTGTTGGCGTATTGACAGCCAAATACGCCATAAACTTTCAACCCTTTCTTGGCACGTTGCCAACTGCGCATTAAACTAATAATCCGTTTTATTTGTAAAAAGAGTTCCTTGGACCTTGTCTTATTACCTACTAAACGTTTTTTCGTAATTTGTAATTAAATTGCGTTAATTGTAACCCCGTGGTGCTTACTCCACTCACATACCTGTTATAGTGTTAACTATACTGTAATGGTATCCAAATTATTTAGATATCTTTATATAATAAATTATTATGCTCTGTACATAATTTGTGTAAGTGTTTAACCGAACGTTTTAATGAATTTGACTTAAAAATCAAAATTAATCATGGAGATAAGTACAATTAATTCACATGATTCGAAATTAACAATCGGAACCAGACACACAAGTTTGAATGAGAGAAGTATTTAAAAAAAAGGATGACATTAAAGAAATATTTCAATTAATTTCTTGAAATTGAATAATATTATCTTATACGTACCTTAAACAGGCATTTGAACATTTCACGTAAAGAACGTTTATAATATTGAATATTGTATTTATGTGCGATACTCGAAAACCATGTTTGGCATACTAAATATACTACAAAAAGTATGGAACCTTTGGTAACATATATTTTTACCAAAATTACCTTTTTCCCTGCATTGTCATCATTCACTGAACCGTTTAAAATTGGGAAGAATTGGGTTGTTTCTATGAAATTCAGCATTGTTTTGTTGAGGCAGTAGAAAAGGAACATTCGAAGTTAACAAGAACTTTAGTAATCCTAGCAGTTCACTTGGAAAATATTTAAAAATAAATGTTACATTCACAATAATTTGAATGAGGATTAATAAAACACATGAGTGTTACAGAATGCGTATAAAACATGCCTGATTGTCAATTAATATTTTACATGCAAGAATTCCAATAAGATCATATCCTTCATTTAAGGATTTTCAAACAGTTTCTCTAAAAGTAAATCTGCTTCTTAAACCTCGCCCAATCTCACTGGATTCATATATATCGTTGTGAGAGGATACAGTTTTTTATATTTATTTCTCCAAAATTTGTGATTTAATCTTTGAAGTTGCATGTGAGATAATTAAAAGCTCTCATTTGCAAAGTTATAAGAATGAAAGATTTCATTGAGGTTTCAGAATTAACCTATCAGGGCAATTCGTTTTATAAACTAGTTTGGCCTCAGGCACGCAGAAAAAATGTTTTGGGTACTTCAGAATTTGGAAGAAAATGAATTAATTTAATTTTTTTTTAATTCCCATTACAATGTCTTAAATTACAATCTACGAATATTTCTATGCATAATTAATTCCGATTAAATTCTCAATCATTCATATCAAATGTGTTATCAAGCAAGTTCAAATCGTAAAGCTCAAACAATTTCCTTATCAGACAGGCTTGCATGTAACTTTGAACCAACTATATGTAAGAAATACTAGCTTACATAAAGGAACTCCAGTGAAAAGTATTAAAACATGCAAGAAAGCACGCTACATATGAGTTTATAAACATATAATATATGTTTTAAACAAGTTTACGAACGAGTTTAAACGAATATAAACGAGTTTATAAACATAAAATCTAAAACTTGCAAGAAAGCACGCGAACTATGAGTTTATAAACATATAATATAAGTTTTAAACAAGTTTACGAACGAGTTTGAGCGAATATAAACGAGTTTATAAGCAAAAGATCTAAAACATGCAAGAACTCATTCAACGTGAGAGTTAATAAACTCTTAAATTGAGGACTAAGTATTCTTTACCTTCCAAGTGGTTTCTACGAGATATCTTATCCATCAAGATCTGACTAATTTTGCTATTGACAAGGTATCTCATCATCAAGATTAATTAATTTTTCTTATGACTAGATATCTCGTCATCAAGATTAATTAATTTTTCTAATGACGAGATATTTCGTCTTCAAGATATCGCTGATTTTATTATAATGACGAGATCAAGGGTCAGTTATTTCTGATAATAACGAGATGTCTCGTCCATCAAGATGTGTCCAGGTTCGCTAATGATGAGATACCTGGTAGAGACTAGGGATGCGACATCGATATCGATGTTTTCAAAACATCGATGTTTTAAAAAAACATCGATGTATTGGTGTCGATGTTTTTGAAACATCGATGTTTATACTTGTCGATGTTTTATTTTTAAATAAAAAAAGTACCGTTATAAAAATTAAAAAAATAACCAAGTAGCATACTTTTCATAACCAGCAAATTGAGCATACTTTTAGACCAAAGTGACCAAAGGTGAAGGGTCTGAAAAGTAGGGATACGACATCGATGTCGATGTTTTTAAAACATTGATGTTTTATAAAAAAACATCGATGCATTGGAGCCGATGTCACATCACTAGTAGCTAAACCAGTTATAAGAAATGGGGACAAAATTTTAAATGCACTGAATTTTAAAAACATCGATAGTTTTGGGGCGATGCCTTATCAGCATCGATGTTTTAATTGTGAACATCGATGTTTTGCTGTTGATGTCGTATCACTAGGTACTAAACCTGTTTTAAGAAATGGGGGGGGGGGGGGAGTTTAAATACACTGAATTTTAAAAACATCGATGTTTTTGGAACGATGTATTATCAACATCGATGTTTTAATTTTAAACATCGATGTTTCAAAACATCGATGTTTTGCTGTCGATGTCGCATCTCTAGTGGAGACAACCACAAGGAAGGTTTAGGATACATTAGTTTTGCTCAACATCAAAATGTGAATAGCACTGAAAAATATTTCTTTTTCGCAATAGATCAAAATGAGGCAATGCACCTTGGAACAAAGAATATCCAAGTGAATCGTAAACACAAAAATGCTTTAGAAGTTACGGTCTCTTGAATGCCGTAACATCTGTAATGTTTACGAAATCAACCAGACCCTGAACCACCTCAGATGGATGTCGGAACAGTCCAGTTGCTCAGTTTCATCAATCAGTGTCCCACGACCTTGTAGCTTCTCCTTATGGGGCATACCCAAGTAGCACAGTCGCGCATTTGTGTTAACGATAATCGATAGGTATCACTAAGGTATGTGAATAAGACGCTCGTATGTCAGTGTCAGTCCCAGAAGCTTTTTCTCCCATCATACTTATACGCTGTTTGCATCGCTAATGAGACGAATAGATCAATTAGTGATCTATGGTGCTCAATTACTGAAGAGCAGATAGACGAGATTTCTCGTCATCCAGATATATTGCGATTGATTTTTTTCTTAATTAATTATAAACATCTATGCAATTTTAAAGCAAAGAATATCTGCGAAAATTAAATCAGTGTGTTCATGAAAAAATTATTTAACCCTCCAAGTGATTTTGACGAGTTATCTCATCCATTAACTTTTGCGCTGCGACGCTTAGATTTTTTCATTTGTTTCACAGAACGGCTTTTTTGCCTGCATGACCGACCCCCTTAACTAATTACCTAAATTGAGCGACAGAGCCTTGAGTGTCACAACTGACTATTTCCTTTCATAGTATTGCATGTTACATCGTTTGGAGTGAGATAGATATCACCGGAGCGACTTTCTGCTTTTCCCCAAAGCATTCACACCTCACGGTCGATAGGGTAGGGTACCAAACAAAAGGAGGAACCCTCTAAAATGTCAGTCGCTGACGGCTCGTAAATGGTGATCGATGCCAGTGGTCACTTAAAAGAGGGATAACATCCACAGTACACAGATCTATATTATGCCGGTGGTATAAACGAGATTTTAGTGGCAACATTTGTCTATCTGTAGCAGAGTAAAGGTTAAAATGAAATGGCCTGGCAAAGGAGGGAACAAGTACCAATGGCGACGCCTCGGGCGTCCTCACGTACCAAGAGCTAGCCACCATAAGAAAAATTGCTCTCAACAACGACTGGAAAGCACCTCCATCACATGACTGGTACCATGCTGACCATCCAGGGGCTGCTCTGGAGGTTGATGGAGATAGAGCAATGCAGACTGCCATTACTAGACTTATTAGTGGCCACATTAAGTCTCTCTACTATGACCAGGGACGTAAGACTTTTTTTACCGTGTAGAAAATGTAGTTTGGCTCCCCCAGTCACCTTCTTGCCTAAATTGATTATAGATAGAGCAATGCAGACTGCCATTACTAGACTTATTAGTGGCCACATTAAGTCTCTCTACTATGACCAGGGACGTAAGACTTTTTTTACCGTGTAGAAAATGTAGTTTGGCTCCCCCAGTCACCTTCTTGCCTAAATTGATTATAGATAGAGCAATGCAGACTGCCATTACTAGACTTATTAGTGGCCACATTAAGTCTCTCTACTATGACCAGGGACGTAAGACTTTTTTTACCGTGTAGAAAATGTAGTTTGGCTCCCCCAGTCACCTTCTTGCCTAAATTGATTATAGATAGAGCAATGCAGACTGCCATTACTAGACTTATTAGTGGCCACATTAAGTCTCTCTACTATGACCAGGGACGTAAGACTTTTTTTACCGTGTAGAAAATGTAGTTTGGCTCCCCCAGTCACCTTCTTGCCTAAATTGATTATAGATAGAGCAATGCAGACTGCCATTACTAGACTTATTAGTGGCCACATTAAGTCTCTCTACTATGACCAGGGACGTAAGACTTTTTTTACCGTGTAGAAAATGTAGTTTGGCTCCCCCAGTCACCTTCTTGCCTAAATTGATTATAGATAGAGCAATGCAGACTGCCTTTACTAGACTTATTAGTGGCCACATTAAGTCTCTCTACTATGACCAGGGACGTAAGACTTTTTTTACCGTGTAGAAAATGCAGTTTGTCTCCCCCAGTCACCTTCTTGCTTGTATGGGGATGGTCAAGACTAATTTGAAAGGGAATCCGGTCCAAGTTATGGACTTTTTGACGGTGTACGATCTTCTGGACTTGATCTAGTTGATCTAGACCAAGGAGAATTAGTAACAACAACAACAACATGAAATGATGACAAGATATATCGACATCATGATATTACGATTGAATGATGAGATCAATATCTGGTTAGTTTTCTTCTAAAGACGAGATATATTGTCCACCAGGTATGGACACATCCACTAGGAGGGAAAAGGTAAAACATAAACGATGTACTGGCAATATCTTGAGTGGTGTTGTACTGTGCACTTGAGCATTTTTTGTTTACGTTTTTATAATATAGAAAATGAAAAAATATGATGGAAAGCATCTTTCATTTTTACTTTTATAGCCCGATAAGGTAAAATAAAAAAAATTTAAAGCTCGTACCATTTACTTCATTTCAAAAACTTTAGTTTGCCTACGCCGCTTCTTGTGACGTCACTATGCACTATGACGGTCTGTTTACTTTTATAGAGACGTTGAAATAGCAAGAAAAAAATATTTTAATTGACTGTTTAAAAATTAAGAGAGCAAGCAATATGAAATTTCAACTCGCCAGACTAACGTAAACCTTACATCGTGGTGCACAATGGCGTCACGTAGCGTTTTGAGGTCATGTGCATTTGCCGTACTTTTCGGTATTTTAAAACTCGAAATTTTAAATATTAAGTCCATTTTAGGGGATTTAATTGTCGTTTTTGAACATTTTGACGATTAATCTATTAATAAAACACAGAAATGAGCATTAAACTCACTGGTGCAAGTTCCTCACTGTAAATTAAATCTTTTGATTTTGCATCACGGATAAATCTGCTGCAGACTAGACATATTTAAGATGTCTTCATATGAACCGATGATTACGGTTCATAAAATGATTAAATTGCATTAGACACATGAAAGAAGTTTTGGTTCGTTAAGGAAAATTGAAGGATTGCTTCGAAATGACTTACTTCAGAGAATACACTGCTCTTAAAATATCCAGGATTAATTCAATTTTTATTCACTTATATCGGCAACATTTTACTCATGAGTTGAATGTTTATTCGGAAGCGGTGGAGGATCCCTGAGATAATTTATTTGGCTACAAGGGATATATACACTGACGAGCCAAAACATTATGACCATCCCCACATTTTTCAATGAGCTCGTCTGGATAACGTGGGGGGCACGTGATTAAGTGAGAATGGTATTTAACTGCTGCTGGAGAAGGTAAGTAATCATTCTTGCACTTACTTTTGCGAGGGGTTGGAAAGGCTGATGATCTAAGCGAATTTGATAAGAGTGCAGATCGTAATGGCCCGAATACTCGGAACGAGTATCACCGAAACTGCACGACTGGTAGGTTGTTCACGATCTGCCGTTGTTAGTATTCATACAAAGTGGAAAATGACGGTGACACCAGCAGTAGACGCCAAGGTGTTGGTCGTCCACACGTCATCAAAGAAAAATGACGTCGAAGACTGTCCCGCTTGGTAAAGCAACATCGGCGCGAGACAGTGGCTCAGCTGACAGCCCAATACAATGCAGGTCCAAGCGCAAGTGTTCCGGAACACACAGTTCGGCGGACACTGTTGGATATGAGACTGTGCAGCAGACGTCCCACTCGTGTGCTTCTGTTGACAAAGCGTCATCGTCAACTACGCCTACAGTGGGAACGGGAACATCGAGACTGGACCATGGATGAGTGGAACAGAGTTGCCTGGTTAGATGAATCCCGATTTCTCATTCATCACGTCGATGGTCGTGTCAGGGTACGCCGTCTGCCAGGCAAACAGTTGCTCCCCTCTTGTACAGCAGGTCATACACAGGCTGGTGGTGGCGGTATTATGCTTTTGGGGACGTTTTCATGGGCGACTCTGGGACCCGTAGATGTGGTAGAACAGACCATGGACACTAGAGTTGGAGCTGTTTTGCAGGCCAAATTAGGCGCAACGCGTTATTAAGTAGGTGGTCATAATGTTTAGGCTCTTCAGTGTATATAAACAAAAATTGATTTTATTAAAGCAGGCTACAAAATCTTACTTGTTCCAAGTAAACGTAGCCAAACTAATTCTCCAAAAAAGAAAGCTAAAAGAAAATGAAGAAAGTTATATTTTGCTGTGCATTATGAATATATGCCAGGCACTTGACTTTACGTCATCGACATTTGATGAAAATTATAAAAAATGCTTTTTTAACGAGAAAATTTTCAGTTTTGTGACAGTTCCATTACAAAATTTCCCAAGTATGTTCAGATGCTGAATAAAAAGCGTGAATATTTTTTTTAATGTGTTAGCAACGACTTAGCGAGTATTATTGAGCTTAAAAAGTCCAGAGATTTTCATGGATGGTAGATGGCGCCACTATAAATAGTATTGGCTTGTTTCATTATTTTACTCTTTATTTATTAATTAGTCTTTCAATATTTGGTTCACTTGACATCTTGTTATCAAAGATTCAAGATATGAAAAAAAAGGTTGTATAAATTTTTAGCGCTTGAATATTTGATGCGCCAAAACGAAACGATGAAAAAAAAAGAACGAGGCATTGGTCCCTTAAATCACATTTTAAAAAATGTACAAGTGTCCACTGCGCAGTAAAACAGATAAAATTCCTTTTGCTCAGATAAAATTGTTTTATTTCCCTGAAAGTTTTTAAGCAGTTGATTTCGAATGAACAGAAGAAGAATTATATCTTTAAAAAATGAAGTCATGAACATCCTTGAACGTTTCTGCGATGTGTATTTTTATAACATAGGCTGTTGATAAATGCTTCACGTGGGTTAATGCTTTTTAAACACGAAGTAATTATGTGTAAAATAAAATCTAACCTGTTATGGATAGTAAATGTGTGTTATAATTATGAAAATCGACTGGAGTTTTTCTGAGGCACTCAAACTTTCACACAGGAATTTTCTCGTTGGTTGTTGACATGAACAATTTTACATACATGTTTGAAATAAATGGAAACTTCTTGCATGACACGGCGCACAGTTTGTTCAATCTTACGTTTCAAAACAATTGATTTATTGGGAAAAATAAAAAAGCGAATCTTAATACCATACTTTAAAACTAAACTACAGACTGCTCCTTAAATCTACAGACAAACTTTTAGGAGTATCCATAATCTAGCTTCGTTATTATAGGAATAACAGTGCCAGAGAAACGTAAGAAACTATACACACTAAAAAATCTTTTAAGCAAAGTGAAACGTTTTTAGCTACCTTTCTATTATATTCATATCAATATAAATTAAAATGTAAATATCTAACTAGAATTTAAATGAAAAAAAAAAAGATATTCGGACAAGTCAATCGATTTTATTCTGCTCTAGATGATTATTGATTTAAGTCCAGGATTAACGAACATATTTATAACAAAAAATAACGATAGAACAGGCAGTGTGGTTGCAACAGCCCTCCAAACAGAACTGAGCATGCGTGATGACACAGAGTTATCTGAGCATGATCTTTTGAGAAATACTCAACAATAGATCTGACGTGAAATAAACACAGTTAATTTGATATCGATGCCACAAAATATTATTTAAAATCGTAAATTTCTTGTTTTTCACGTTAATGAATATAAATTCAATATCGGGAAGTCATTATAGCATGTTTTCCAAAATATGTGCAAGCATCGCTAAATGCTTTAGGAAATAATGAACACGAAGCGTCATGGCAACGACAAATCATCAGCAACAATTCACTGCTTAATTTTCATGCGTGATCCGTGCTTGTTAAATCGTAACTGCCACACTTAAAAACCAATAATTGAGATTCTTGAGCGACAGAATATTTTACCATCTACTCACTTGGATGTTCAAAGACGCATTGGAACCATTCGTCTGTTAAATATTTTAAAATATTAACAAGCTATTGAAATGTATGAATTCCCCCAAAATGTCACTGTGGCCGCCATCGATTACAAGTTCTTCAAATTTCCCAACAATAAAACTGGACAATCGCATGGCGTTGAGGGCAAGTTTCTCAACCTTCTTTCCCAAAAACTCGGATTCCTTTTCAAGTTGGTCACACCTGCAGACAGACAGTTTGGGTACCGTACCGAAAATGGAAACTGGACTGGACTTGTTGGTATGGTGAACAGAGGGGAAGCGGACATGGCTTTAGGCTTAATCACAATCACTGAAGATAGGAGTCAAGCTGTTGATTTTACCATTCCTTACACAATCAGCGGACTTACATTTAGCACCGAATGGCCGCAACTGGTACCTAGAGAGTATCTCTACTTGCGTGCATTTGATCTTGCAACTTGGTTGAGTATCTGTGCAGTGCTGTTTGTTGTTCCTCTGGTTATGAAAGCAGTGTTCAAGACTAAACGCTCCTATTTGGATCTGTTAGTGTCCGTCTATGCGAGCATAATGAAACAATCCTTGCAAGTCAAAGAACTCGATGGGAAATTCCTCATAGGTTTCTGGTTGCTGTTGACTCAGATAATTACGTTATTCTATTGTGGTGGTATCTCTTCGTTTTTGACTGTTCCGCTGACGGAAGCACCACTCAAGGATTTCGAAGAACTCGCAGATGCTGTATATCGAGGCGAATATGCCGTATACTCGAAGAAGGGTTCTTCGACTTTCACTCTGATGAAGCAAAGTGGCAGAGATCACATATCGCAGATCACAGAAATCATCAAAGCGAATGATTGGTTTACGAATTCCATAGGCAATCTGGATGGCAAACAACAGGAGAGGAAGATAGCTATTTTAGATTCCAGGTTGGAAGGGTACTTGATTCACGGAAAACCGCCTCTGTCAGATAAGTATATCAGTAAGGATGATTGTACCATTGATCGAATGGGTATCGCGGTTCGCAAGAATTTTTGTTGCAAAGATGCTCTTGATTCTCTTATAGAACGAATTAAATTCGCAGGGATTTATGAAAAGTTCATCAATGATGAGTTTTTCTTGTCCTGGATACAGTCTTCTAATGAAAATTCAGGAAACACTAGCGAAAGATCGCTATCTCTTGTTGACATTTCAGGTGCACTGTTTTTACTTTTCTTTGGATACGTAGCTTCATTAACAGTGTTTTGCATAGAATTAATGAGTTGTATTTTTTCTGAAGGTAAATATATATTGTATTTCAGTAAGTCTATATAACTGCCCTTTTGCACACACGACAACACAGTATCTGTCCATCGCTGGATTGGCGATTAAAATTTTCCTAGCCTAACGGCAAGTTGGATAGGTTTACAACTGGTTGCCATATTATATTCCCAAATTATCGCTACTCGGCGATGACAAATCATTGTCATTTGGTGTTGGTACCGCGTTCTTGAGTCTAATCAAATAAATCTGATAAAAACAATCTGTTGCAGACAAAATAAAAGGAAGTTCCAATTCAAGGTGGCATAAAATGTCCAAGTCATTAAGAAATATAGCTCTTTTAGTATCAAAAGAGTTTACGTTGTTTTACTGCAAGTTTTAGTATATAATTTACTTTGTGCTAAAATAAAATATTATAGTATCTTTCTGTAATATTGCTGTCTTAATCAAAACTGTTTAAATAAATAAACTGTTTAAATAATAAAACCATGTATTACGATTTACTTATCTAGTAATTAATGTAGCATTGACAATGTACAAAATTGTTCATTTCGGTAATTGAATTATTGTTTGAAAGTATATATGCTTATTCATTTTTTATTCTCGCTATACTTCCATATACTCTGTCGAAAAATCAATCCTTTCTAATGAATGAAATAGAAAATTCCATGCTTATAGTTAGTTTTAAATTTAAACTAACATAAAATCTAGAAATTTTATGTTACATGAATGTACAGCAGTAATAAAGATGGTAATAAGATCTTGTTTTTCTTGTAGCGGTTTCATAGACTAAACTAAAATATAACTGGTTGTTTGCAAACTTTCCTCTATCTTTATCGAAAAAAAAGTGTTCTGTGCTATTGTCACTTAAATTCTTGGAATTTTATTTTATATATTACTGAGCTATTAACTTGAAAACCATATAAAATTACTTTTGTACTGTGATAAGTTAAAAATCAAAACAATGTAATTGTAAACTTTTTGTTTTGTTGCTATGTGTCTTGTTCACCGAAATAAAATATAATTTAACGTGTGAAAAAAATTGGAGACGAATTTTTTAAATTTAAGTATAATATTGGGTGCATTTCTTTTATTGGCTCGAAGTGTGGATGATATATCAGTTGATGCACTTAAGGTAGTATGTATCAATAAATTTTGCATTTATTTAACATGTTAATCGTACAGTAAATATATCTATATTACTTCGATCTATGTACGTAAATACACATGCTTTATGCACAATTTATTTTAATTCATGACCTAACGTCATCTAATGTTCTAATATAGATGTCTGGAATAGTTTAGCTGCATAGCATATTATATTTCCGAGTTTTGAAATCGGAAATAGCTTTGTTGAAAGAAAGAAATAAGAAAAATTTAAGCAACTAGAAATTAGCAGAATCAATTTGCATTTTAACATGAATAAGACGAAAATTTATGTTTTATTTTTATAATTAAGATTAAAATATTATTAATATTACAGAGGGGGGGGGGGAAGCTCTATAATTTCCGTGGAATCCTGACAACTTGCGCAGACATATCCGGACCTCCGGACGTTTGATGACCCAAGACAGTCAATTTCACCGATCCGAAGATCGTCACATTATGTTAAAGAAAAGCTAAAAACATCACATTCAGAAAATTTAATTTGGTGTGTAAGACGACGATATATTATTCTTGACCATCTTGGTGGTTTATCCTTCATGTCGTAAACCACCTTGTAGTGGTCAGCCTCTAGTGCAGAAACCTGTTCCAATTGGTCTCCAATTCTAGGCAAGGGACAATTTGATTTTCCTGGATTTTCATTCTGCTTGGAGTAATAGGCATGTTGTTGTCTCGACGAGGTATCTGGTCATTATCAAAACTGACAAGATATCGATGGACGAGTATACCTCTTCGAAACCACTTTGATGGTTGACACATTTTATTTTGAAGAAATTTTTACACAAGTTTAACGGAAATATTCTACTTGACATCGTTACTTAACCCTCTTGGTGGTTTATCCTTCATGTTGTAAACCACCCTGTTGTGGCCAGACTCTGTTGCAAAAACTTGTTCCAATCTGTCTCCAATTCTATGCAAGGTATAGTTTACTTGTCCTAGATCTTCATTCTGCTTGGAGTAATAGGCCTGTTGTTGTCTCGACGAGGTATCTGGTCATTAGCAAAACTGACCAGATATCGATGAACGAGAATACCTCTTCGAAACCACTTTGATGGTTGACACATTTTATTTTGCAGAAATTTTTACACAAGTTTAACGGAAATATTCTACTTGACATCGCTACTTAACCCTCTTGGTAGTTTATTCTTCATGTTGTAAACCACCCTGTTGTGGCCAGACTCTGTTGCAGAAACGTGTTCCAATCTGTCTCCAATTCTATGCAAGGTATAGTTTACTTGTCCTAGATCTTCATTCTGCTTGGAGTAATAGGTCTGTTGTTGTCTCGACGAGGTATCTGGTCATTAGCAAAACTGACCAGATATCGATGAACGAGAATACCTCTTCGAAACCACTTTGAGGGTTAACACATTTTATTTTGCAGAAATTTTTACATAAGTTTAACTGAAATATTCTACTTGACATCGCTACTTAACCCTCTTGGTAGTTTATCCTTCATGTTGTAAACCACCCTGTTGTGGCCAGACTCTGTTGCAGAAACGTGTTCCAATCTGTCTCCAATTCTATGCAAGGTATAGTTTACTTGTCCTAGATCTTCGTTCTGCTTGGAGTAATAGGCCTGTTGTTGTCTCGACGAGGTATCTGGTCATTAGCAAAACTGACCAGATATCGATGAACGAGAATACCTCTTCGAAACCACTTTGATGGTTGACACATTTTATTTTGCAGAAATTTTTACACAAGTTTAACGGAAATATTCTACTTGACATCGCTACTTAACCCTCTTGGTAGTTTATTCTTCATGTTGTAAACCACCCTGTTGTGGCCAGACTCTGTTGCAGAAACGTGTTCCAATCTGTCTCCAATTCTATGCAAGGTATAGTTTACTTGTCCTAGATCTTCATTCTGCTTGGAGTAATAGGCGTGTTGTTGTCTCGACGAGGTATCTGGTCATTAGCAAAACTGACCAGATATCGATGAACGAGAATACCTCTTCGAAACCACTTTGAGGGTTAACACATTTTATTTTGCAGAAATTTTTACATAAGTTTAACTGAAATATTCTACTTGACATCGCTACTTAACTCAATTGTGGTTTATCCTTCATGTTGTAAGCCACCCTGTTGTGGCCAGACTCTGTTGCAGAAACTTGTTCCAATCTGTCTCCAATTATATGCAAGGTACAAATACAAATATTGACGACAAGCTACAGGCTGGAGCCCAACAAGGCTGGTCCTTTGTTTATGAATTCCCCAATTCCCACTGACTATCCAATTGTATCTTAAATTCGTACACTCCCTTTGAATTAACTATATTTTCTGGCAACGCGTTCCAACTGTCTATTACCCTATTAAAGTAGTAGTTTTTCCTTAAATCCCGATTAAAATGTGTCTTATTCAATTTATACCCATGACCCCTTGTTCTGTTATCCCTGTTGAAATTTAAGCCCTCTATGTCCCCTTGTTTTACAAACTTGAAAAGCTGAATCAAATCCCCCTTCCTTCTTCTTCTTTCCAGTGTATACATGTTTAGCTTACTTAAACGTTCATTATAGTCGAAATTTGCTAGCCCCTTTATTAATTTAGTAGCTCTGTGCTGAACCCTTTCAATTGATTCTATGTCCTTTCTCATATATGGAACCCAAAATTGTACAGCATATTCTAGATGTGATATACTTCAGTATAGTTTAGTTGTCCTAGATCTACATTCTGCTTGGAGTAATATGCCTGTTTTTGTTTCGACGAGGTATTTGGTCATCAGCAAAACTGACAAGATATCTATGGACGGAAAACCTCGTTGAAACCACTTTGAGGAGAAACACATTTTATTTAGAGGAGATTTTACATAGATTTAACTGAAGTATACCACTTATTATATCGTTACTTTACCCTCTTGGAGTTTGTCTCGACGAGGTATCTCGTCATTGTCAAAACTAACCAGATCCCTGACGGACGAGATATCTCGTCCATCAAGGACTCGTATCTCGTAATTATAGAACTGACCAGATGTTGATCTCCTCATCATAAAAATCGACATATTGATGATGAGATATTTGGTAATTAACACAATTTGTCAGACCTTGATGGGTGAGATTTTTCTAGTAAACTACTTGAAGGATTAAATGAGAGTTTAAACATTATTTTTGATTTGATTGAGTATTGTAATTACAAAGATTATTCCTTCCCTCTTGTATCAGAATCATTCGCTCTAAAATTTGCAATAATCATTTGAATTTAATAAGGAATGGTAACGCGATTCCTACTTAAAGCATCTTAACTGAGTTGGAGGCAATAAAAAGGAAACATGAAGAAGTTAACAAACTTTACTAATCCTAGCAATTACATTTGAAAGGAAAAATATCTTATAACAAAAGTTACATTCACAACCAATTGAGTGAGGATTTATAAAACACATGTGTGAAACAGAATACGTAAAAAACTTGTCTCACTGTCACTAGCAATTAATATTTTACATACAAGAATTCCATTCAGATCCATGTCATTCATCTGAGGATTTTCAAACTTATCTCTAAAAATAAAGCTGTTTCTCAAACATTAAAAAACTTCCAGAATCTTACTGGTTTCATCGATATACAAATGTACAAAACAGGAGACCGCGTTATATAAATCTTATAGCGATACTTTTTGAGATTTATTTCTCCAAAAATAATTTATTTGTTATGCTTTAATCTTTGTTTTTGGGGCAAATTATTGAAAAATGCTTCTTTATTGTAAAAGTGATAAGCATAACAAATTCCATAGAAGTTTTAGCATTTACCTTATTGATAATGTTTCAATTGTTTTTTGGGGCTCAGGGCAAGCAGAAAAATACTAATTAGCTGCTTCTAACCTTTGAACAAGAAGAGTTATTAACGGTTTTTTAAAGCATATTTAATTAGCAATTGACATAAATACAGTTATATGAGTAATTCTTTAAATATTCCACCCTTTGATTACATTTAAACACAAATTCATCTTCATATTTGTTTTTAATCCAATTAAAATGGGAACCACCAAAATTTTCTTTTCAAATCAACTTTGAGCTAACTATATATACAACAAATAGGTACAGCTGCAGTCTGCGTGTATAGCGTTAGTGGCATTGGCTCTTTTTTTTGGCACACTTCTAGTAGCGAGGTATGGCAGGTTAAGGCACGCCATCTATATTACTGTCATTGCTTTTTTTTATGGCAACCTCTGCAAGCGGAAAGTTTAAATTTTCATTTTGAATATTCTACAAAGTTCTTTCAAAATCTGTTGAACTGTCGTTTGATTAGTTAATATTTTTTTAAACGTTCACAAAAGTGTTTCTGAAGCTTATTACTTTCCGTTTAGTAAAGAAAGATTTTTAAAATTATTATTTCTTTGGCAACTTTAGGAGATTGCCTAAAAAAGTGCCAAGGCCGTTGCCACCTCTATAAACGTAGACTGCAGCTGTACCAACAAATAGTTGTTTCAACTACCTGATGTGAGCTTATAAACACTATTAAAATGTTTCATAATTTTTTTTAACTCTATAGGTGTTTGAGTGTTAAAAGTTACTAGCCCAACTTTCAACAGGCAAAAAAAAAGTTATAACATTTTTGCACTTAAACAAACTGGCTCTTTAAAATTTGAATAGAATTGTAGAATATTTCTTTTGCAATAGATCGAAACCTCAGGCAAAATGCATCGTGGGGCAAATGGTATATAGGTGAGTCGAAAACACTTTATGAATATTTTTGACGCCTCTTTTTATGCCGTAACTTATGTAACGTTTTTAAAGTTGGGCAGACCCTGAACCATTGTTTGCCGTTCTGCAGATGAATGTCGAAACAGTCCTGCTGCTTAGTTTCATCAATCAGTGTCCCACGGCCTTGTACCTTCTCCTTATGTTAGCATACATAGCATAGACACCTCATATGCCGTTTCTTTTTCACCTTGGTGAACCTTTTCTTCCAGCTTCCTATCAACTGCCCTCAACTCTGTCCAGGGGAAGTTCCTCTTGGATTAGCTGTAAACAAAATATTGCAAATTACTGAAGAGGTAAAGCAGATAACATTGCGGTTACTCAACGAAAGTAAATTAAATCATTGGCAAGCAAAGCTTTAATTTTGCACTAGTGAACAACAAGACAGAATTTTAATTTTAACTATGTCAAGGGGAAAAGGCTTTTTCATTGAAATGTGTCATAATGGAATGATGATAGTTCACGAAATGGTTAAAACAAATTACACTTTAGATGTGAAAAGGATTCGGGTTCGTAAAGGACAACATTCATCAGAAAGGACTACTTTCCGAATGGAATGATGATAGTTCAGGAAATGGTTAGAATAAATTACACTTTAGATGTGAAAAGGATTGGGGTTCGTTAAGGAGACAACATTCCTCAGAAAAGACTACTTTCGAATGTGCTACAGTTATCCTTCATTTTCATGGATAAATTTCGCTTTAATTTACCTGTATTGCTCATTCTTTTATTAATGGAATGTAAGTTTCTTTGGAAGAGGTGAAACTAAGTTCTCTTTTTTGGCAACACGAGTGTACTAATCATTACATTAGGGGCACCAACCTTTAATCCTCCTAGTATCCGAGTGTCCAAGTGTTCTTGCTAAGGCCGAGATACCTCGTCGATATAAAAATGCATTATTATTGAAAGGAATGAAGATCCAAGTAGAACTGTTTATCTATTGCCCAGAACTGGTGGCAGTTTGGAATATCTTTTTTGCACCAGAGTCTGGGCACTACAGGGTAATAAACAACCAACCCTCCAAGAGGTTTAGACGTAATATCTCGTCCATTAAGATATGAAATTTCGTTCACGACGAGATATCTCGTCGAAATAAAACTATCTTATTACACCAAGGGATGAATATACAAAATGAAAAAACAAAGTGTCACCCTACCCATAACTGGTGACAGGTTAGAACAGGTTTTTATACGAGATGCTTGACACTACAGGACAAGACTACAGACACCATAAGAAGGGATAAACCATCAGAAGGTGTGTTGCGGCCAGGCAAACGTCAGAAACGAGAAAATGAAAGTCAACATTAGTAAGTTTGATGTAACCATTTAGAGAGAGTTTTACATAATCCGAACCCTTTATCCTGAGATCTGGTGGTTTCTTTGGCGATTTGGCAGCAACATGTCTGTATAAAAACAAGCTATTCAGAACTCTATGTACAATATTGCAAATGATTGTTAAACACGAAACTGCTGTCACGCATTTTGTAAAGTCGATTTTGCTTAGTTGAAAATCTGATCTTGTAAATAAATTACTTTTTCTTACTAAGATACCTTTATTCCTTCAAAAAGAACCTTCACCTATGGCAGTACAATTCTGAGCTATCAATAAACGATAGAATCGAACAAGTTAAGTGTATTACATGGTATGACATGTATGGTATTTTTAACTGCCTAAATATAAAGAAACGAGGCAACCTGTCACGCATATACATATTTAAACATTGTATGATGATACATGGTGCTAAACTTTTTCTGTATTTGTTATTTCAGTCACATTCGATAGGCAGCTTTCTTGTCATTTTTTGTAAGGCATTAGAAATGAACAGAAGCAATGTTTCAGCTGCCCATTTTACCCAGGTGGGTAGAATGCAGGCGTACCAGTTGTGAGTTGAAGAAGTGTCCTCAAATTCTATTCATGAATGAACACTTGTACTTACTTTTACTAGCTTTTCTCTGTACTGGTCATCCGTTTCTCTGTACCTCTTTGGTGGTAAACGAATATTCGCCCTTCTCAAAACCAACTCCAAGTCATCATTTTCAAAAATCTGTATAGGATCAACTTTGTATTTATTAACTAGCTGTCCAAGATACTCCACGTAATGTAACCTGTGGATCACAGAAAACAGATAGAAGTAATTAGCATTGTACAAAACCACAGACGTTAAATATAACTATACTTTAAATTTTACAGGTACAAAGTAGGGATGCAACATCGACAACAAAACATCGATGTTTAATATTAAAACATTGATGTTCTTAATACATCGCCCCGAAACCATCGATGTATTTAAACTGTTTTTCTTCCATTTTTTACAACCGGTTTAGGAAACTTTAATATTAATGTTATCCCGGGTTTATTATAATTTATAACTGATATTTTTTTTTACTGTCAAAACAAAGTCAAAAAATTAATGAGAACAATGAACAAATCTGGATGATACAAAAGAAAATAATATTTACAACAATTTGAAATATGTACTGCTAACTATAAATATAAGTAGGTAGGTAAATAAAAATAATTATTGTTAGTGAGTATTAATTATTTATCAACTTAAGGGGGAAAACATAAACTTATTTTTTATGTCCTGCAAATAAAAAAATATTGGGGCCTATAATTATTATACGCCTTAATATTTGTTATTTACAGTTTGTAGAAAAAAGAAGTTTGTTAACTTTCTTCCCCTCAAGCTGACTTCTTTTTTCACTAACTATCCCACCAGTTATGGAAAAAGCTCTTTCTGATGTGACGGATGTCGCCATCACTGACAAACATTTACTTGCACGTTTTTTTTTTTTAATTTTACAATGGTACTTTTTTCATTCAAAAATAAAACATCGACAGCATTAAAATTTCGACAATGTTAAAGTATCTATGTTAAACAAACATAGGTTCCAATAAATCGATGGTAAATACATCGATGTTTTTTTCATAAAACATTGGGGGACTTTGTGACCACGACCTATTTAACGTGCCCCAGCCACCATTAGCGAACACGACGGTCTTTAGCCAGGTCAAAGCGCCGATATTGCAACCATCAGAATTGTAGGCTCCGTCGAGGACAGATCCCACAACCCTTCCGATGCGAGCCCGACGCTCTACTGACTGAGCTACAGCGGCTCAAATACACATTACAAAATATTTTTAAGCTGTCATTCATCCCGAGCGAAAGCAATTAGAGCTAGCAAATGAATCATTAAGAAAAAGTGCATTGAATAATGATCACAAGGTAATCATATTTCTGACAACAATAACGACGAGTAAAACTCAAGAACGCGGTTCCGGCCTCTCGTTAAACTGTCGCCAAATTGGCGTAAAATTGGCCAAGTCGTTTTGTCGCCAAACGACTATTTGGAGAGTTTGCCAAATTGGATGCCTTCCACTTGCGTGAAAAATGGAAATACATATTACAGTTCACTTACAATGGGTTACCATATTCCATAATTATCACCAATTGAAGATGTTACAGTCTTTCCGACTCAAACCTAACAAGGTTATAATCCTGTTACATATTAAATAATGACTTAACCTATCAAACATGTTTCTATCGCTTGAGAAAGTTTAAAACGAATTTTAAAAACTTATAAGATGCACACAAAGGCGTTTATGGAGCTATAATATTAACCTGCATAGTCCTGCGAAGCCATCTTCAACATCTTTACCGCAATAGTCATCAAACATACCATCCGCTGTCTCTTTCTGCTCCATTACTTGACAGGTGGTTTTGGCATCCAGCTTGTCCGGGTGATCTCTATCGAACTTGATTTCGCTCAACTGAAACCGATAATACAAATAGTTAGTTGGATCGATAGTTGGAAACCAAACGACTACTTAAATTGCGAGAAAAACAAAAGCACAATTCAGGTTTTGTTAAATGCAAAGGATTCGTTGCTTTCAACTTCAAATAGTGAAAACTTCAACTCTTATATTATCGTTGATAGATATTGTTCATTATCATAAATGTAAGCATCTTTGAGTCGCAAACCAAAAAACTAGGTTTTTAGAATTCTCTTGGGTATAGCACAAACACACACATAAAGATTTAGTCTGGAGGAAGTATTCTGGCTGATAGAAACCCAAGACCAGGTTTTGAGAATTCCTTTGAGGGTTACACAAAGTTAGACTGAGAGATGGGTCACAATTAAATCTAGATTTTGAGAATTCTGAGAGATATCACGTAAATTTAGACTGGAGGAAGAATTCTGATGGATAGAAATCCAAAGCTAGGTTTTGAGAATTGTGAGAGATATCACGCAAATTTAGACTGGATGAAGAATTCTGATGGATAGAAATCCAAAGCTAGGTTTTGAGAATTCTTATGAGTATTACACAAATTCAGAATGGTCAAAGTATTCTTATGGGCCATAGTTCAAATTAGATTTTGAGAATTCTGTTGGATACCACTCAAATTTAGTCCGGAGGAATTTTTCTTATTGGCCTCAACACAAAACTAAGCTATTAAAATGGTCTGATTGAGGTCCCGAGTGTTACTTTTTACAGTCGCCATATTACACTGTCAAAAATGCTTTAAATTTTTACTTTTGAGCCCCAAACCAATGGTTAGTCTTTAAACAGCAGTAAAGTAAAAAATTTATTTTGTCAGTTAAATGAGTTTTTGTTCTTAGCCAACAACAAGCTCAGGTGTTGCCTCGTCATCTGACCGTGGTTCAAAATTACGTGTTGTCCTCGGATGCTTCCCTTAAGGGATTGATCCCGGACCGTCGTCAATAGTGTCTAGTACGTCGTTTATTAAAATTACCTTACCTGAGCCAACAATATGAGAAAAATTTTAGAAATGGGATTGTGATAATAATACAAAACCACTATAGAAGCACGATTGTAAAAACTTTAATAACATCTGAACTTTGTCTTAGAGATAAATGAGAAAGAAAACCTACGACAAGAAGTCTCTGCAAATCTTCCGGTTCTTTGTCCCTCAGGTAAAACAAACAGTTCCTTGGGTGATGTGCATGTAAGCCTAACTTGCCACAAAATTCTGACACTCCACATTTCTAGAAACAAACAAACATTTGTTTATTAAAAAAAAATTCACGAAAGAAATCAATCAATGAAATTTGAAAAATAAACTCGACTTAACCCTTTTGGAGGTTGTGATGAAGAGGAATCTTGTCATTAGTATGATCATATCTTGATATACGGGAAATCTCGCTCAACTAGCTCTCGTCATTAAAAGAAAACTGACCAGATCCGGATCTCGTCAACATAGCGAAATAGGTAGAATCTTGATGACGAGATATAAGACATTGCAGATGCAAACATTGGTCAGATCTTGATGGACAGATATCTCGTCGAAACCATTTGGTGGTTTAAACCGCAATGTTCCGAAATTCACCACTTATGCAGATGGTTCTGCTTCTCGGAATTTACTTCTGGCCAATGAAGTTTCAGATCGGTCATTCGCAAGAGCTGTATTCAGACACATAAGTAGAGCTGTTTAACTTTTGGGCTTGGTCAAGGTGAAACCTAGATCAAGCCCAAAAGTTTGTTTTTCAAAGTAGCAGAGCGACCAACTTCTGGTCAATTAGGAGCTGTCCAACAGAGTACCCTGTACGGTCCCAAATATGGGAAGGAGTTGGTGTGGCTGTTGAGTAAGGACATATTGGAAAGTTCAAAGCTTCGACTTCAACTTTATGGTACTAAACGAAGCTGCAATTTTCTCCCTATGCCATGAACCTTAAGTAGAGTTCCATAGTCATTGCTCCAGAAGAAGATTTTTGAAGTAATCATTTCAATAAACGAGCGAAAGTTTACAGACCTTGTCCAAACATGTAGTCAAAAGTCTTAGAATTTCGAAAAAAACCGAATAAGGAAGAAAATTAAAATATGTTGATAAAGTGCTTTATGATAAAAAAGACTAGTTTAACCCTCCGAGTCCGATTGCCGTAGAAAGTTGGGTAAAGTTGTGTCCTGAACTTTTTTTTTACTAGTGTGTCTGTGAAGCGGACTCGTCCATTACGGGTTGTCTTAAAGCTTAATACTGCATTGTCCTATTGAGTGTTGACAGCAGCCTCTTCATCACAAGAGACTGGGGAGATGCTCGTTGTGGAAGAAAATCCTATACAGAGGACAATTTTAAGCTCGGTTCTAGTGCAGCACGGGGATATGTTAATGTTGTCACTAACTTTTCCACATAATGTTAACCAATAAAATTATTGATTTTTCAATCCTCCAAGTATCACTTCCGAATATTGTGCGCAAATATTTCTGCGCGGCAAGCGGCAGACTCAATATATATAGCGGGGCAAGATGTCCCTTTTTGTGTTAGGCCCGAAGATAGAAGTTTAGCTGATTTTTATCCCTCACCCACCTGTTGTCCGTTGATGTCAAGGTGCAGACCTTTTATGCAAAAACTGGTGTATTGCTATTTCCGTTGAAAAAACATCGCACTCATCTTTAGTGATCTAAGCAATTAATTAAAAATAATGGTTTTACTGGACCAAAATAATAATTTATTTTTTCAGATTTATTAGTCATTTAAAAAAGTTTTTAGGCTATTACAATCATTTCACTAGTTTGAATCGTGTTCACAAACAAAAAATAACGGAGTGGTACATAAAAAAAAGATACAGTAACCCCGTTTCTAGTGATAAGTGACGAAGAATCGAATATTGAATAACACGCGCTTAGATATTTCTCTTGCGCTGAGATCATTAATCCTAAAGGATCTGTATTCCTACCAATAGAATGCTATGAAGCTAAGCAGCCCAAGCAAAGCAAATGTTAGAGAAGTTCAAAAAAAGGCGTAGAGATTTTGGAATTGAAAGGAATGAAATAATAATCATACCTGTCCCATTTTAAATGGCTTCGAGCATCCACTGCAAAAGTCATGTTGACACTGCGTACACCTGAAATGCATACACCCTCCTTTAGCCAATGCATAGCGAAAGTGACATCTGGGACAGTCTGAAATAAGAAATATGAAAAGATTTTACTTTAAAAGTTAAAACAAATTATCATTATGTGGCCCTGGAGTGCATTTAATCAAGGATTTACTCTTAGAATAACCATTCAGGGCCTTTCCAACCTTTTGTACAATGGCGTAATTCTCATTACTTTCAACCCATCTTGTGGTTGTCTAGAGAGGGCATCTCATTATTAGAAAACTTGACCAGATCTTGATGGACAAGCTATATCGTCTTTAGAAACCAACCTAAATTTGTATTTTTGCCGTAAAAATAATCGGTAGTGTATAGTATATGACGAGATATATTAGCAAAATTGATCAGATCACAATGGACGTGACAAGTAGTAGAGTATTAATTTTATGACCTGAATAACCACATTTCATTGATTGAAAGAATTATAGGAAAGATTTTATTGGTCAAGATGGTCGAAACTAGTAGGTGTCATGGGGAAAAATTTGAGGTTTTGGTTTGGATATATGCGTGTGTCCCTTAGAAAATTAATTTAAGTATTAATGTATTAATTTCTATTAGGGAAGTATTTAGGGCTGTTGAGTTTAAGGCCATCTCAAGAGTTTCCGCGCACACCTTGAAATGTTCCTTATTGTCCTTGAGACAGTTCACAAATTGATAAGGTAGTATAGAATGCAAGCTAGGAGGTAGTTCAAACCAAAACATATCACAAAGGTACCTAATTGTGTACGTAAACATCTACTTTGAGAACCTATGTACCTAATTATGTACGTAAATATACACTACCCTACAATAATGTCGACCCACCGGTCTAGTGGTTAAGGTGTTGGCGTCTGGATCGCAAGGTTCCTGGTTCAAATCCAGGTTCAGGGCATAGATGTAAAATTGTGCTGTCCTTTGTTAGGGGTAATGATGGTCCTCCCACTGGGGGCCCCTTCACAAGTGACCATCACTTCCGGTCTTATAGTGGCCAAGGACAAGTCCTTAGTGCCCGCCATTGGATGTAGTCGACCATCACTTTAGGCCTTGTAGTGGCCAAAGATAGAGTTCAGTGCCCGCCATTGGGAGAAAAAAAAACAATAATGGACCGAACGCCAGCAGATTTGTATAAAATCCGACTACTTGTTTGGGGAAGTTTTTCGTGATATGACCTGGGACCTTTGCATGTTGTTCCTGGTCAATTCAACGCCGCCGCCCACACAAATACTTTGGACAATCGGGCTCTTCCTATGCTCTGGCAATTTTATGGGATGGACGAATGTTACTTCCAGAACGACAACGCTCCATGTCATGTTGCAGCCTCTATCGAGCAGTGGTATCAAGATATGGATGTAAAACGTCTTCCCTGGCCTGCTCAGAGTCCCGACCTAAACCCCCCCAGAACATTTGTGGGACGCGCTAGAGCGACGTTTACAGGCCAGGGAATCACGTCCGAAATCTACAGCTGAGCTGGCGACATTCTTGCAACAGAAATGGACACAAATACCCATAGCTGTGTATCAAAACTTTGTTGAAAGTGTGCCCAGAAGGATTGCTAGTGGCATTGCAGTACGTGGAGGACCACCCCCTATTAACGCATGTATTCTTTCCCTTGTATATCATCACATCTTGCTGTCCGGTCCATTATTGTAGTGTAGTGTATACTTTGAGAACCTATGTACCCAATTATGTACGTAAAGATCTAATTTGAGAACCTATGTACCCAATTATGTACGTAAATATCTACTTTGAGAACCTATATATCCAATTATATACGTAAATATCTACTTTGAGAACCAATGTACCCAATTATGTACGTAAATATCTACTTTGAGAACCTATATATCCAATTATATACGTAAATATCTACTTTGAGAACCTATGTACCCAATTATGTACGTAAATATCTACTTTGAGAACCTATATATCCAATTATATACGTAAATATCTACTTTGAGAATCTATGAACCCAATTATGTACGTAAATATCTACTTTGAGAACCTATATATCCAATTATATACGTAAATATCTACTTTGAGAACCTATGTACCCAATTATGTACGTTAATATCTACTTTGAGAACCTATATATCCAATTATATACGTAAATATCTACTTTGAGAACCTATGTACCCAATTATGTACGTAAAGATCTAATTTGAGAACCTATGTACCCAATTATGTACGTAAATATCTACTTTGAGAACCTATGTACCCAATTATATACGTAAATATCTACTTTGAGAACCTACATATCCAATTATATACGTAAATATCTACTTTGAGAATCTATGAACCCAATTATGTACGTAAATATCTACTTTGAGAACCTATATATCCAATTATATACGTAAATATCTACTTTGAGAACCTATGTACCCAATTATGTACGTAAATATCTACTTTGAGAACCTACATATCCAATTATATACGTAAATATCTACTTTGAGAACCTATGTACCCAATTATGTACGTAAATATCTGCTTTGAGAACCTATATATCCAATTATATACGTAAATATCTACTTTGAGAACCTATGAACCCAATTATGTACGTAAATATCTACTTTGAGAACCTATGTACCTAATTGAGATGGAATCCTTCATCAAAAAACGTTCATAGGACGCTACTTTATGCAAAAAAAAGCAAAATCACAATGCACTTGATTGAGGACTTTTTTTTTCTATTAATCACTACAGAACAAACTTAGATAAAATTTCGTTTATCAGCCTACCTATGCCATCTTCGGTCAAGAGTTTTGCCAGGCTCACAGTTTGCGCTTCAGGATCCGCGGCATCCTTCCAGGCAGCGAAGGCTTCACAGGAAATTCCCTGGTGCTCCCTTTCCCACTGTAATACGAAAAGGAACATTGGGTATAGTAGTCTAAGACTTAAAACTACTGTTTGAGGTTTTACGTCAAACTTACAGGTCGTCGGCATGAAGCGCACATCACAGCATTGCAGTCAGGACACACGAGTCGCTTTAGATTCGGCATGGCTATGAACCCTGACGAACACTGAAATACAAATTCATTTGGATAATTGAGCACTATTATGTGACACATAGTCACTCTATCTTCTTTAAATATATTCTCCAATAAAAAAAATAAATTAAAAAAATTATTTTTATATTTATCTACAATGAGACCTGAATAGCCCCTTTAAACCCTTTAATATAGTCAAGTCTTTTTATAGTCAAGAAAGTATCGTCTACCTATAGTAAAGTGATTATGCTGAATGTATTGAGACAGATTACAGCGCTCCTATCGGAAAAATAAGGATCAATAAATTAGATTGAATTAGACAAATGTGCGCAATACCATAATAAAAGCACAGGAAAAAGATTCATGGAGTTATCTGTAAAATTGGCGGATATATTAGCGATTGAAATTTGAACTATTCCGCCGCTTTGAAAAAAGGGTCGTCCTGAAATTCAAAAACGTGTTCTCCGTTGTTATACACTTTGTCTGGGTTAATTAGCGACGAATTTAAATTCAAACAACAAAGAAAGTAAAAAAAAAGATAAATTAAATATTTGATAAACGCACTTTGGAAAATAAAAAAAACCTTACGATCCGAACCAAAAATTTTCGCGCAACTAAAATAAACGATTAAAACCTTTCGGCTATACAGCCACGAACGAAAATTTACTATTTAATAATTTTATCCTAATAAAGTTTGAGCAGAGGCGAAAATGTCCGAAACGAATGCGCATTATTCAGTGTGGCACATTGGAAAAGTAAAAATCACAGATGAGCAAAAGCAAGAAATTTATTACTAATCCAAAACATGGCGAGTGTGTTCAAAATGGTCACCATCGGCCCTAATACACATTTGTATTCGATCAAGAACGCCGGCATTCACATTTCTTATCATCTGCGGTGTGACCGTAGCGTAGCTAACAATGATACGCTGCCGAAGATCCAGCAAACTTGTCGACGGAGCTTCATACACCCGATTTTTGATGTAACCCCAGACGAAGATATCGAGTGGTGTAACATCTGGTGATCGTGGAAGCCATTAAACAGCCATCATAGCCGATTATCTGTTTGCCAAATCTGTTGTTATAAAGCTGTCGCACTGCGTGCGGTTTGTGCGGCAGGGTGCCATCTTGTTGGAACCACAGGGAAGACATGAACGACAGAGGTATTTCATCGATAAAGTCAGGTAACACATCCTGTAATAGCTGGAGGTATATCGGTTCATTTAGTGAGCCGTCATATAACATACGTCCTATTAGACGATCCTTAGAAATACCGCATCACACATTCAGAGACCACTGCATTTGCTGTCTGACGGAAACTCCCCACGAGGAATTTTCTAGTGCAAAGAAATAGATGTTGTGTCGTGTCGGTTCAGAATCCCGTTTTGGTGAAACTTAGCTCGTCCGTCCATATTATGTTGGAAAAAAATTCTGGGCTAACCTTCAATTCGTTCAATGCCCAATTACACCAGTCAAAGTGTGGCTGTTTGTCTCCCGGTAACAATCCTTGCTGAAGAATTACATGGTTTGGATGTACACCACTGTCGTGCAGTATCTTGGCTCTATTTTTTAGCCACTCATCTGATTGGTGATTTGTCTATTACTGTTGTAGGGATGGGCTAAAGCGTACACCAGTATGTCTTCTAATGGTATTCTACTAGGCATACGTCGTCTGCCCGAACGAGGTCGACTTCGAGCGCTGCCTGTGTCTCTAAGACGTCGAACAACGTTTCCAATGGTTGTCGAAGTTGAATGTAGACCATTTGGAAACCAAATGGCATAAGTCCGTGCAGCCTGGACCGCATTACGTTGGCATTCGCCATAGAGAAGCACCATTTCAGAATACCGACTATTAGTGAACTTATACGTCTACAAATAAATTTTAAGTTTTACTGCTGATATCCCAATCATCCACTTGTTTCTGACATTTTTCCGTCTGCGCAAAGTTTATCAGGTGAAGGGGAAAATTAACTATCGTCGCACTGGAGTTACTTAACGGGCTACTGGCAACGGTCTGTGATCAATCTTGAAAGAAAGATACGAGGAGAAACTGCGTAATTTGGAACCATGGTAAGATGACGCAGTAACACCTGATCTGGCACCCCACTCTCCGCAATTCTACATCACACCAACGCGTGGACTTTGAGGCCACGACGGATTTTGCATGCACCAGCCTCTTTTTTTACTCGTTCGTATTTTGATGGCGCAGACGAGGATCGAACTCACAACCCTCTACCAACCGGGATACCGCGACCCCCAAAGTTTATCAGGATAAAATTATTAAACAGTAAATCTTTGTTCGTGGTCGTATAGGCGAGAGGTTTTAATCGTGAATCTTAATTGTTGCGCGAAAATTGTGACATCTGATCGTCAGTTTTTGTTTTCAAGACTGTGGTTTTCAGATATTTTTTTAAAATTTATCTTTTGTTTACTTTTTTTGTTGATCGAATTTAAATTCGTCGTTGCTTAAGTCAGAAAAACTGTATGATAACACTCGTGAACACGTTTTTGAATTTCAGGACAATCCCCTTTTCAAGGCATGGAATAGTTCAAATTTCAATCACGAATACCTCCGCCAATTACAAATAACTCCATGAAACTTTTTCCTGTGCTTTTGTTTTGGTGTTGCGCACATTGTTCAAATTAAACTTTTTGGCTGGTTTCCTTTAGTTTCGAGGTATTTTTTTTAACTTCCTAATTTCCCCACTAGGAGCGCTGTAAGCTGTTTCAATGAATTCAGCATGATTACTTTACTATAGGTACACGTTCGTTCTTGACAATACGAGATGATGTTTCAAATTTAAATGGCTTAAAGGGACTTTACAGGTCATCCTGCACAGATAAAATGATTACAATTTGTTTTATCTGCCCCATTAACGTTTACAAGAAATTTTTTGATTCTTTGATTGAACCTCCTAGTAGATGTATCGACGAGGTATCTTTCCATTAGTGAAATTGACTAGGTCTGATGGACGAGATATCTCGTTGGAAGAAAGCTGTACAGTTCTTGATATCATCAAAAATAAGGTAATATCTTGATGCCAAGATATCTCGTCATTGGATAAATTTATTCCATCTCGTCAAAATTCAAAACCACTTGGAAAAAAGATTAAATAATTTGAATTAAAATTAGTGAATATTAGCTGAGATCCTTTGCTTAAATTCGTCGATATGTATGTCGTTGATATGTATAGTTGTCTATATATGTTTAGTTAAGTAATATATTAAACTTCTGAAAATAATCGTTGCATTGAAAACTAAGCATATCAGAAAGAGGGTTATGGTCTGTTGGTCTAAAAATTGAATGGATTATATATATATATATATATATATAAATCAGTCAAATGCTAAATCAATTAATATCCCTTTCCCCAAATGTAATTTCCGAATTCCAAAACATTTCAAAATCCATATTGAAAAGTCAATGTTTTGTGCTGCCATCTAGTATCCTAATTTTAAGTTAAGGGTGCATTATTATTTTTTTTCAGGTCTAACAAAGAGTATATTTGGGTCCTTATTGGTATTAAAAAATCTTTTAACTATTTAACTACCTGAAACTATTTATCTTAGATTTCTGGAAAAAACAGAACAAATTATTAAAAAGGGTATTTATTGAAATTAGTTATGAACAGGCTTGTCCAAAAGCTTAAAACTAAACAATTAAAATCATATAAATCATACAAAATTTAAATTATTTTACCATCTTTATGTTACAACAGTTCCATTCTTGAGGCACACCGGTTGAAAATCATTGTCTTAAACAATTACAAAAATAATTTTTTGTTGATTAACAAACCTTAAAAACTTCCAATTAGAGATTTTTCACTAATACGAAATAATAATGACACTATAATAAAAATAACTAAATTAAAAATAGAAACTAGTTCACAAAACAATTCCTATACTTTTTTCTTGACAAGTAAAAAATATTATTTTTTATCTATTTGTTCAAGCTTCATACTGAATCTTTAAAATAGCTTGTTTTCAAGGGTGCATACAGTTTTAGAAAACTAATAATTTGCTATGAATATTATTTTACTATAAAAGGAGTACTCATACCTGAGAACACCATTTGAAATTTGGATCTCGCATTAGAACCCTGTCTCTCAACTTTCTTTGGAATAGTTCATGTATCTCGGAATCAACCAGCTTTTTCAACTGTAGGAACACAATATCATGTAAGGAACATATATAAATTCACAGAAGTTTGTAAAATGACGAAAAGTGAAATATAATATACTGTGTGTGTGTGTGTGTGTGTGTGTGTGTGATGGGAATTCCTACGAGAAAATATTTCAATCTACGCTTGCCGCTTTGCTTAGTGTGGTTTTTTCTGTATATTCATAGAATGGGGTGATTCCTTCCTGAATACATTCTTATAAAACCCACTTCCAATCCATGCATTGAATAAAATAATAATTTTTGAATAATTCAATATAAACTATTGATTTGGAAGACACAACACTTAAAAAAAATCCGAAACTAAAAGTCGATTATCGGTTTAATTAATCTATCCCAGTTATATAAAAATTGTTGTGGTCTGATTGGTTTATTAACTATTCTGCATCATTATAATCAAATCGTCGATTCCCGATTATATTAGGAATGAGAACTATACATGAGATGAAAACAATAGTTTTTATCTTGGCTTAGAAAAAATGAGATAGTCTGAGAAAACTCTAAAGGTTGTATCTAGAATTAATCAATATTTTTAAATACGTGCTATACAAGTTAGATTTTTTCATGTGCCATCAAAATATTTATAAAAGTATAGATATGGTTAACTCTTTAAGGAATTCACACGTATATACTCCATCTAAAACCTGCAATCTTTTCTGCACGATTTCTAACCACAGTTTTGACCTTAACCAATAAAATCTTTTAAAGGATTCTTTCAACCAATAGATATAGTTATGTAGTCAATATATGTGTTGTGGTGTATGAACAATACTACACTACTCAGAAATTTCGCGACATTTGAGATTTGGGTGAATGAATTTAATAGTGAGGACATGATACAATGGACTCGGATTTTTACGAACTCGTGGGAACCGAATAAAAAGTTCGTAAATGGGAGTGGTACAATAATAAATTTAAAAAAAAAATGCAACTTGCACAAATCTTTATTCATTAGCGATTCCAAAAAAAACCAGCTATCGTCATTCACTTCTTGAGAGCACTTCGGTGAACTTTTACGATTCCACAGAGTTAATGCGGTTAAGCATCTCAAAATTGTCATCTGCAAAAATGTTCACAGTCAGAAAATCGTGAAATGTAAGGTTTTCAGGAACTTGAGGATCACTTCAACGAAGTTCCTGGATCAAGGCTTCATCTGCACTGAGATCAGAATAGCTCTTGGGGATTTTCCCTTCCCCCTTACCAACTTGGGAGGTTCTTCTGACCAACTTCTAACCAGTCTGAAGAAATTTCACCCTTTACCGTCAAATATTACTGTCTAAAGAAAAATAATGAAAAGAAAGCGAGGAAACTGAGTTCGTAAAAAAGAGAGAATGTGTAATTTTGGTTTGAAAATCGGAGGGGTAAATTAACGTTATTTCTATGGGATACTGTTCGGCACCAACGTAGTAGTTCGTAAAAACGTGCAGTTCGTAAGTTATAGGTTCGTGAAAACGAGAGTCTACTGTAACTATCTTGTATTTTAAGACAATGAATCAAATTTATTCAAAGCAGAAAACGAAATTACTTCCTAAAAAATGTTAACCAATTGATAGCAATTAAATAACTCTAAATACTCCAGGGAGAAATATTTCAAGTTTAACCCCTTCTTAGAGAGTTACATCGTTTTTAAGAGCTCAAAAAGCCGATTATTTCGCTACCTTTTCAACTAGTTATTTGGTGTTTTCGACGTTGATAACTTACATTGAGAACAGTCATTTCGCATTTTAATGAACTTTGTACTTTCCTTTCAAGATGGCGTGGACTTAGATTTGTAAAGTCGAATGTCTATGCCTTTTCAAATTTTAAGAACACTTTTTAAAGTACATATAGATTTCACTACGTAGATTGATCTTACCATGATGTCTAGATGATTAAAGTAGTCTTGAGCTATATCTTCGTCAAAGATATCAGGCTCATTGCAGAAGGGACAGAGCAATTCCATAATATTTCTGTCACGTATTTGTACTGTAAAATAAGCTCTCAAACATTCTCTACAAGCTTTGTGAGAACAATGTACCATGGAAATAATCTGCAAAGAGTTCTTCATTGATTAAAGGAACAGTACAATAATTAGCATTTAAACAATCACTATACACATTTCCCATTAAAACAGGGCAATTTTTTATGAAAGTGCACCATTTTGTTTTGGAATAACTTATAAATAAAACCTCCGGTTCACTCTGGAAATATGGATTCTTTCGACCGCTTGATTCGTTTAGTTTCTTCGCTTCATTTCCACATCAGTGAATAGGTAAGTACACAGATTAGCCGTGCAATGTGTTGCATCTACTGATGCCGAAATGAAGTGAAGAAATTAAACCACGTGGTCGAAGACTCAATCGGTGACAAAACCGCCTCTGGTCGTCCTGCAAATACGGAGTCTTTCGACCACGTGATTGGTCCAATTTCTCCGTTTCTTTCGACATCAGTGGACACGTAAACAAACAGAACATCCGTCAAATGCATTGTATATATTTATGTCGAAAGGAAGTGAAGAAATTGCACAAGTCACGTGGTAGAAAGAGCCCGTATGTACAGCGAGACCAGATACGATTATATGACGTCAATTGAGTGAAAAATGTCAAAAAAATATGATTTAATTGTTTTATTTAAACGTTATTCCAAAGCAAATGGTGCCATTTTGTAAGACACTCTGTATATTCAAATTTGTGGGCATGTGTTTGAAAAGAAATGTATATTCAATGAATATATTACATGGGAGACCGGAAAGCTTCCGGTGCAGAGAAGACACTCCTGTTGCAAGTAGCTGATGGCTTGTTCCAGTGTCGAACAGTCATTCGCCGCCTGTATGGCCTCTTCTTCTTCAAAATTCATGTCTATCAGCTGCACCACGATTTCCGCCTTTCGGTAAGTTCTACATTTGCGATCTGCCACCATCTTACGAACCCTCCTCTGAAAGAAAAATATCTTGTAGTAAGACAATCATCAGTTGAAAAGTATCGAACGTAAGAAACTTATGTGCTAGTTAAAAGGACAGTATCTCCAAGTTGGAAATTGGTTGAGTGTCCCAGGACCTAAGATTCTATGTCAGTAAAACTTTCCTAGTGAGTGTATGTCCATCACATGACGTTATCTGCCTTGTGCTTGGCGTAGTTTGGACAAACATAACCCTTGCAGCATTAAAAACAAACAAGTTAGATTTTCAATAGCACGCGTGGAGGGTTAACAAGTGAGGACACTAAAGACATAAGTTGGGTATATTACCTTCTTGGATGGCATGTCAGTATAACACACTTATAATAAAATATTCTATAAATAAGTAAGAAACAAACAACTAAAGTTGAACCTTGATTATTCTATCTTTGATTAACAGAGGTTCCGTGTTAGCCGAACCGAATTTGACATCTAGGTTTCTTAAGTTTTAAATATAACTTCGAGCGCAGTAGGAATTTGTCCTTGACTGGTCTCGTATGGATTTTTTTGTCACAACATAGAAAAATGGATAACTGAGCCAAATGAAGATGATAAAACAAAACTCAATAAAAATAGTTAAAATATCAGATTAATAAAAGCATATGATAAACCATTTAAGTGAATAACGTAAAAATAAAATAAATACTTCAAAGTTGAAAAGAATTAAATATACTGAAAACATCTACACGTAACACAAAAAGTAAAGTGCAGTTTAAAAAGCAATTCTGCGGTTGTGAAAATGCCTAAAAAATGAAGATCGTTAAGGACTTTTCAAGAGAGTTTAAGAAGTAACCCACGACTGGTGCATTGCACAGTTATTACAATACATACGCACTGGGGCTCAAAATTTTAACGAAGTATCCTCACTTTATAAGTTTTTCATTAGCAGTAACAGTAACATGTAATTTTTCTTATGGATTTAGTATAGCACTGTTTTGTGTTACTACGGCTGTATTATACGGGTTTCTTAACATTCGAAGAGGCCTCAGTTTACGCTACCTCGAAAATCAAGAACCTACTATACTACTTAAGCACATCAACCAAATATTTTCCCGTAGTTTAACTCTCCTAGTTGTCGTCTCGACGAGATTTCTCGTCATTATAAAACTGACCAGATCTTGATGAACAAGATACATCGCACATCAAGTTCTCGTCAATAGAAGAATGGCCAGATCTTGAACAAGATACATCGTCCCATCAAGTTCTCGTCAATAGCAGAAAACTGGTCAGTTCTTGATATCGTCGCCATTAAAAATTGGCAATATCTCGATGACCATATAATCTCGTTATTAGCAAAATTGATCAGATTTTGATGGACGAGATGTTTTGTCGAAACCACTTGTGGGGCCCTAAGTATACTTCAAAATAAACTCACTTAAGAACTGAACACTTACTTCAATTTCCAACTGCTGTTTCAAGCTCCTTTTTGGAACAGCCTTCTTTATTTCTGGAACAGGTTTAGGCAAAAACCACGGCTTTTCTGTACTGGAATCTCTTGTTCTCTCCAGAGCAATTGCGGCTTTTCTGGACCTGAAGGACATCCGCCTAGTATAAGGACTTTGTGGACGCACTGGTCCGCCTACCGAAGAGCTTGCGTCAATTAATCCTTCAAATCTGTGTCTTAAAGCATCCACAGGACTAGTAGGTGACACACTGTTTCTTCTGCTGTCGTCCGAATATTCTTCCTCCTCTTCTGGGTCGCTTGTTTTGTCATCAGCAGTACTGATATTTTCTGAAGGTAGAGAAATGTTCTCGGAACTCTCGGCACTAGCAGTAGAATCGGTTGATTCTGAAGATGACTTCATTGAATTGCTGACGCTTCCACTGTCTTGATCTATCTTTTCTTTGGAATGTTGATTCTTTTCACTTGTCGCAGAGCTCAGCTCACGTGATTCGGTTGATGGCAGAGGTGATTCAGGGATTGAGTTGGATGTGCTAGCAGTAGAAGGATGATTTGTTGATGATACTGTTGAACTTTCCACTGTCCCTGAGGTAGATGATACGACAGTAGTTAAATTGGAATTTAGTTCAGATGCGGATTTTTTTATGCCTGCTGGGATTTTCTCATCTTTTGGTAGTAGATTTTCCTGAGTTGAACTGGAAACTAGAGTAATAGAATCGTATTGCTTATTTGATTCATTGGAATTTAATTTGGATTCAACTGATACTGCAGAGGTTTCGGCAGATGAGTTTGTATGGCTAGATTTACTGGATTCAGAAGATAATTCAGAGTTTTCTACCGGTAATACAGATGTTGTACTGTGTTCTTTTACAACTGGGATTGTATCTGCTACACCTTGAGCTACTGCAACTGGTTTTACTGAAGGGGAAGAACTTTGATCCATTGGCTGACTGAAAGCTACTGGAATTTGTTTAATTACCTCAACCAATGCAGGAGGGTAAATTTCAGGTGCAACATTGGATTTCGGACTTACATCTTCAGAGATTTCAGCTTCTACAGGGATAATTTTTTTCCCTTTAAAACTTGTTTCACCAATTGTATCGGACTTTGAAATGTCCTTGATATTGCTGGTTGATGGTACCGCTGTATCGGTTGTATTAATAGTACTTGGTTCAAGTTCTTTTTTTGTTAGTTTGACTAACTTTAATTTTGGCTTCCCCTTTGTATTTTTTTTCGTATCAAGTGAGGAACTGGTCTTTTCAGTTGTTAGAGAAATAGTTTCAGGAATTGAAGCAGAATTTTCTTGAATAGTTTGTGTATTAATTTGCTCAGACGTTGGCTGAATTTCTCCAGAGTTTTGTATTTCTGATACATTTGCCTTTTTCTCTTGGGTTACTGTAGAAATTTCTCCTGGAGTGAAAGCAGCACCCGCGCCATTTTCTTGCAGCTGTGTCGAATTATTATCCTTCTCTGTTGCAGAAATAATAGTAGGTTTTAGTTCGGAATCAGAGCTAGTAAGTTCTGAAGAAACCGGAAGAATGCTTTTGTTATTTAAACTCGTTACTGAATTTTGTAACACATTTGAAGGCGAGGAATTCATATCTGCGTTAGTTCCCGATAACGCAATAGATGATGTAGAACCATCCTCTGTTTCTGGTGAGATTTTCTCTTTGACTGAAGAAGTATCGATAACGGTATCTGAATCTATCATATCGATTGATTCCATCTGCAAGGAACTAATTGAGTTTGATGTTGTACCTGATAGTGTAAAACTGCGAGAATCAACATTTTTTATCACAGATTTAACTGGTGGACACTCGGTAAAACCACTTTCCTGTTCAAGTGAAGACCCTGATTCTTTTGAAGGTAAAATCTTTTCTTTTATGTTAGATTTAAAAGAATCTGGCATTCCTTTAACACTTTGAGTCGAAGGAATTTCCTTCTCACTCTGTGCATCTGCATTTTCTCTTGTCTCGTGTTGAGGACTTTTTGTTAATCTAGAGTCTTCATTAGCATCCAATGATTTTTGCAATATTTGTTCAGGGGTTTCAATATTATTGGTTGCAGATGCATTTGTGTATGTCTCAATTCTTCCATCGTTTGCTTTTTGAATAATTTCACTTGGTGCAATTTCAACATTGGCAGGTACACTGTAACTTGCCTTGTTACTGCTTTCTCCAACAGCTTGTGGAATATTGTGGGTGGGTACAGTTGATTCATTTTCAGATTTGTTAACTTCCTTGGGTGAATTTGAAGACGTATTAGGCTGAATAACAGTATCAGAAACTATTTGTTCTGCTGTGGTTCTGTCTGATACTTTGTGTTGCATGTCTACATTGTCAGTAGGCGAATTAAGTCTGTAAGCGTTTGGAGAATCTCTTATTAAGTTCAAATCAGTGGAAATCGCACCACTTTTACCATTAGTTTCAACAGGTTTATTCGGTAATGTTTTACCACTGTCTATGAATTTGGTAGTATCAATTGATTCAGATGAAACCTTAAATTTTACGCTTTTCATATCTGCCTTTTTGTCGTTCTGAGGAATGATTGCTATTTCATCTGTTTTATTTTTCAGTTGCGTTACAGAGCTAGGTTCCGGTGCTCTTTCATCTTTAGCACCATCAACACCGGCCTGTATTTCAGGTGATTGTTGCTTAGAAGTTGTGATGTTGCTTTGCTTAGAACTATTTCTTAAAATCTCTGTCTCCTTAGTAACCTCTAAAACTTTAGGAATATCTGGTAATATACCCGAATCATTCCCAGCTTTTAAATCCAAGTCGTATCTTTTTTCAAGGCTATGAACAGGATCAGTGTTTTCCATTTCTGAACTAGAAGGCTTTTCCTTTATTTCTTCACTTTTATTTTCAGTAATTTTATTAGGCTTATCAAGAACACCCGAAGTTTGTGGTGATACAAAGGTATTTTGTCTTTGAGATGACAGCACATTTATCTCTGATTCTGATGGCTGGAACTCCTTGGAAGATTTAATTATTTGTTTATATATGGAATTTGGTGCATCAATCTCTTTTATCGAATTCGTTATTGAATTCTTTTCCTTCGATTTCAAGTCCTTATCGAATCGATGCAGTGTATCTTCAGGAATCTGATTGTCGGATTCTTTATTAACTTTCTTTATCTCTTCGCTGCTTTTTGAATGTTTAGGCACTGCTCCACTTTGCGCGTATTTTGGGTCTTCCACACTAGGAATCACATCTTTCAGCGGTTTTGCAGATATCAAAGTCACGCCACCAGAATCTCTGTCATCACTAAGGGATTCATGAGCAATTTGCCCTTTCACGATAATCGTACGACGCTCAGGAGTAGCACAAGGAAGTTTCTTCTCACTTTTCAAGACACTAACACTATCACGTATTGCCGATATGGTGTTTTTAATCACACTAAAAGGTCCAGTTGTTTTGGACTGATCTGGAAGAGAGGTGTCGTCTTGACTAGAACTGTCCTTGACTTCCTTTTGGACGGCTGATGGTATGTCTATATCACTGTCATAAAAGTTTGATTGGGTCGTCTTTTTGCCACGATCTTCTCTCCTCAGAGCAGCCAACTTACTAAGAAGGCCAGTTCCCTTTTTCTCTGGCTTAATCTCAGGAATGACAAAGAACGTGTCACTAGAAGGTGACACCACGTTCCTTTCTAACGTATTGGATCCGAAGGCATCGGCGTATTCGCTGTCGCTTTCCGGAGTCTTGATTTCATCAGATATGCAAAGATCGTCGTGACATGTCCTCAGATCTTCCAGGTCGCCTTGCTCCTCGTCTTCGTCAGGATCTTCGGAGTCCTCTTCCCAGTCCACGTCCTCCTCGTAGTCCTCGTCCCATACCTCGTCGCTCAGGACGTCGTCCACATCTGTGCTTTCCTTAGCGTAACGATCGCTATGTGGTCTGAAAGTTTCGTTACCAATTGGCATGGCTCCGTCTTGGTTCGGAACTCCTTCACCAGCACCCCATATTCGCATCAAGAACGGTTTGGACGTGGACTTGGTGAGCTTGGCATAGGCCGTCTCAACGTCACCTTGACTGGCAGTTAAGGCGTCTGTGATGTCTTTGGAACTGAATTTACCACGAGCTTTGAGCTCCAGAAACTGAAAGCAGTAAAAATATACATGTCAAAACTAAATCCGGGTTGAATTCAGTAAATATAATTCAAGTAAGTGTTTTTATTACACATTGTAAATTATATATATAATGCCAAGCCATGACTCAGGATTCTTCATTTTGGCGCTTAATTATGTTCGCTTAACCCTCTAGGTGGTTGTCTCGGTGTTTCGCAAAGCCCCCCTTCACATCAATCTGCGGGCCCCGTTACCACCTGTATTGACAAGCCCCGTTGCCAACTGAAATGACGGGCCTCCCTCCCACCTCACCCATGTCCTTTTACAATGTTTATGTTTGAACAGAGACATTTTGAATTGTTTTGAAGGATTTTTAATAGTTTAATACTAAAACTTACTTGATATAGGTTTATAAAAGTGACATGCGATATACCATATAACAAACAAGACATTTAGGCAAAAAAATGTTGAATAAACAAAAATAAACATTTAGTTAATAAACATAGTTACAAGTAAAAGTGACATGCGCGATATACCATATAACAAACAAGACATTTTGGTAAAAAAGTGTTGAATAATCAAAAATAAACATAGTTACTAGTAACCAGTTTTAATATTCGGAAAATCAAAATGTTATTTGTATCTCTGCAATCCTACAATTGAAATTAAAAATCAAAGCAGCGAATTAAAATAGAATTCAAACTTTAATAATATTTAATGGAAAATTTATAAGTGTAATTTATGTTAATAAATATGAATAAATAATTTGACATTTATCTGGGTATCATCATAGAGAATGTTACATCTTAGGGATTTTTGCATGTTAATTTAACGTGTGAAAAAGTTATTTTCGACATCGTCGCCAGTTTTATGAATTTTTTTAAATCGCCCTTTTTGCCCCTTTGCGGGATTCCTGACCCACGGGCCCTGTTGTCTTGGCAACGCAAGCCTCACCTATGTGGGGGCCCTGGTCTCGCCATAAGCAAAACTGACCAGATCTTCATGGACGAGATATCTCGTCATTAGAAAACTAGCCAGATCTTGATTTCTTCATTAGTAATAAATTGGGACTCTCTTTATAACGAGGTATCTCGTCAATAGCAAAATGTATCATATTTTGATGGACGAGATACATCGTCGAAATCACTCGGAGGGTTAAGCTTACCTCTGTTCCTATGTCCAATAACCCCCCGAAATTCGGCACTCAAATTCATCACCCTACCCACCTCTTTTGAAACACGCCTATAATGACACGATGCTCTCAAATCATTGTAACGATCTCATGACTTAATCCTGTGATTCTGAATTGCGAAAGACGAAACAGATTTGTGTCTTTACAATGTTTCTCACCTTTCGTTGACGACTCTCGACGCACTCTGTGACAGCTGCCCACACGTTCCCCTTGTGCATTCTCAGAGCGTCCCTGGCCTCGCTATCGCTCAATGTCCCGACGTCGTTCTCCTTCTTGTCGTTGGCGTAGCTGGTGGACAGACTGATGACGTTCTCCACCATGTTCCTCCAGTTCTCCTGCAGCCACTCCATCGGGTTCTGGTTGCCGCAGTTGGTCAGGGCCACTTGGATGTCGTCGGCGGTGAATCCTTGTTGTTCTGCTTCCTGAAAAGTTCATAAAATTGAAAACAAATTGACGAATTTAACCTCAATCTTTATATTACCCAAACTGATAACACAATTTTATCATTCAAGATGACATGCATCAAGTCTTCCCTTGTTGGTTGCTTGATTGGGTTTCATGGCACCAGGGCCATATCTGGCCGAGTTGATCCAAACATAAGGCACTAGATGTAACGATATAGGAAAAACAGC
This sequence comes from Metellina segmentata, assembly GCA_947359465.1. Classification (NCBI taxonomy): domain Eukaryota; kingdom Metazoa; phylum Arthropoda; class Arachnida; order Araneae; family Tetragnathidae; genus Metellina; species Metellina segmentata. Next base: position 105,898,629 of record OX375877.1, read on the forward strand.
AAAAGGTAGAAAGGCAGAGCAATAGAAAAGTAAGACTTATCATTGGAGCCTCACCCCTATACACCAACATCCCCAAGTCCTTGTGAAATCTATAAAAGGCTCTGGAATCCTCACATTTGCTCAGTCATGATCTAAGCTTCACAGACGATGGAGGACCTTCGGCATAGGTTCTCTCACCACTCCTTTGACTTTAGGTAGGAAAGATCACAAGGGTACTTTAGGATTGTGATGTCTTTATATGCTCCCGTCTTATTACACGTCATTCAATGCTTTGTTGCATTATGCGGAAAATGAATCCATCTACCAAGTGTATGATTACGACCTTATTATCTTACTGATGCAGGTATCAGGCCGAGCTAGTAAGGAAGGGTACGTCCATAGTGCACCGCTTCCAGCTTCCTGCTTTACCGCTAAAACCGCGGCAGTTCCAAACAGCGTTGTAAAACCGCGCGATTCTAGCAGGGGGTGGTTATAGTGCAACACGCGTTGAACCGCCTGTCAGTTTGCAACATGGCGCTATCACATGAGGATCTATTGCAGGGATGGCGAACCTATGACCCGCGGGTCACACTGGCCCAAGCAGGCTTTTTAAATGACACACGCGTTATTTTTATAAACTTATCATTTCATCAAAAACATAAATTTTTGATATTTTTCGAACCCTTCTTTTAAAAAACGTGAAGAAAATATCAGTGTTAATAAAAACATAAAATTGAAAAAAAAATGCACAAAGGATTTTTGTAAAATGTTTTAGACAGGGTGTAAGAAAATCATGATTAAAAAATAAATCAATTGGAATTTTTTATTTAAATCGGATTTTTTTTATGAAAATCAGATTTTTTTTATTTAAATTTCTGTAGTTTCTCAACTGTTTTTACAAAAAAATGTATGAATTTTTTAAATAAAAAATTGAGTTTGTGACTTGGTAAATCAATATTTACTTAACATTTGTTTAACTTTAAAACACAAGTTGACATCCTACATAGTTTTTCTTGAGTAAATTACATCATGTTAACAAATTTATCAGTAAGAGTAAGTGACAGACCTGAACTATAGTGTGAGAAGTAGAATAGAGGACAGAGAAATAATCAGACAATAGTAAATTCTAATAATAAAACTGCCGAGCAGCAATAATAATTGGATTTTCACTTAGTTTTAATTCATATTGGATCTTTCTTTTTTTCCTACTGACATTTTAATGGCTGTGTGAATATGTATATTTCTACTCTTTAATCTCTATTGCACACCACAAGAATAAGCTAAGCCTTAAAAGACTTTACTTCGAACTGTGTATGTGTTTTTTTTTTAGTTCATGAAATCAGTCACCCCTTTAGTTTATAATTTTGAATCAAACTGTTACGTACTTCCTTTAAGTGTTTATATTATGAGTGTTGTTAATCAGGAATGTTTATACATTACTCTTCCTGGCATTTAGATTTATGATGTCATGTGTATTTACATTACTGTTTCCAGTATATAGTATATTCTAAGTTACAACTGGATGTTGCAATCTTTTATAATATGCAGTAATTGACCCAGTTCCCTCTTTGCTGGGTGTAGCCATTAGTGCTGAAATCACCATGAGTGAAGAAAGATTAAAGCATTTGACCGCTTCTGTGATTATTCTGTGGTGCATTTACTTAGTTATAAAAATGTGTGTTTAGTTGTGATTTAAAAAAAATCATTTGATTAAAATCATGATTTTAATTGTTGATTTAAGTATAGTGATTTAGATCTTGACACCCTGGTTTTAGATTTATTGATTATACATACATAATGCTGTTTTAAAATTTATGTGAATGCCTATTGAGTAGAATATGTAAATTTATAAAATACCGCTTGTGAGAATGAACACATATGGTAAATACTAATAATAAAGACATTTATTAAGACCGTTCATATGAGGCGCGTAAAACGCGCGTTTGGCGACAACATTTTGACATACAACAATGTTTGATGGCTCAGTTCGGGTCAAGTTCTTAATCGGTTTGTCATTTAATAAGAAGAAATTGCGCTCTTTTTGAATGAAAAAAACAATAATTTTGACGAATTTTCAAATATAGATTAGTTAAATGATTTTATGTTTTTATGCGACATCACACTCAGCATTTTAATGAAGTAAATAAAAAAACTTCAAGGAAATGGACAAATTGTTTTAATGACGTTTGAAAATATTAGAAAATATTTATGACGACACTTGACATTTTTACTTGGGATTTGGAAATGAAAATCATGAAATATTTTCCTCAGTTACAAAAACATTTTCAAAACACAATAACAATGGAAAATACGTTTGACATTTAAGAAAATACAATAAAAAAATATTTAATGATTATATACAGTAAATAAAACAAGGCCTTTGAAGATATATTTAATCAATTTAAAAATATGGAAATTGCATTTCGCTTTATTTTATATCCATACAAAACGAAATTCGAAACAATGGAGTAAAACGAATTTAAGTGGCTGGGTATCCATGATTTAGAAATGGAATTAGTTGAATTTCAGAGCAGTATAGTTTGGAAAAATATATTTGATAACTTGATTTCCGAAGTAGAAGGGAAAATATCTGAAATTAGTGCAAATTAGAATGAACCCGCACTAATATATTAAACGTATGGGATTCTTTACAAAATAATTTATATCAATGAAGAAAGTTGCAAATGCTCTTTTAACGATGTTTGGATCCACATAATCACGTAAAAAATATTTTGTCCCAAATTACACTTTTTAGAAACACTTGGAAATTAAAACATCTTTGTCTGCTTCCGTTTTGTTCCAACAACCAAAGAGCGTAGAAGTGCAGAACGGAATAACACAACAAACTAAACGAGCGAGTCAAGCGGGTAAGCGGGAAAAAGAATTAATAATTCATTCCGGAAAAAGCGGGTGGAAGCGGGTAAAGCAGGCGGAAGCAGGGAAGCAGGTGCACTATAACCGCACCAATACAGTTTACGCTACTTTTCCTCCCCGCTCAACTGCCGCGATAAAGCCGGAAGCTGGAAGCGGTGCACTATGGACGTAGCCGAATGTACTAGGGCGAATATGTGGCTTAGTTGCAACATCGATTAATGACATAAGACACAGATTTTGATATTCCGCGGCTTGATAGTTTTTTTCAGTGCAGCAGCAATTCAATTATTTACTGTGGACCATCCACGGAAAGGTGTGAAATCAAAAATATCATGCTCCATGTGAAGTTTTTTTGAGTACCGATTTGATCACATCCACTGTTAGCTAATGTAAAAGAGCGAGGAGAACCTTCACTGCAGTCCACAAAAAAAATACTTCAAGGATCATCCGTTGCTAGATTTGATTTGTATGTACTACTGTAAAGTAATTATAAACATTGCGTTTGCGTCAAAGTTTCCCCCTAGCCCTTTTAAAAATTTTCTCTGTAAAAACATTATCTCATCAACCCTATGACTGCTCAATTTGTGGACCGAAATCGCTACAAAAATCGTGTATTTTTTTTTTTTTGCATATTAAAAATCTATATATATTGGAGAATTGAAATATGCATTTTTTTCTTTCTAGAAAAGACTTTTATATAGATTTTTATCATGAGAAATTAAACTGTCAGAAGTTATTGTTAGCTATAAGCACAGTAATTCCCGGATTTCCACGAAAAGAAACTGGAGGAGGAGGAGGAGGAATATTCTTCATATCAATTTTGCACCACTGCCTAACGCTTTGCAAGTTTATTGAATCATGATCAGATTCATCGCTATCTGAGGAGCAGTCCGAAAAATCTATATCACTATCACTATCAAAACTAAAATCACTTTCAGAATCTGATAAATCATCAGGAATATATACTCTGTCGATCGCTGAACGTTTTCTAGCAGCCATTTCTGATTAGAAAAAGGCGCCAAACAAAGGCGCGAAGTTAGAGCGGTAAATACAAAGTACCTTCAAATGCCGCAATTTAGTAGACGACTAGCGACAACTGTTGACCAAAATCTAAATTTAACGTCTAACACTGTATGTAATTTATTTCATTGGTTAAACGGTGAAAAAGCGGGATGCGCTCCTCAATAAAGATAGAAAAACACCTGCCCGCGATAATCGCGGGATGAGCAAATTTTGCTACATTTGAGTTGTTTGTGGAAATCGCGGGATAATCAGCCAGTGGGTTAAAGGAAAGGTACGAAGAAAGCTTAAACTTACTCTAATCATTCGAACAAGTTCCAAGCCTTGGGCTCTAATGGATTCTTGCCGCCGCCTTTCAACCAATTCTTCCATGCTCAAGTAATAATCCGGCTTTCGTAAGTTGTGGAATTCAGAAAAGCGGTTTTCCTGAAAAATTAAAAGAAAAAAATAACAGAATCAAATTGAAAACCACTCTAGGGTTTAATGACACAAACACTGTATTTACCCTCCTTGTGGTTATCTCGACGAGTTATCTCGTTATTAGCAAAACAGACCAGATCTTGATGGACGAAATATATCAACGTTGGAAAAGAACTGACCAGATCTTGATCTCTTCACCAAATGAAAATCGACTACATGTTGATGACGAGCTATTTCGTTATTAGCAAAATTGGTAAGATCATGTTGGACGATATATCTCGTCGAAACCACTTGAAGGGTTAATAACCATGGTTATGTTCACACAATAAATTGATTAAAAGTGTTACAACTCACTGAATAATCACCCGTAAGAGAGCTTCTGCTCACGCTTCTATACATAGGAGTTGGTCCTAGTCCATAATCCATAGGTCCCAGGTCGTTCATTCTGCCTGTGAACAGAGACGCCCTGGAATGTGATCTCTGCATCATGCCGTAACCTCCACCGAAACCTCTATCGTACATGGCAGGCACAGGCGAGGTGATTGTGTCCATCCTGTCGCCATACTGAAACCCATGTCCGTTGTTCATCCTTCCGAAATAGGCATCCTCTTCGACTTTCTTTCGCTCCAAGTAGCCCATCAAGTCATCCGTCTGAGTCTGGCAAGCGGACTCTTTTCGGGAGTTGGACTTGCTGTTGGATCCACTTGAGGCTGAAACCGTCGTTTCCAACTGCGGACTTTGAGCTGTAGGAGAGTTGTAGGCATCGGAATTCGCTGACGAAGTGGATGCTCTCCTTGCTTCTATTACGCGATCCATCTTCGAAGTTCCCGTCTGAGTTTCTGTAGATGTCGATGTTGTGGATTTCGTGGGTTGCTTGGCGGGCTGTATGTTTAGTTTATCTAGAATACTTGTTCGCATTTTGCCACTGGATTTGTACACTGGTTTGCTCTTTGCTGTGACTTCTTCTGTCTTCACTGGAGGATCTGTTTGTTTGACATTACTGTCTGGAGAGGACTTAGTGGGCAGAAAGTCTTCTTTGAGTTTCATCAGCTCTTTCAGCCCTCGATTTATTTCCTGTAAATTTATAATGTAACTGTTACAGAAAACATGTAAGGAAGTAGTGATTAAACTTTATGAAAGTATAGGATAGAAATAGAAATTGAATTATCAGTATATATTGAATATAAATAGTAATTATATTTTCTATAAATATATGAACAGAAATAGTAATTGCATTTTATGTAAATATAGAATAAATATACCTGTAAATATAAAATAAAACAACGATTTCCTGTCAATATGGAATAAAAATAGTAATTAACCTTTGGTAAATTGGTAATTTTTAATTAACGTCCTACTAGAGCAACACAACGGGCTATTGACGACGGTCCGGGATCAATCGCTTAAGGGAAAGCTATCCGAGCAAATATACCGAGGACAACACCTCGTAATTTTGAAAAACAGTCAGATGACGAGGCAACACTTGAGCTGGCACCCCACTCTCCAAACTTCCACACCAACCCAACGTGAGGACTTTCTGCCATGACAAATAAGGTGCACTAGCCGCCTCTACACCATAACGCTTACAAACATCCATGCCCGGACCCGGATTCGAAACAGGAACCTTCCCGATCTAGAGGCTAACAAATTAACCTTTGGACTTCAGCAGGTTCAGCAGTTGTACCATGATTGCGCCAAGAAAGACTTTAGACAACGGCCGTTACAAACGTTGTATCTTGAAAATTATAAGAATCGCCCCAAGAAAGAATCGATCTTGTTACATCTATAACCGCAGTCAAAAGGTTAAAATTATTGTAAATAAGAATAGAAATAGTATTTTATGTAATTATCAAATACAAATTTGAACTGAATTTCCTCTAAGTATAGAACGGAAATATATTACTTTAAAAGTTATAAAAACTATAAAATATGAAAATATGTAAAAAGCACCAGAGAAAAAACTAATTTTTTAAAACCAAATCCTAAAGAAGTTTTCAAAAGTCAAAATTTTTTTTTAAAGTTTACATTTATTCATATATTAAAAGGAGAGATTGAGCTAAATTTGTAATATTATATAAGAAATGACAAATAATTAAAATTGAAGTCAATGCGTTACGTTGCGCATAGTTTAACCAAGCTCCTTCCAATTTACCATTAAAAACTAACTTTATTAATCCTCTTTGTAGTTATTTAAGCCTGGTACGTCTCTCTCTATCATCATTAGTAAAGCTAACTAGATCGTGATTGATGATATATCCCGTCATAAGAAAAACTGACTTGATCTCGTCATCATAAAAATAATTTTGTGTCGGCGATATATCGGAGTTACTTCCTATGACGAGATTTCTCGCAATTAGTAAAACTTATCAGATCTTGATGGACGTGATACCACGTAGAAACCATTTGGAAGTTTAATGCATTCAAAAAGGAATTTAAATGGAAGTTTATCTTTAACCATTTAATACTAAGTAACATTCCTTAAATATACAAAAACTCCTTAACACTATACATAATACACCTTCATGTTTATGAAAATAGAGACCAGAAAAATAGCTAAGCAGATGAGGCGTTTTCTAAATCGCGATTTGGAAGGTCAACTTTTATTATGCACTAAATTATATTTTTTATTAATTAATCAAGTTTCTATTTTTGCTATCGTTGAAGATAGAGTAAAAATTTCAACGGATTTGAAATCGGCGGAAAATTATTTTACACCAGATCGATACCTTAAATGTTACTTCTTTAAGTAGATTAAATAAATAATATAATAATAATAATTAATAATTAAATAAATAATAAATAATCAAATGGTAAATAATTAAATAGTAAATATATTTTTGGTATCGATCTGGCGAAGAATTTTATGCTGATTTGAAATCCGTTGAAATTTTCACTCTTTCTTCAACGATAGCAAAGATAGAAACTTGAATTAGGGGTATAAAAAACATAATATAATGCATAAAAAAAAGCTGACCTTGGAAAACGTGTATTAGAAAAACCCCATGTGAACAGGGCCTAAATTGGTAAATTCCAAAGAGCTTTTAAGAAAACAGCGTATAACTATCTTATAGATTTTTGGCTTTGTCTATTCTCACTGCAAAAATAAAAAAATGCTCATTCTAACTATAATTAAAATTTTATAGATCTAGATGCAATGGTAAAATACATTTAGCATCCTGAAATCAAATTATAAAACGTTAAGTTCTTGTCCTTTAAGTTGATAAATAAAATTTTGTTAACATGGTGAATCATCATAGCTTGTTATCGAATGAATGTACCTGTATTGGTGGATACTTAGGAAGTTATTTGGAATGAATGAAGTTTCATTAAGAAGTGTCATGGTGACGGTATATCATCAATAACAACTCGCAGCTTAATTGTCTTATTAGCTGAGCTTGTTAAAACATGATTCAGTTTTATCTGCACACAAGAAAACCAATAATTGAGACATTTAAACGAAAAATTATTTTTTTCGTGACATCCTGCCTTTGTTTATGTTGGATCCATTGTATAAGGCTGGGGAAAAGCAGAAAAGTCCTTAACGGGTTTTACCGTTTCATAAACCACTTAGCTGGAAGTTATAGGCACGTAAATATATGAATTAAGGAATTTATTTGTGTAGAATACTTTAAAATATATGTAACAAATTATTGAAAATGCTTGAATTCCCCCAAAACGTTATTGTGGCCGCCATAGATTACAAGACCTTTAAATTTCCCGACAACGAAACAGGACAACTTGGTGGAGTTGACGGCAAGTTCCTCAACCTTCTTTCCCAAAAACTTGGGTTTCGAATCAAGTTGGTCACACCCGAAGATAAACAGTGGGGAAATCCTGCCGAAAACGGAAGCTGGACTGGACTTATTGGAATGGTAAACCAAGAGAAAGCAGATATGGCCTTAGGCTTGGTCACAATCACTAAAGATAGGAGTCAAGCTGTTGATTTTACCATTCCTTACTCGATTAGCGGACTTACATTTACCACTGAATGGCCTGAAATGATACCTAGAGAGTACGTCTATTTACGTGCATTTGATCTTACAACTTGGTTGAGTATCTGTGCAGTGTTGTTTGTTATTCCTATTGTTATGAAAAGAACGCTCAAGACTAAACGCTCCTATCTGGATCTGTTGGTGGCCGTCTATGCAAACATAATGCAGCAATCCGTGTCAATAAAAGCGCTTGATGGGAAATTTGTCATAGGTTTTTGGTTCCTGATAGTTAAAGCAATTGCGGTGCTTTATTGCGCTGGTGTGTCATCTTTTTTAACCGTTCCGCTGATGGAAGAACCACTCAGAGGTTTCGAAGAACTTGCAAATGCAATCCTTCGAGGCGAATATGCTGTCTATGCAAAGAAAGGGTCTTCGAGCTTGGCATTAATGGAGCAGAGTGGCAGAGACCACATATCTCAGATTGTAGAAATGATCAGAGCGAACAAGTGGTTCATAAACTCCATGGAAAACCCGGATGGGAAACTACAGGGTAGGAAGATAGCTACTTTAGAGCCGAGGTTGGAATGGTCTTTGATTCATGGAAGACCACCTCTGTCAGATAAGTACATTAGTAACGAGGATTGTTCTTTAGATCCAATGGGCATCGCCGTTCGGAAGAGTTTTTGTTGCAAAAGCGCTCTTGATTCTCTCATAGTAAGAATGAAATATTCAGGGATTTATGAGAAGTTCATCAGTGATGAGTTGCATATGTCCTGGATACAGTCTTCCAACACAAGAATGGAAACGAATACCGATAGACCATTATCTCTTGGTGATGTTTCAGGAGCACTTTATTTACTTTTATTTGGATACTTAGTTTCACTAGCATCGTTTTTATTCGAAATAAGCACGTGTAAAAGAAAATCTAATGTATTTAAAGTATATGAAATAGGTTAAGTTAATGTTTCAGCAGCGATAGGACACTTTCTCTCGGTGATATTTCAGGAGCACTTCACTTACTTTTATTTGGATACTTAGTTTCATTATCAGTGTTTTTAATAGAACTAACCATCTATTAAAGATAATCAAAGTATAAAAAGTAATACTTATAATAGGTAATGCAATAGTTGAAATATGTTATGTCAATATATTTTAAAGTAAAGTGGGCTTGATAATATTGTGTTTCGATTGATATGTATGCCTAAAATAATTGTGTTGATTGGACTAAACGTTGTTAAAAAAAATTTAAGTTTACATTGTTTTAGAAGACAAGGTTCATTTCGTTGGCTAATATGTGATACCTTGGAAATACAAAATACTACCAATTTTACTGGAGGAGCAAAAAATTGTTTATAGAATCGACTACTATGTATCACTTATGCACTTTTTTCTGTCTTGTTGATCTGATGAATGTGAGGTTTCACTTCACTGATGCGCCTATTTTTTAGGAAACTCATGGTTCGTAGAAAATAGGCGCGTGGACGCATTCGAGAAATTGGTGTTACAAGGTATCACATATTAGCCGACGATTTATTACTATCTTATACACCAAATATTATATAAAATCTTGGTATAAAAACAATTTATTGCAAAAAAATTATAAGAAAAGACGCTTGAAAAGTGTTTTATGAACCACAAAGGTATATAACACTTTTAGTGGATATTATTGAGAGAGAGAGAGAGAGGAGTTATTTTGTGTCATACTACAGTTTTCAATATTAAATTTTCCGTTGATGTTAATATAAATCAACTCGTTACCTGTGTATAAAATATCTGTATGAACTTAAAAAGTATTTAAAATTTTTTTTCTAATCCAACTAGCGCTACATACATAAATCACTGTTGATGTTTATAATTTCAAGTGAAGTTTAATCTATATTTATCCGTTATAGTGTATAGCAACTATAAAGTAATAGAAACAAGAAGTAGTTTTCCTACATGCAGGAAGTGTCATTTCAAGCGCCACTAACATTTTCCGAAAATAAAGTAAAGTGCTTTGTGATCCATAATGTAGGCTCTTTTTCTACACGTACATGCTAATAAGCATATTTCTTAAAATTTCCGTATTATTGTAACAGAATGTTTTTGAATTGTTAATATATTTATATCTTGTGCTTTACTAAAGTAATTATTGTTCTTGATTTTTTAACATTGAAATTGGTTTCGGTGAGCTACTGCAATGTACGATATTTTTGACTCGTTTATAAGGAAATAATGTCTTCAAAAGAGTGCAGGAATATTTTTTAATGTTTTTTTTCGTGTGTGGAAGCTAACATAGCAGCATATGAAAAGGGGAAATCCTTAAGTAGTGTATAGTACTAAATTCTCACAACCTAGAGAAAGTAAAACAATAAAATGGTATCGTCTACTTTTATACTCATTATTGTCTTATAAATAAAAACAAATTAAATACCAGATTCTTCACTAATTCTCAACCAAATTGTGAGATTTTCAAATTGTGTACAACATGGCTCAACATTTTAAAGCTTGTTCCTACATAGAGATATATTTTATGATTTTAAGAGTCTCATGGTTTTTCCTCATTTATAATTAGTTTTGTGACATAATAATTCTAGAAATGCCAATGAATTTATACGGATTTAATCTTGTCAAAATTTCAATACTCCATTAAAGTTCCAATATCTATTTAAATATATAGATGATAGAGAATTGGTTTGGAATCTGTAGCCAATTCATTCTTAAAAGCTCAACAATGTGTAAAAAATACTTTTTTAATACTATAATATCACACATTCTCTTAAAGGATTACCTATGAGTGCACAAATTATTTATTTAAACATTGCGAATTATTATGTTTATTATTTTTTAAATTGACTACAGAAAATGTTAGCGTAAAATTACAAACCATTATTACCGATTATTTTTCCCTACGTAAAATGTAATTTTTAACTTCATATTACAAATACCTCCCCCCCCCAGAAAAAAAGTTGTGTATTTTTAATTTTTTTAAAACAATAATACGTTTGTTTACTACAGCGTTTCATTCTGATAATTTATATTGGACCTAATGTTTCTTTTGTAATTCTGGTTTACCCCATTTTGTACTCTGTAAACACTAAATTAAAGGTAGAACAGAACATTTCACTCCGTGATGTTTGATGAGTCGCTTGTTTACTACAGCGTTAAGACACTGTTATTCAATTGTAATTACATTTTTACATTCTGATAATTTATATTAGACCTAATGTTTCTTTTTTAATTCTGGTTTATCCCTTTTTGTACTCCGTAAACACTAAATTAAAGGTAGAACAGAACATTTCACTCTGCAATGTTTGATGGGAATCCATATATTTATTTCACTAATGTCCCAGACACAAAAATCGACGTTTGTTTATTGTCACCAACGAATTGGACAATATAAAATCAACCATTATGGGATTCATTCGTGATTTTTTCCATTTCGTCTAAATGTGTTTGATTTTATTCGAAAGATTTTTTTTATGTAGCTACATAATATTTCTAAAAGAACACAGAAGAGCTAACCACTCGTATGAAATTCTTCAGCAGTCTGATTACAGAAAGCAAAGAGAAATCCAGAAAAAGGTTTCGCATCAAAATGTGAATAGTTTTTGTAAAAATTAAATTGAAGCGGAATCTAACTGTGGTAACATGACAGAGATGCTATTTTTTCCATGCATTTCATTGGATATAAAAATTAACACCAGTGAAAGCGAAGGAAACGCTGTTTAATGTTTTCAGATAACTTTCATTTCGAGGTATGGAATCCATTTATATGAATATAGATGATATTATGTTCATGATGAATGGATTGGAGTAATCTGAAAATGAGAAACAACACTTTGCTTGAATGCGTACGAACAATTAACCATCCTGGTTGTTTCAACGAGATATCTCGTCAATCGGAAAATTGGTCAGATCTTGTTAAACGATATCTCGTCATTTGCAAAACTGATCAAATCTTGGATCAGATACCTTGTCGAATAACGATAAGAAAAAAAACTGACCACATCTTATTCTCATCATAACAAAAAATATCCAATATTTTGTGACGAGATATTACGTCAATGGCAAAACTGATCAGATCTTGATGGACGAAATATCTTGGAACTAGCCAAATTGGCTAGGTCTTGGATGAGATACCTCGTCGAATCACTTTTATTAGAAGACAATTCACCAGATCTTGATCCCATCATCATAAAAAAGCGAGAGCCGCGGTAGCAATCGGAGGGTTGGTTGCGAGTTCGAATCCAGCCAAAGACCGCCGTGAAAACAGGGGAGTGGTGCACGTTAAATCTGCAGAGACCTCAAATGTCCTCACCTAGGGGTGTTGTGGAAGTTTGGATAGTGGGGTGACAGCTCAAGTGTTGCCTCGTCATCTGACCGTGGTTAAAAAGTAAGTGGTGTTGTCCTCAGATCTTTCTCTTGGGAGATTGATCCCGGATCGTCATTAGTGTTGTGTTGCTCCAACACGACGTTAATTAAAGTACCAAATACCATAAAAAAGCGTCAATATCTTGATGGCGAGATATCTTGTCAATAGCAAAATTGATTACATCTTAATGGGCAAGAGGTCGTCGAAATCACTTAGAAATTTAAGGTGCGATTCCTATAGCGCGACTGACGCATGCGGCTGACATAGTGCGTTTGACGCAGAGCACTGCTAGAGTGGAATGTTACAGGTTCATTGGGGGTCAATTACATCATTTCTTAACCGATTTTTACAGGTAATACATCACATTAAAGAAAACAAACAGTTCTTTAAAATGAACTATAAAACATGAAAATCCGTTATGAAAGTGCTGTAATATTTTCATCGGGACGATTATGGAACTGTTTCCCACAATGCGTCAGCTACGGAAGCACCAACTATGCGCCAGCCGTACTGCAATAGACGCACTGTGTCAGACGCACTATAGGAATTGCACCTTTAAGAATGTTCAGCTATGTTAGTTTGAAAAAAGAAAAAAGTAAAACCGAAGTGTTCAACATACTTCTTCTGCTTCGTCCAGAGCGGAATTGAGAACTTCCATGTCCTGGTTGTCTCTTTTTGTGTGGATACTATCATCATCTTCCATTTTCTTCTCTGGAGAGGAGCAGCTCTGTTCCGAGCTAAGGCTCTGTGCCCTGCTGCCACCAGTGGCGGCGCTGGCCGGTCTGCTGGTCATCAAAGTCACTGTCTCCACAGCAGCTGTCTTGCAGCAGACTTGGCAGATTCGGTTGCCGGATGGGTTGATGAAAGTACAGTGATTGCACTGCCATTGGTTGGTGGGAATCCAAGCGGTTGCTCCACGATCTGGATCGTTTTGGTCTTAAATGAGAAAAATAATGTACTTATTGAAAAATTTCGAGAATCTGAAACTAGAGAGAAAATTATCAGTTTACTTGAAAAATAAAAATAATAATATAAGCGGGGAAATCGGTAAACGTACACACAAATTATACCTTTAAACTGCCTTAACCTTTAACTGCTGTCATGGGTCTCACAGAATAATTTTTGACAGGTCGTTTCCACCCCTGAAAGTGAATATTAGTCCCTGTCCAATTCAGTACCTTCCTACTAAGTCCAACAAAGCCACATTCCAAGACTGGTTTGGCTGCCCCAACTATTTTGTGTTTTACACTATTTGAATTTCCCGCGTGGTCTCTTAGACCCCTTCACTGCATTTGCGTTACCATTCTTGTCGAATAAAATCGTCTAAGTTGGAGTAGGGAATTTCGGCAGAAAGCCTCAAATGGCAAAAGACTTTAATAAAAAATGACCTGTGTATCTTACACAAAAATAAATTCAGGATATTGTTGATAATGGGTTGGAAATTGGAGTACTCGAACTTTAAAATTTCGAATTATATTATTGAAAGCGAACACGAAACGGATTCGGAAATTTAGGCAGATGAAGATGGAGATATTTCAAGTGCGTCTTCACAAGAAGAATATTTCTACAGAAAAACACCAAAACACAACGTTTGAACGCCAAAACACAGAAAAGTTTTACAGTTACCAGGGTTAAAACGACCTGCAAAATTAGGTCCGTAAGTTGAGCCTGAAGAGACATAGAATCTACTTGACTTGTATAGTAATATATAAAATGTATTTCATGTTAAGAATTGAATTACCTAAATTTAAAATGCATAAATAATAATTATCTAAAGAATCTTTCATTAATATATTATATTAATCAACTTTATTCGCAATTTAGTGAGCGAGGTCTGCGAGACCCCTCCCCACACGTTACAGTTTGTGACACAGCAGTTAAGTGTTATTACTCTTAAAAACCGTTAATACTGACGGGTGGAAGCGAACATTCATCATATGATTGGTCCACGCAATCACAGTAGTAGACTTTGGCGATTTCGCCAAACTTAATTTTTTTTGGTCATGAGATGTTACCTAAACAAGACAATAAGATGCCAAATCCGCCATCTAAGTCAGTTTTACCGAGTGCAGTCATGTTACTACATGTCATGTTGGTTACTCGTTTTGAAGCTTTTCTCAATAGCAATGCTCAATCTACTTTTAGTTCGCGTTTATGGTCACACCATAACTTACCTGTATTGGAATCTCTGGACGGTCGTCTGTCCTGTCTGTCATTCTTCATAGGACTAGAAGGCAATTCTTCCGAATCAGAATGCTTGACCACTTCTCGTTGCTTCTGCTTCGAATGCTTCTTGTGGTGAAACTGAGGACTTTTGGGTATTGGGGAAGGCATTCTTCTGGGGTCGGAGTTTCGTCGAGTGGGTTGTTTGGGAGGATCCAAATCTCGTCGGGAAGGCTGTGGCTGTTGGAATTAAACAAGGAATCTTTTGTTATTCGTCATGCTCTGATTTTCAAAACAACATAGCCAGGGTTGGCACATTTAAAGCAAAATAGTATCATTAGTGGCATAAATTTTCAAAATCAGTAGCAAAACAGTTTTCTCTTAAACCCTATTTTAGTAGCAATTAGAGTAGCTCATACACAAAATGAATAGTCTAAACACAAATTGTACTGAATAAGTACATAATACAGATGCTAATCTCTCTACAAGAAATTTAAATTTGAAAAATAAAAAACTTTTGTAACAAGTGAACTATAAGCGCAGCGTCAGCTGCAGAGCTACAAACCTCCCAACTAAAAGTGAGAACAAAAACTAAATCTAACCCCTGCTCCGATCAAGGACACCCTCAGGAGGTCAGGGAGTTATCGGTGGCGTAGAATGAAGACGCGTCGTAGCGTCCGTTATGTCGGGTAGTTATGAAAGGTTATGTAAATAGTATATATTGTGTCCACGTTATGTAAATTAGATTAATAAATGTTTGTGAGTGTTATGAGAGTTTGTCGCTTGATCGCCCGCTTCAAGGAGGAATTTCTCAGCACACGGTCACACTTTATGTTTTCTTTAAAAATATTTCATGATAATCTAACAACCACAGATTTCGATGTTTATCTTTCGCGGTTGCCACGGCTCGCCACGAAACTAAGAAAACGTCCCTTAAAATTTTTCTCCCAAAGAAAAAATATGAAGATATTTTTTCCGTTTGCTGTTAGTTAAACAAAAGGACTGCATTTTCAGACTTACGATGAGTTTGTGGAAAAGAACGCCAACTTTTCGAAAGGTCGCCAAAATTTGAAAATAAGTTATAAACTATTTTGCTTATAAAGATACCATTAGTCGCAAAGTTTCAGATACGGTTGCGAAAGATCTCCTTTTAGTCGCCAAGGCAATACTCCTTAGTGTGTTTTCAACACATTATTTTATATTTTACAATTACAATATACAGAAAACGCATTGAGTAAAACTTTACCCTTATATCTGTCCCTTAAAAGATATGCAGAGTAATACTTTTGCAACACATTTGATAATTTAAATTGTTATAATTGAGGAGAAACTCACTAGAAATTATTGAAAACATCTAAAGTAGAAAAATTGTAAACATTGGATATTAATTACATCCTGAAAACATCAATAGTAAATATCGATCGATTAAGAATTGTACTAAATGTAAATCAAGTAAAAATTATAGTAAATATAGATTAAGTAAGAATTACGGTAAATATAGTTCCAGTAAGGAATATAGAAAATGTAGAACAAGTAAGAATTATAGTAAATAGATCAAGTAAGAAAAAATTACGGTGAATTTAGATCCAGTAAGGAATATAGAATATGTAGAACAAGTAAGGTTTATAGTAAAGTACCCCATGAGGCATTACTGTTTAAATTGGAAAGGCTGGGGATTCAGGGAAAAACATTAATATGGATAAATAATTGGTTATTGGGTAGAAAGCAGAGAGTGCAGGTAAAAGGAAATTATTCACAGTGGACAGAAGTTATAAGCGGGGTGCCTCAGGGATCAGTTTTGGGACCAATTTTATTTATAATTTTCATAGATGATATAGGTCAGGGGATCAAGAATAGAATCAGCATATTTGCAGATGACTTAAAAATATGGGGGACAGTGGATACCAAGTTACAGATAGAAAATTTACAAGGGGATTTTGATAAGATATCCGAATGGGCTGTAAAATGGGGTATGTCATTTAATGTAGGGAAATGTCAAGTTCTGCATATGGGTTACAGGAACAGTGGAGCCGAGTACAGGCTGCAGGGAGTAAAGGTAAAGGAGGGAGAAACAGTCAAGGATCTTGGGGTGATAATTCACAGGGATTTTAAAATGGGTCATCAATGTTCAGCTGCGGGTAGAAAGGCTAATAGGTTATTGGGGTATATTAAAAAGACTGTAACTTCAAGGGATAAGAATATAATCTTGCCGTTATATAAGGGTTTAGTAAGACCACATCTAGAATATGCTGTACAATTCTGGGCTCCATATATGAGAAAGGACATAGAATCAATTGAAAGGGTTCAGCACAGAGCTACAAAAATAATAAAGGGGCTAGCAAATTTCGACTATAATGAACGTTTAAGTAAGCTAAACATGTACACACTGGAAAGAAGAAGGAGGGGGGATTTTATTCAGCTTTTCAAGTTTGTAAAACAAGGGGACACAGAGGGCTTAAATTTCAATAGGGATAACAGAACAAAGGGCCATGGGTATAAATTGAACAAGACACATTTTAATCGGGATTTAAGGAAAAACTACTACTTTAATAGGGTAATAGACAGTTGGAACGCGTTGCCAGAAAATATAGTTAATTCAAAGGGAGTGTACGAATTTAAGACACAATTGGATAGTCAGTGGGAATTGGAGAATTCATAAACAAAGGACCAGCCTTGTTGGGCTTGAGCCTGTAGCTGGTCGTCAACATTTGTATTTGTATTTGCATTTGTATTTGTAAATAGATCAAGTAAGAACTACTAAATTTAGATCCAGTAAGGAATATAGAAAATGTAAATCAAGTAAGGAATAAAATAGATTAATCAAGTAAAAATTATGGTAAATAGATCCAGTAAGTAACATAGAAAATGTAGATCAAGTAAGAAATATAGAAAATGTAGATCAAGTAAAGGTATAGTAAATAGATTAAGTAAGAATTACGGTAAATATAGATCCAGTAAGGAATTATGGTAAATAGATTCAGTAAAGAATATAGAAAATGTAGATCAAGTAAGGACTCTAGTAAATAGATCAAGTAAGAATTATGGTAAATATAGATCCAGTAAAGAATATAGAAAATGTATATCAAGGACTATAGTAAACAGATCAAGTAAGAATTGTGGTAAATATAGATCCAGTAAGGAATATAGAAAATGTAGATCAAGTAAGGATTATAGTAAATAGATCAAGAAAGGATTATGGTAAATAAAGATCAAGTAAAGAATATAGAAAATGTAGATCAAGTAAGGACTATAGTAAATAGATCAAGTAAGAATTATGGTAAATATAGATCCAGTAAGGAATATAGAAAATGTAGATCAAGTAAGGATTTTAGTAAATAGATCAAAAGAGGATTACCCAGTAAAGAATATAGAAAATGTAGATCAAGTAAGGATTATAGTAAATAGATCAAGTAAGGATTATAGTAAATAGATCAAGTAAGAATTATGGTAAATATAGATCCAGAGAGGAATATATAAAATGTAGATCAAGTAAGGATTATAGTAAATAGATCAAGTAAGAGTAGACGATTAGGAACCGGAGAGTTCCCAGTTAGAAAAATCAAAAATCAATCAGTGTCGTGTACATGAGGGCTAGTATATGTCAAATGTGTCGTGACCTCTAATGTCCTCCTGCTTGCGTGGAGTGGGAGGTTTGAGAGTGGGATGCCAGCTGAGGTTTTGACCTCGTCATCTAACCGTGGTTTGAAAATTTTGAGGCATTGTTCTTGGATCTTTCGCTTCGGAATTGATCGCGAACAGTCGACAATAACCCGCTGTGTTGATCCAGTGTGACGTTAATTAACTAACCCCAGGGAAAATTGGTAGTGGAAATGGTAACTAGGGTATGTTTCTACGTCAACAGACTCAGACTTGTTAGCGTTAGTAGTTCTCGTGATAGACTGACAGTAATGAGCTTTAGAGTGCAAAAGTGTGTTCCGTTTTAAATTACGGATTTCTTGCTCTGTCTGCATTAAAATAGGAAAGGAAATCTTTCGATAACGTTAGGACTGATATTCATGGTATTGCTCTCACACAAAGCCATCCATCGGGAATGAGGTTAATATCCAGAGCACCGAAACATAGTGAGAAGCGCAAATTTCAATTAGTCGATGTGAAAAGCAGCTGGTCGATATTTCATTTTCAGGCCAGCGTGACTCTTAAAATGCGACTGGGACAATCTCCAGAGTGGAAAGATGGGGGTCAAGTAGGAAATTTAGTTGATGGGTACTGAATCAGGGTGAAATTTAGTAATGCTCAGTAGGGATGTCAATAACCGTCCGGTTAAACTCATAAGTCGGTTGTTTCGTTTCGGTTAACAGGTTGTTTTCGGTGTTTTCTTGGCACGGTTATAACCGCGGTTGTTGTTTTAAAAACTACTAACCCAAAAAAAAAATACCGGCCCCGAAAATTCAAAAAAATTATATTCTTGGCCTGTGTTTATGGGATGCAAATAGTTCTTTTTTCATAGTAAAGCCACTAAAGAAATGTCCGGGAGTGAATATTTAACTGGTAGTTGTCCCTCTTATTTTATATATTAAGGCATCACTGGCAAAAATTACCCCTATTGATGATATTTCTAAAATGTTATTAGCAAAGTTGTTGCAAAGTTTTACCTCTCGTTCAAAACTTCGTTTATCCAACCCTCTTCTGTGCAAAGCGTCTCTTTCTGACCCCAGATTCAAAAAACTTTGTCTTCCACAATTGACAATCAAACAATTTTTCAAGTCAGCAAAGAGTTAACGCACTGCCTGAATCAATTAGGAAAAATTCGTCTCCTTCAGCAATACCAGAGAGTTCCGATTCAACAAACCCAAGCCTTATTTGGGCAACACATAACAAAAATTTGACAAAATCCATTGTTCCAAAATCGCAGGGTGCAGATGCTTACTTTCCCAATGAGCTCAAACTATATTTGCAGCAGCCTCTGCTGTTAAGGGTTAGTAGTGCACTTGAATTTTGGGGTCAAAGAAAGACATGTTCGCCGGCATTAGCCAATGCTAGCTTTTAAGTATTTGACAGTTGGGAGTTCAGTGCCATCTGAAAGGTTAGTATCTGCTCTGAATTCTGTGGTTTCGGATGACAGAAGTCGATTAACTAACCAGCATATATCTGAGGGAGTTTTTATAAGCAGAGTAAATAAAAAGTATTGGGTTGAATAGATAAGACAATATTAACAAGGTAACTAATGTTTGAATTATTCTATTACTTTGTGTTCCTTCATTTTGAAACAATTAAGTTTTGGTTTATTTTAGAATTAATGTGAATTTTTGAAACAGTTGCGATGTGATAAATAAAAACAGTTAACGACATTTAGCATTTTTTATATACAACTAAATAGAAATACCTTAAAGTTTTTAAAAATCAGTTATTTTTTCCGGTTATTTTATAAGCCGGTTTATTTTACTCAGTTAAACCGGGGCAGTTATAACCGGACGAAAAAAACTGGTTATTTCATGAGAGTTGACATTCGTAATGCTTAGGTGAGACACCAGTAATGACAGGCGATATGGTGTTGACCTCGTCACCTGACCGTGTTTAAAAATGACGAGATCCTCGGATCTTTACATTCGAATTGATGACGCTGTTTCCATTCGGGAAGCCCGATGTGTTGCTCCAGTAAGACTCTAATTTAACTACATTTCCACCAATTTTCTTCTAATAAAACTGCTATCGGAATAGAGGTTTAACAGCAAAATGGAATCTTGGAGGAAAATTCCTACCTTCTCGTTCCTACTTTTGCTTCGCTCCCTTTCCATCTCCTCTTCGCTCTCTTCATCAGAAGTGGTCTGTGTTGCCAAAGGAGCGATCTTCTGTAGAGGAGGGTTCCTCTCCGACGACGAAGATTTGGGACGACTCAGGGGGGAGCTGGACACTGAGAACTCCTCCTCCTCGTCGTCGCTGGTCATCTTTTTCCGTCGCCGCGTTCGCCCGATCCTGTTCAGGGAGCGGATAGAACTTGCCGGAGAAAGGGGTGCTTCCATGGGGAATGGAGCCGCTCCCCAGGGTCCGGGGCCGTAGCCAGGTGGGAATGGACCAAAGGGATAGAACTGACCTGAAAGATGAAAGGTTTGGTTTTAATGGTAAACTTTTCAGTGGTTAACCTCGCCTCCCCGTGTATTTGCCAGTCTCAAAAAGATAACCTATTGGAGACTCGTCAATTCAGGGCAAGGGACATTTTGTTTTTCTTATCCGTTTGATCTTTATTTCCCTTGGGGAAATAGGGCAGTTTTGTCTAGACGAAATATCTCGTCCTTTGCCAAAAGTGACCAGATCCTGGAAAAAATATCTCATCGAAAGGGAAGAGAGAGGTTTAAGTCTCTGAACATAATGGAATTAATGATGGGAATGAACCAAAAAGATAGAACTGACCTGAAAGACGAAAATGTTTGTTTTTAATATTAACTATAATAGTGATTTATCCTCGCCACAAAAGAAAATTCTGTTCGAAACTGTCATCAGTTCAGAGCAAGGCGTTTGTTCTTCCTATCTCGTTTTGATTTTCATTTCGCTTGGAGAAGTAAGACAGCTTTGTCTTGACGAGATACTTCGTCCTTAGCTCAAATTGACCTGATCTTGGACGAAATATCTCGTCGAAACACTTGGATGGATGCCCTCTGATTATCACAGAATTCATTAGGTAAGCCACACAATGGTCCAACACCAATCCTGCGGAACAAAATCGACTGAAATACGTATGCGTATCGATATTTATTTTGTTCAAAAATGGAGTACGCATGAACATGGCTAAGCCCTGTGTGGCCGGGCTTTGAAGCGCAATAGGTATTACTTTCAAATTTATTTAAGTCGCACTACAAGTGTAGTGACCAAATAACCGTACCTGGTGATTGAAAGAATTCTTGGAATTATTTTATTGGTCAAAGAGACTTTAAATGGTTAGATATCATGGATGGAGTTGCAGGTTTCAATGTAGAATGATGCTTCAAGTTTTATAAAACATTCAATTTTCTTGTAATTATTTGTTTTTAGAATCGAAACTCAAAACAAGTTTGCATCAACTGATAAAGTTTTACAGTTGATTCACTTCACTTGCTTGTATTAAAACTGGTGAATTTTTTTTCAACAGATGGCTCTTTAAACCCTTTGAAGGGTTCACCCGTTTGTATATCCGTTCTTGAACCTGCAGTATTCTCTAATGAATTCTAACCAGTTCTTACCAGCAATAAAAATAATTAATTAGCATTTCATTATTTTTTTAATTTTATTGACAATGTGCTGAAATCGTATCCTATAAACAGTCAAGTGATGTCACATTCGGAATAAGTTCATGAAACAAGCTTCATCATAGAAGCTTGACCACCTACATTTAGCTTGATTCCAAGTTTAGATATTGTAAGCTGTATGATTTTATCAACTAAGCTGTGGATGATCTTATTAACACTGTAAGGTCTTCAATTTTACAATAAAAAACTTACCAGGAAAAGCCATTCTGTCCACCATAACACTTTGGCTTCTTTTCGCTCTTTTCCTGAAAGGATATTTCTTTCCAGAATGATGCCTCCCGGAAATCTCTGATTGATCACTGAAATCGCCATCTGTGGTCGTTGGTTGGCTGGACAAATTGGCGAAAGATGACCCAAAGTATTGAGGATAGTTGGGATACTGTGGATGGTACATTGGATATGGAAAATGAGGCATGTGTGGATTCATGGGATAGTGTGGATAGTGAGGAGGTGGCATTCCTTGTCCTGGATACCCGTCCATGTTGTTCAGGTTCTGGAGATCAGTTGCGCTGGAGCTCTGGTGCATGTTGTTGGTGAGGTTTCCAGGTAATCCAGGGCTACGTAATCAAAAGGACATTTTAACGATTTGTCATTGCTCGGACTTGGGAGTAACATGGTATTTATACCAATGAAAATAGAAATTGCCAAAATGTATGGTAGATAGGATACATGAAACATGGGCCATATTTGTGCAATCTTCGTCAAAGATAAGGCATAAACCGTCAAGTTAAGTACATGCATGCAACAATGCTGAAACATTAACCCCTAAAAACTACTTTTAACCTCAAATATGTACCTTAACCCTCCTGGTAATTGTTTCGACGAGGAATCTCATCATTCGAAATGCTGGCCAGATCTTGAGGCATTTCGACATAAGAAGAAAACGTACCGTTGATTTTGTCATCATCAAATACTGAAACGATCGTCATCATTTAAAAAACTACCCACTGAGTGGCCAGCCCGACGTTGCCCGTTCCAGTTGCTTTTGTGGGGTTATTGGTTTGTTTCGCAAACCAAATAGGAGTTCGTAGCCTCTTGGGTAACAGCCATAACAGAGTTGCCCGTGACAGTTCTTTTCTTAGGAGTCATATTGCCTGTGGTGTTGGTTTGCTTCGTAAACCAAAAAATATAAATAGTTAATTGAAAAATTATTTATTACAAGAAAATCAAAAGTATCTATCTGGTCTCAAATTTTCCGCAGATTTCAAATCCGTTGAAATTTTTAATCTATCTTTAACAATCTCGATGTTGAAAAAAGAGAACTAAATAATGCCAGCCAAAAAGTTTTTCATAATCTTTGATTTCTTTTGCTGAAATCGTAAAAGGGCTGGAAATGTAATCTGTTTGTTTTTGGAGTGACCACGGTGATGTGACTTCAACACGAAACTTTCTAGGACCACAGAATTATTTGTAAAAATATCATTCGGTGATATTCCTTTGTAAGGAATAACTACAAGTTTCAACGTGGAATAAATATTTCATTATTATTCTTTCATAAATTAATGATAAAAGCGTCGTATAGTAAAAGTTTATGTTCTTCAGGGATCAAAAGATTAAACCAGATTAAAAATGTTCTTACCCTCCGGGGGGAAAGAAACCCTGTTGATTTTGTCTGTTCAAAGTGTTGAGTTGAGGATTTCCTGCTAATCTGTTACTGTCCCAATTGTTTTCATCGTCACTGAATCCTCTGTTTCTGTTCATGAGAGATGGATCCAAAGTGCCATTCCGCATCTGTTGACGAAAGGAACAAAATAAAACCCCTGAGTATTTCAGTTTAATTTCTTTTGTACATTAGAAACCTTAAATCACATATAATATGCTTCATGTAAAGCTATATTTCTCAAACGTGTTTCAAACCAGCATAAGAGAAATGAAATGCCAGTTTCTGAGTTATATATTGAGTTCTGTAGAGTTGTTGAGTTATGTTCCAAACTAGAATATTGAAACGATGTATCTCGTCTTACTTTAAATTTAAATTGTTTAATTAAACACGTTGTTGGTGGGGGTTAATAAATAATATTTATTAACCCTTCTGGTGGTTGTCTCGAAAAGGTGTAGTAATTATCAAAACTTACCAAATCTTGATCTCGTTGTGATGAAAAAAAATGGCAATATCTTGATGACGAGGTTTTCCGTCATTTACAAAATTGGTCAGATCTTGAAGGATGGAATATCTCTTCGAAACCACTTAGAGGGTTTTCAATTGACACGGGAGAGAATTATACCCTGGGAGGAATCGAACCTTTGCCGTCTATAACTATCTGGTTGCTAACACAGTGACAAACCCATTGAACCACCAGAAAGCTCATAAAGTTATTTCCTTCCCGAATAACGCATTCTTACTGAGATAAATCAGATGTAATGTTTTTTAAATTTACTTCGTACTTGAGCATACGAGGAGCATACTTGAGCAGACGAGCAAAGATACGAGGACAACGCCACGCTCACCGCGCTTTGGACCACGATCAGATGACGAGGCAACACCTGAGCTGACATCCCACTCTCCACACTTCCACACCAACCCAATCTGAGGACTTTTGGCCGTGACAGATTTAAGGTGCATCAGTCGCCTCTACACCATACGCTTACAAACATCCATGGACTGACTCGAATTCGAACCAGGAACCTTCCGATCTAGAGGCTAACACCTTAACCACCAGACCGGTTGGTCGGCGATATACCGGTTAAAACAGGCCAGATTGCTTACATATATAGAAAGGCTAACATTGAACTTTAATGATATAGCTGTGTAGTAACATATTCACTTATCTAGAATAATATGTTCGTATATTAGTATTCATGACAGTCACAGAGCATCTAAGCACCTTCTGGCATATCTTATAAAATTGAAAACACATTGTAACATGTATTTTTCACCTCTGATTGCATGGAATATTTTATTGTACATCGCGATATTTAATCAGCGCAAACGGTCTGAGTGTTACATTTACGGCTTTGTATTCTATGCTTAGTCGGCTATCTGAGGTATCACAAATTTTGAGGTCATCGTAGTCATTCTGGCAACGTTACAAGTTCTTAATCTGTAATAGAGTTAAGTGCCAAGGTTCCTGTTCTTGTTTTCCACCAGGATTTCTGTCCCTGTTCCTAGTTCAAAGAATAGAATGAAATTAACATATTTGATAAAGTACCTTGACTTCATGGTTTCTTCATGCTGCTTTGGCATTATCTTCATTCAGATTAATAAACTATGGGAAATTTTGGTGTTATAATTCTATACTCCATAATTATTGCAATACTACCCGTTGAGATAAGAATATAACGAGTTATAGAAATCACTATTCACTATTCCTTTGCTTATTATATTCTTTGCTTATTATAATCTTTTTTTTCTAATCGTAAATTAGAAGTGCTTATTGAAATATACCCTTTCTTGTTCATTACTTACAACTAAATATACTCAGAATTGTAATTCGATTAATAAATTTCACAACTCAAAAATACACCTGTCCCAAAAATTATCTCACAAAAACTCTGTAATACAGAACTCAAAAACTCGTATATAAAATCTCAATAAATAATTCTACATGGAACTAAAAATCAGAGATATTTCTGTTTTTTGTCAGATGTAGAAGACTGCACATTAATAAATAATTTATTTATACTATCGTATGTGCGTTTTCACTAAGTTTCTTTATAAATATTACTTGCGTTTCTATTTGCTCTATCACAAATATCAATGCTTTTTTCACTTTTACTTACATCTATGTCATGGTTAAATATTTATACATTGTGAGCAAGAAAGTTGTAAAAGTATTTAAATATTTTATTTGACTTTAACCCCATGACAGAGCTTAAAAGTTATCTGTGTTTTCGGACGTTTGCCTTTTATATAGTGGGATAAACTATCTCCAAAGTAATGCTGAAATATATCAGAACAAAAAAAATTCTGAATAGTAGTGGGAAATGTATATTTGGTGTTTTCTCTTATCAAATAGACTTACATTTCCAGTATTGCTTCCAGGGGACCTCTCAGGAAAGTTTTCTTTATCCCTTGAGAATTCATTTGGTTTCATGGATCTCTGAGGCAACTGTGGTGCCTTTTCCTCAACTGTGAAAATAATTTTCAAACAGTTTGAAATCTGCACTTTCGCTCAAACATTTCATGCTTTTAACCCTCCTGGTGGTTGTCTCTACGAGGTATCTCGTCGTTAGTAAAACGGCCATACCTTTATGGACGAGATATCTCGTCATTGTAAAAACGCCTGACCATATTTTTGACTCGTCATCATAAAATAATCAGAAATATCTTTGACGAGGATTATTTGATGATGAGAAATCTCGTCATTTGCAAAATTGGTCAGATCTCGATGGACGAGATATCTCGTCGAAACCACTTGGAGGATTAAATGTATCAAAAATAAATGATAATGCATTTATACTTACTTTATACGTAAAACAGATTCACATCTTTACAATCAATAGCACACAAGTGTCTCAACAAAACAATGAGATTATCTTCTAATGGTTTATTTAGAAAATGTAGTAAATAAACCAAATAGAGTTTTGAATAAAGAAAGCATTTATATTAATCTTAAAATTCTAAATATTAATCTTAAAATACTTAAATATGTTAGGTAACTGAACATAAATATTTCTATCATATAAGTAAGTTTTTAAACATACATATTCATATAAGTTACTAAATAACTAAAATTTAATTGAAATGAAAGATTAAGAGATTGAAGTTATATTAATTACAAATTTATAAAAATTGATTGTGTTATCATGTTTAATCTCAATTCAAATCAGAAATATAATACATCTTATGGGATTTTGCTGATTTAATTTCAAGCTGTTCCTGCTTTTAAATAAGAACGGTTAAAATATACATTATACAAATACAAATACAATACAAATATACAAATACAAATATTGACGACCAGCTACAGACTCAACAAGGCTGGTCCTTTGTTTATGAATTCCCCAATTCCCACTGACCATCCAATTGTATCTTAAATTCGTACACTCCCTTTGAATTAACTATATTTTCTGGCGACGCGTTCCATTTATCTATTACCCTATTAAAGTAGTAGCTTTTCCTTAAATCCCGATTAAAATGTGTCTTAGTCAATTTATACCCATGGCCACTTGTTCTGTTATCCCTATTGAAATTTAAGCCCTCTGTGTACCCTTGTTTTACCAACTTGAAAAGCTGAATCAAATCCCCCCCCCTCCTTCTTCTTATTTCCAATGTATACATGTTTAGCTTACTTAAACGTTTTATAGTCGAAATTTGCTATCACCTTTATTATTTTTTTAGCTCTGTGCTGAACCCTTTCAATTAATTCTATATCCTTTCTCATATAGGGATCCTAGAATTGTACAGCATATTCTAGATGTGGTCTTACTAAGCCCTTATATAACGGCAAGATTATATTCTTATCCCTTGAAGTTACAGTCTTTTTAAAGTACCCCAAAAACCTATTACCGTTTTTACCCGCAGCTGAACATTGGTGACCCATTTTAAAATCCCTGTGAATTATCACCCCGAGATCCTTGACTATTTCTCCCTCCTTTACCTTTACTCCCTGCAGACAGTACTCGGCTCCACTGTTCCTGTAACCCATATGCAGAACTTGACATTTCCCTATATTAAATGACATACTCCATTTTACAGCCCATTCAGATACCTTATCAAAATCCCCTTGTAAATTCTCTATCTGTAACTTGGTATCCACTGTCCCTCATATTTTTAAGTCATCTACAAATATACTGATTCTATTCTTAATCCCCTGACCTATATCATTGATTACGTATAACTCAATGCAGAAAATAGTAAATTGTTGAATTTAAGTAAATTGTTAGATAAATTTTGACTTTTTTATTTAATCAACATTAGATTTTTAAAGTGAAGACTGAAGTTTTTTCATTGAATTTAAAACACTATTATTCTTGACAGATTTTCTGAAATATATACCAAAAATTAATTTTGTAAATGCTGATTTCTTAAACAATAAAATTTACTATAACAATGAACCTTTCTATGTGAAGACTTTTCAGTTCTACAAAATAAATCTAACGAAAGACGGAAAGTTTACTCTCTGTTACGCAAAAGCTTTCGCATTGGACACATTGGGATTACTTTAAAATGTAGTTAATCGTCGTTTTGGCTATTTGGTATTTATTTAAATTGGCGCTAATCAATCAACTGTCATACATCAATTTGGAATTTATTACTTAGAATTTTAATTGGCGAAGCGCTGGTAGGTAGTTAATTCACTAGAGATACACAACGGGCTATTGGTGACGGTCCGGGATCAATCCCGAAGGGAAAGATCCCAGGACACATCGTCATTTTGAACCACGATCAGATGATGAGGTCACATCTGAGCTGACACTCATTCTCCAAACTTCTACACCCCGTCAACATTGGGACATTTGTAGCCAAGAGAGATTGAACGTGCACCAGTCCCCGCAAACAGGATGGACATTAGTTGGATCGAGTTTTGAACTCGTAACCTACCGGTTGCTGATCCCCTACTCTTCCAAAGGTAACTGATTTCTCATTCGTAATACGTTCAGGAACAAATTCCACCACAAAAGCTCTACCACCTACGTTTAGCTCGAGAGAAAAACCTCTGATAGAACAATTTTATAACACTTGACAATATTTATTTTAAAAAAAAAACAGTTTGAATATAACTGAGTAAATACTAGTGATGTGACATCGACAGCAAAACATCGATGTTCTGAAACAACGATGTGCAAAATTAAAACATCGATGTTGATAGTACATCGTCCCAAAAACATCGATGTTTTTTTAATTTAGTGTATTTAAACTTTTCCCCCTCCTTCTTAAAACTGTTTTAGTTACTAGTGATGCGACATCGACAGCAAAACATCGATATTCAAAATTAAAACATCGATGTTGATTATACATCGCACCAAAACCATCGATGTTTTTAAAATTCAGTGTATTTAAATTTTTTCCCCCATTTCTTAAAATTGGTTTAGCAACTATTGATGCGACATCGGCTCCAATACATCGATGTTTTTATAAAACATCAATGTTTTGAAAACATCGACATCGATGTTGCTTCCCTACTTTTCAGACTCTTCACCCTTGGCCACTTTGGTCTAAAAGTATGTTCAATTTGCTAATTATAAAAATTATGCGACTTGGTTATTTTTAAAAATTTTATAACGGTACTTTTTTCATTTAAAAATAAAACATCGACAACGTAAAAACATCGACAGGTAAAAACATCGATGCTACAAAAATATCGACTCCAATACATCGATGTCACATCCCTAGTAAATACGATTTACTCAGTTATTTTCAAACTCTCTCTATACAGTAGTGGTTCGATCTATAGAGCAATGGTTCTTAACGCTCTATAGAGCGGTGGTTCTTAACCTGGTGTCGTGCATCCCTGCTGGTGCGAGAGAGCGATTTCAGGGGTACACGAGTGAAGTTTCTAAACTTCCGATGGAATGTGCCGCCTGTGAAAAACTAGCGAACGCTGCGTCGACTTTAGGGACTCTCACTTCTACTCTCTCTCTCTCTGCCTGTGCCTCAGCCACTGGGGCACACAAACATAAGCGATGCTGCTTAGAAGACGGCACCAAAATGCACCAGGCTAAAAAACCTATTAACTGAGGAATATTTTACTCTACAGAAAAAAGCATTTTTAGATTGTATTAATTATTTATTTTACAAATAAAATTCGAAATTGCGATTTTAATGAGAATAATTATTCATTAAAATGATCTTTCGGTCGGAAATTTCATCACTTTTGCACATAAAAACAAATGCAGTAGACTTTTTAAATGCAAATTACGACTGATGCGTGTTTTTTTAAAAACTAGTAGTAGTTTTTTTAAACCCCGTGCTCGCTGTCGCTCGTCAACACATGATGATATCTGCGCAATCATATTTATTTCGATTCGAGAACTATACTTTTCAACAATGAGGGGAAGGTTATTGCTTCATAATCCATCCCCATTTGGATCGCTGCTGGATTGATCCTGGATCTGTATTAAGACGTTAATTGAAGGTCCCCTTCCCATTGCAATATTTATCGTATGCACCCGAGTAACGGAAAATTGCCTACTTTTTTTGCGAGATTAGTAGATCCGTATATAAGCCGACCCCCGTACTTTAGCTTTAGAAAACGTTCCAAAAATTCTCGACTTGTACACGGAAATATAGTGTAAATAAAAACAAAATGTTTTTTTAAAATGTCAAGAACAAAACATCTCATTTCCACACGAAAAAGGAAATATTTTAGCGTAACATATTGTTAAAATTGATCGTAATTTTTAATGTTTTAGCTGATCCGTGTTATTTGTTGTAATAGTACTTTTAATTTTTTCATATTAGACTGTTGCTATTGAAACGGCAACCGAATTTGCCGGTTTTTATGAAAACATTGCAAACTTTCTAGAGCGTACGCTCAAACTTTATGAATTAATTAACTGAAAAATAGAACTGTATTTATCGTCTGCACGTGCTCCACATTCATTAGCCAGTTCAACCGCAAGACTCGCATTCACGTGACTCTCTATTCGACCAATCACAAAGCGAATAAGCCTGAAAATGCCCGACAAATTTTTTTTATAATAGATAGAACGGAACATTCAAAAGTATTATTATTAATAAACAACAACGTAGCTATTAAAAATTGAGATATCGCGTTGCATATCTCAATTTAGTTCATAAAAATTTAGTTCATATAAGTGTAGGTGTTTATTTTTCAATAAATAAATTATCTTGCAATAGAGGTAATTTACTATGTAAAGAAACAGAAACACATTTTTCAAGCTTAATTTTAGATTCAAGGATTCGTGGTTCACAAAAAAGTTAAGAATCATTGCTATAGACTAATATATATAACTAATACATATACTACATACTAGACATATATAACTAATACATACTTCTCTTGTGTATGAAGGAGAGATCGTGTTTCCCTGACTGTAAGCTCTGCTGCATATCACTGTTTTCGTGGCCATTAGTATCGGGTAGAGGAGGTAGAGGTCTGTTGCTCATGAATTTCTTGATATTTCCTAAGCGGTCTGTCCACGAATATTCCTTCTTGGGTAGAGGTGGGCTGTGCTGCTGGAAATAATGAAAACTTTAACAGATTAAAATAAAAGTGGATTATTTAAACTCAAGGACAATCGTAAATGTGTTTCTTAAAGGTCTTCTAAAAAATAACTGTTGTAGCGTCAAGGTTCCCTTTCTTAGAAATTTCATCTCTTATATGAATTCGTCGTCGATCAGGGATACGGCGGGCGAGTTTAAGACCGGAGGGGGGGGAATGAATGTCTTGTAGCCCCTCATTTTTGAGCTGTTAACAAGCTCGTTAGCAAGGTATAGGGTAGTGATGACGAACCTATAACACGCTAGTCAAAGGTGACACGCCAAGACATTTTAGGTGACATGCATCGTTTACGGGCGGTGAAATTTTATACGAGATTTAGAGATTAACACTTTTAAGTACTTTCCTTGAGTAAAAAGTGTATTTTGAGAAGGCTAACACAACTGTACAAAACGAAATGGAGCCCATGCGTATGAAGTGCCAACATATTGTAAATACGTTACTTCACCAATTCGGATAAAAGATTTAACCCTTAACTGCTGTATCACAAACCGTCTCATAACTACTGTGATGGGGTCTCTCAGACCTCGCTCACTAAAGTGTGTATAAAGTTGATTAATATAATATATCAATGAAAGATTCTTTAGATAATTATTATTTATACATTTTAAATTTAGTTGATTCAATTCTTAACATGAAATACATTTTATATTACGATATAAGTTAAGTAGATTCCATGTCTCTTCAGGCTTAGCTTTCGGACCTAATTTTGCAGGACGTTCTACCCCGGAAAATGTAAAACTATGTTGTGTTTTGGTGTTCTAATGCACGATTAGGTTCCCCCCTGGCATCCCATTTTAAATTATTTTTTTCTGTAGAAATATTTTCTTGTGAAGACGCACTTGAAATGTCTTCATCTTCATAAATTTTCGAATCCGTTTCGTGTTCGCTTTCAATAATATTATCCGAAATTTCACTGCCCGTGTACTCTATTTCTGACTAATTATCAACAATATCCTGAATTGTTTTTTGTGTAAGATACACAGGTCGTTTTTTAGAAAAGTTTTTGCCATTTTAGGGTTTCTTCCGAAATTCCCTACTTCCAAACTTAGACGATTTCATTTAACAAAAACGGTAACAAAAATGCTGTGAAGGGGTATAAGAGACCACGCGGGAAATGCAAATAGTGTGAAACACGAAATAGTTGGGGCAGCCAATCCAGTCGTGGAATGTGGCTTCTGTTGGATATAGTAGGAAGGTACTGAATAGGACAGGGACCAATATTCACTTTAAGGGGTGGAAACAACTTGTCAAAAATGACTCGGGGTCTGTAAGACCCATGACAGCAGTTAAAGGTTAATGAATTTAAAAGCCTAGAACAGACAATTAAAATAATTATGTAGCCTTATGTAGTAGCCCACAGTTCTTTGGGATTAAATTGTTTCCAATTGAGGCATTTTGATGATTTGAAGATGGAAACTTGCAGAATTTCAAGACAGCATCTAGTCAAGTGTGTCGATTTGAGATACAAACTTGAGAATCTGGAAATAAATATGCATCTGATGCATGGGGCTACGAACGGAAACGGACGAGATGTTCAAAAGTTGTTCAGAACATGATACCGAACCAGAAAGTTGCAGAATTTGTCCAGCATTTTCATGTGTACATTCTCTGTTAAAACGTCTTTAATTTGGGCCACTCTACCTACGTTTAAACTTGGACCAGACACTTTCTGACCACCTTTTATAATTAACTTTAACAGAATTTACAAAGTGTGAAAAAACTTTCGTACCGAAATTACACTGTTATATGTAGATTTTTCCTAAACATAAATTTTTAAGCCATAAAGCATAAACGTAAAGGTAAATTGAAAAGTCTCCAACCTCAGTTGCTGAACTAAATTAGCAAAGTTCCCTCCTTTTCTTGTGAATTTTACTATCCGCAAAATTTAAATCACAATATCATTGCCATTGAAATTCTTTAATATCTGCTGAATAAATACAATGTAAATTTAAAAAGAAGTTCCTCGTCACGAGAGAAATTCAGATTTGTATATATGTTCTATGTATTTATTTTCTAATAGGAAGAAATTCTTAGACATGTTTAAGGTAATGTGGAATATATTATGTAAAAAAGTATTTTCACAATCAATTTTGCCTTTTCTATTGATTTTCATTTAAATTAAAACGTGAGAAACATTACATTTATGTAAGCACAAACATTACATTAAGTTACTTGAAAATTTCTGTTTTCTGAGCGTAGCAATAAATTAAATCCCCAACAATCATGTGCGAATCTTTCCTCAACGAACACAGGGGAATACTTTGCAAGCACATATTTACTTTAAAATTAAAGCGAGGCATGCCACGATGATATATTTTATACAATTTTTCTACTTTCCACTTTAAATAATAAATAGAAATTTTTCAGTGTAAACGAACAAACCGAACGGTCTGTGAAAAGTTTACTATCGCTGTCCAAATGCTCTCTTATAATATATATTCCCGGTCAATCTAAAATGCAGTTTATCTCAGTTTTGATGTGGTGATTAACTAAAGTTTATTCAACCATTTTACTTTATCACTACTTTCAGAAACCAATTAGGATTTCGTTCTTTAGAATTTTTATTGGTGAAGTACCGAAATAGTACTAAAAAGCAAGCCAAGGGACTTCATATTCGGAATATCTACTGGAAGTAGAGTATATATAGTGGAAACAATACCACCATATATACTCCGAGTTAATCTAAAATGTAATTTACCGCTATTTTGGTGTTTAATCTTTAGAGATGGCTAATCAACTTCCAAAAACCAATTAGGGTTTCGCAGTTTGAAATTTTTATTGGTGAAGTGCTGAAATCGTTTTACTAAAAAGCCAAGTGACGTCAGATTCGGAATATCTACTGGAAGCACTACCGCCACCTATATTTAACTTGACAGAAAATGCCTCTAGTAACAATTAAATCCAAGCCACTTACATCAGACGACGGGCTCCTCCTTCTAAAAGTGTCGAAGAAAGACTTCCCGGGTTTCTTCTTCCTCGGTGGAGGCAGGGGCATCTTGGAGGGGTCTCCTGGAGAAGTGGGCAGGTGGGCGATTTTCATTGGCAGCACAGGTCGGGCCTGTGTGGTGGGAGGGGTTGGGTCGACGGTCTTCCTCAAGTGGAATCTCCTCTTGGGATGCCTGTGGTACATGTCGTCGCAGGAGAGACAGAAAATTTGACAGCCGCACTTGTCGCATCGGACCGCCGGTTGGGAACAACCGCAGAGGTCGCAGTGGCGACCATCCCTTGGCCGGTTGGCTGGAATTAGAGAGAAGAAAATGAACACCTTCTTGAATTTATTTACGCAACATTTGTATATGTATATCAAGCAATTTTTCTTTCAGAGATATTTAAATAGCACTTACTCATTAATCTAGACCTGCGATTTTCAACCCTTTCATGATTTGGCATATTTAAGGCTCTCGGAGCAAAAGTGGCTCAACCAACCCAAACCCGAAAATTTTGTCATTACCTTTTATTAAGACCTTTTATTCTTTTTGAAATGTGCAGTTCAAGTCTTCTAAAATTACAAAATAACTTATTTTTGATCACTGAAAAACACATTTTAAGAATCTTAAATCCTACTGTAGACAAATAAAAATAGATAAAATCGAGTGCCAAAAAAATCGCATTTATCTATATTGGGTATGCTGGTGGATTATGCCACTCTTGCTAATGTATCTTAATCATAGTGTTTATAGTAATACAAAATCTATATTATATTTTTTGCCTATCTGAAGGAAAGTAAGTATAAAATTTTGATTGATTTACAGTAAAATTCTAGTCGAAAATTTCCATTTTTGCTTTAAAGTGGGTTTGAAATAATCAATTTGTTTTACTTTTGTAAAAAGAATAGTATTAAAATTATTTCATACTGGTATTACTTGAAATAATTTGCGAGCACACATGTTAAGTAATAGAACCAATTTATGGAAGTGAAAAAAATACATTTTACTTCTTTCTAATCATTACATACTACGGACCGTTTCACCATACTTTAGGTACGCCAGTACCATTTCTGTGACACGCTGGATAAAAAAATCTGATCTACTACTAATAACTACCTCATAACTAAACCTATTTGATACAAGTAAATTATCATAAACGCATACAACGGATTAAATTACAACGAAACTTCAATTAACGAAGCTAATGTTATATTAAGAGGGCTTGTTTGCCGGAAATTTTTGCATTCCATACGAACGAGCTTTAAAAAACTCAGAAAACAAATTAATGCTGAAATACAATTCAGAGAGTGGTGAAAACTTTCGTAGTTAGAGCTGTATATTGATCCAGCAGGCTAGGATGGAAATGCTCAATTGCAATAGTTCTATTTTAAGGAGACCAGTGCATTCCTATCTCCTTAATGCTAAAATGGTCACATTTTAAGGAGCATTTTCTCAGAATCTTTTGTGTGTATTGCTTTGAATTTTTTTATACAGGTTTTGAAGACACTTTTAAACACTTCAAAGCAGGGATTTTTAGAAAACTTTAAATAAGAAGTTTAGAGATTTCTTTTTCCTTCAACTCATATTTTTTTTATGAAAAATGACCATTTTTCATCCTTTTCAATAGTCAAAATGAACTTTTCTGAGCAGATAAAAAAAATACCTGTGTTAAAATATGTTTTAGGGTATGTTAAACTCGTAAACCAATTTTTTATATTTGCTCGACTGCACTTTGAAAATATGTTCCTTTATGGAAAAAATGCACATTTTGAGGTATCGAAGTTTAAAGCATAAAATTGACCTTATTTCAGGTACGTAAAGGTATTTCATAAAATTATTTTAAATACTTCTATTCAATGTATCTGCATAAATAACAAATGTTTATAAACAGAATTGTATAAACATTTATTTAAATTTATGAAATATAATCGAAATTTTTGAGCACTGGTCCCATGAAATATAATGTGCACTTCATGTATGAAAGTAAAATGGATATAACATGAATTAAAATTCAAACTCTTTGAATACGAAAGGAAATTTCGATTGTCTTACTTCAAGAAATCAATTTTCTCCAAGAATTTATTTTAGTGCATACTTTAATGATAATAATAATTATCAGAAAATTTAAGGGAATACGGTGCCCTAAAATTGATCAAATTTGTTGACATTTTTTTAGGATTTATTAATTCTACAACATTAAAGAATATGTGCGCAAAATTTTATAGCTGTAGCTACATTATTAAGTGTTGTATTAAAGTTTTTCTATCGAATGTTAGGACCGAAACCGGGAGTATTTAAAACTTCAAAGTGCAATTTCTCAGCTTTTCATAACTAGAATGTATTTAAAATGCTAAGGCTTTTATTGTAATTGATATAAAGATGCGAAACTTTTTTCTCTAATTATGTTACATCTGATAACTTTGTGCATGGAATAAGAATTTGGAAAAATAGTTACTTTTCAAAACTTGCTGAAATAAACTATGAATGTTTTCCGCTGTTTTTCATTGTGTTTATTACAAAAATATTTGTAAAAAATAAATAACTGTGGTACCTGTAATCCAACGCACAAAATTGTGTGGAACACTTTATATGGAAGGTAAATGAAAAAATACTTGAAAAAAATTAAAATTTGCAGATTGAGTATGAATTTGAAAATATTAAAAATACTTTTATAGAAATTAAATTTTTTTATTATTGTGAATGAGAAAACTATTTTTTTTGTAAGGCACATTTAGTGTGTAAATGAAAAAGGAACACTAAAACTTTTTTAGTGAATATCGAAATTGATTTTCCCCAAGAATGTAATTTTATGCATACTTCTTCAGTGTATATTTAGAGATAATAATAACTATCATACAATTTAATGATTTAAAATTATTTTTAACCATTACTATGCGAATGGAACATTTTATTTTGTTACTGTTTAAGTTGGGGATAGATTGGGTTGAAGAGTAGTACTGTATTTTAGCTGTAGACTCCATTTTACTCTGTGCAGTAGAGCTTAATTTCAGCAAGAACCCTCTCCTTAGTATTAAGTTAGAAAAGTAATTGGACGTTTATATTTTAACTATGATAATTCATAAAATATTGCTCAATCCACAGTAAGAACTCACTCC
This sequence comes from Metellina segmentata, assembly GCA_947359465.1. Classification (NCBI taxonomy): domain Eukaryota; kingdom Metazoa; phylum Arthropoda; class Arachnida; order Araneae; family Tetragnathidae; genus Metellina; species Metellina segmentata. Next base: position 105,935,783 of record OX375877.1, read on the forward strand.
ATATAGGAGAAAACACTCATTTATTGTGGACAATTGCACGGTATGTACAATATTGGACGATACCCTCGCATATGGCATCCATTGTTCTTATTATTGACTGTCCATTTTTGCTAGAGTTAACCGCCCGGGTTCAGAAAGGGCTTATGACTGCGACGTACGTAGGAGAACTAACAAAGTCTTTACAGAACAATTTTTCCTTAATTTTACCAAAATTTTGGCCGATTTTTTTAAAATCATAAATTACGATGTACTGCAGAGAAAGGCACGCTTCTTGCCACACCTTTTCTTTTTCTTTTCTAGCTACATAACAACCTTCCTACACCGCCCAAATGGCCACAAACACTTTATAAATAACACATCTATGTCAATGACAAATTATTGAACTTCAAAAGTTATCGACAGAATTGCAAATTCTGAAAGAATGCCTTGGTTTTAAACAAAGTAAGTTAATTAATTTTGATGTGTGTTTCATTATAAATATATCATACACCTTTAGCCGATAATTGTGAGTTCCGTCTGTTTTTGATTTCACTGCAGCTTTAAAAATTCTGACAAAATGTCTGCAGAGCAATTACAATTGCTTGGAGTTGTGATACGGAATACTGAATATAATTCTGCACCTGGAGCATAACAGTGTACCATTGCAAGTCATCTAGTAACGTCACAAAGTTATTACTACAGTAGGAAATGATCAGTGGTCTTACATATTATGTTGGTAAACGCAACTAAATATTCGCTGCAGGAACACTATGACAAAGTACCATTCTAATGGTAAGGGTTTATGACATATCGTGGGTAAGTATTTGTCATTTTAATTCGCGTTTTAGGAGTTTTAAAATTGTAATTGTATACTTATTTTGCTAATTTGCTCTATCAATATAATAATAAATTGAATATAAGTACAGAGGACAGTATATTATAAATGCGCAAGTGATAGCAGTTTTTATATATAAAAATTTCTAGAATACTTACGTCTTACATCTGTTTTACCAATCATTATGTTAGCCATTGGAAAGTGTGTTTTCAAAAGTGTTTAAAAATCTAAAAAAGATATACAAACATTAATTTTGATTCATAATATTTAATAAAAGGTATGAATCTAATTTAAGACTTTATAAAGAAGTTCAACTTTATAAGTGATATAAAGTTAAATAGGATATGGTTTTCACAATACACAAAAGAAATATTGTAACGGAAAAATTCTCAACTGGTTATTTACAAAAAGTAAAACATAATAAATTATTTTCTATAAACTTTAATTCATCTGATTACTTGAAAATAAATGTGGCTGCGAGAGTTCAAGGTAAAAAACGCAAAATATATTGTTTAACAATATAGACATTAAAGTTATGTAACAATTCATTCGTATCTTAAGCAACTGACATCTTTAAGATAAGAAGGTAAGCATGTATAATCAAAACCATTATTTATTAACTCGTTTTATATTTATCGGAATGCAAAACTCTTATGATATTTACCTAGACAGTGTAAAATCAAAGTGTAATTCCGAAAAAAAATTGAATGCATGCAGCAAAATGTCACTAGTAATACACTACATCTTTTCTTTTGAGTTGCTAACCATGAATTTCTATGCAGCAATTCACAGGCTCAGTGTGTAAAAGTTGAGTTGTACTAGTTAAATTTAATATCACAAGAGCAATGTGCAAAAAGAAATATCTTCTGAAAATTCCCTTTGTTTCGCGTTACAAATACTATATAAACTGAATTCGGATACAATAGTTTCGATTTCACGGTTTATTTTCTGTACAATATAAAAATTGTGGTCATAACGTAAAAACTTTAAAAAAAATCATCGTCTGGGGAACACACAATGTTGTTATACGTTTTAAAAGTTGGCATAGTTTCAAAATGTAAGTAAATCCCTGCGTAATATTTCAGTATATATTTATTATATGTTATCAGCGTTTCTAGCAATGAAGCTTGCTTAAAATAACACTTTTTACTACAGTTATATGAATAAAGAAAATAAATTCATGAGGCAACAAATTGTTTCTGTGGTTTCTTGAATCAGGCAATGGGCCAAAAAGAGATTCCTCCAGATGTTTATGTTGCCTCAAGTGACGTATGAACTTTAGAAAAAGCATAGACGACTTGTTTTACTCGATAACTTATCATCAAAGCAACTTTAATTTTAACCCTTCCGGTGGTTGTCTTGTCGAGATATCTCGTCACTAGCAAAATTGAACAGATCTTGATGGTGAAAATATATCTATTCATTAGAAAAATATTCTCTAAATCTTTATCTCTTTATCATAAAAAAACATCGGAAATATATTGATGACGAAATGTTGCGTGATTAGCAAATTCATCAGATCTTGATGGACGAAGTATTTGATCAATCACAAAATTGGTCAAATTTTGATGGACGAGATATCTTGTAGAAACCACTTGAGGGGTTGAGCCCCAGTCAGGTCAGGTCATTGAGGCTGTTGGTGTATTAAACTTGGGCTCGAAAAATTGCATTCATAACTGATGAGATAGAATGCCACAAAATAAAATAGAAATAGAATAACATGTGCAACACCACACTGCATGAAATATGAAATTTCTGTTAAAAGACAAAGATAATGAATTGAAATTAGGGTGAAGATTGTGTAAGGGAACATAGCTACAATCGTTTAATCCTCCTGGTGGTTGTCTCGACGAGGTATCTCAGCTTTTGCAAAACTGACTAGACCTTGATGGACGAGATATCTCGTCATTAGAAAAAAATGGTAAGATATTGATACTGTCATCATTGCAGAAAATGGCATAATATTGAGTAAGAGGTATCATTATTATTAAATTAAGTCAAATTTTGCTAAAACGACGAGCTATCTCGTCAAAACCATCTGGAGAGTTAAGATGAGAATCCGTCTTTGTGTTTCTAGTGGAAGGGTACAACATCGACATAGAGATAACCGATGAGCATAATTGGTATATTGGTATCGGAAACCATACATTATTCCTGATACAATTTTTCAAAGATATCACTTTTCCAAATCAATATCCATCAGTTCAGACGGTAACGCACTCTAAGTACTCGTGCCTGCGTTGATGCTCTCGTCATTCTTACGTTCTCCTAAATGCAATCTGCGTCGTCATTAGCCAATTCTGCTTTCCTGATCCCTTCTGAATTCTGCTTTGAATTATATACGCTTCTTACATTTATGTTCATATTTCCTTTGTAATTTTTTCGACATTATGACAATTTTCTTCGGTACAGCTTATGTATAGGCTTATAACTTTATCAATTTAATTTTATCTGTTATTTTTGCTAAACACTATTATATTTAATGTTATTCTCTTCGAATCTATCCATTTACAACGTTCTATTTTTTTCCAATCCAAAGTAATACTGCCCAAGCACAATGTGGTGTCCCCATTTTCAGTGATTAACCTAAAGCGCTACCTTCACACCAATGCACACCACAACAATCCATCATTTTAGATACGGACATAAACTCTCCAATACAGAGAAATTTGAATGATTGGATTATAATTTACAGTTAGTTTAACAACTGCCCGTATTTTTTTATCTTTAGAGTTTTCGTTGAGAATCCCCAATATACAGGACCAAATTTAACCTTTTGAATACGGATATAGATATAACAAGCGCGATTTTACCGTCAAGTGGATAAATTACTTTTATTCCATGATTCCCTTAAACTTACGAAATATCAAATCAGAGCGATTTAATCATTCAAACTCTTGATATGGATATAGTATTAACACGTGCATGAATTTTAATGTGATAGAGTATTAAAATTAGATCTCGTGTAATAAATCTAAAATAGAGTGAAACCTAAACGCTCTGCTTTCCAAAATATATATACTTCGAATAGTCCATAAAACAAAAACCATCTTAGTAAATAAATATTAAAAGTTGCATTTATAAAATTGCACAGTAGTCTAATTAGTTTATAAATATATTCATTCATGGTATTTAAAATGAGAAATCATTCCAATATTTAAACTCTCAATATTATACGTGAAGTAAAATTAATTAATGTAAACGGGCCATAAAATAATAAGATAACAAGTAGCCAACATACAATATAACAAGTAGTTTCCAATCATGATATAGAGTTTATCATATTGCTTATGAGCAACAAGTTAAATTCTTAATATATTATGTATATAGTGTATTATGAGCTCTTTACAGACATTTAAAAAAATAAATGTTTTTAAAAAAGTTTTTATTAGTACAATATTAACTTCGTGAGTAGAATTACGCTATTTTATTTAGAAGACAGAAGACTTAATTCCTTTACTTAGAATACAGGAGATTTATACTTCTTAAACTAGGGAATAGTATACTTACATTTTTAAGCTTAGAGAAAATAATACTTAAAGAATTTCCTTTCTTGTGAAGAACAGACTTATATCATTTTAAACTTTTGTCTTCTCATTTTATTGACATAAACGTACACCATGCTTTAGTGAAAATTTTCAAATATCTTGCACTTATCTAATAAATATCCTTACAGATATTTTGTGTTAATTGCAATACTTTATAATATACTTTTCACTCATACATAATTGTAAACTGAGCATAGTCAGAAATTTTCAACATATTTCAGTGTCCCTAAATAATAAATACATTTTGTCTATTATTCTTATATGTACACTATATGGACAAAAGTATTTGGACACAGCATGTTTTTCAGAAAAAGTGCTTTATTATTCTATTTAGTAACGGGTAGGCCCTTCTTTTGCTTGTATTACAGTTGCAACACGTCAAGGTATACTTTCCTCAAGTTCTCTAGTCAGGAATAGCTCGCCATGCCTCTTGCAAGGCTGTGGGAAGATACTGTTGTGAAGATGGACGTGCGTGGAAGTGTCGTACTCATCGCTCCAATTTGTTCCATAAGTGCTAGATCAGATGGAGATCGGGGCTCGGAACAGGCCAGTCATGTAAATTCACCTCATTTTCAGGAAACCAGTCCAGCATGCGTTTTACAGTATGACATGTAGCTCGATTCTATTGGAAGAAACAACCACCATCGCCGTAGTACTGCCATAGTGAAGGCAAAGCCGAATTATTCAGAAAGTCGAGGTATACGTCAGCGTTCATGATACCAGGTACATAAAGCAATGAACCAAGTACTAACCATGAAAAACAACCACACACTAAGATGGAACTTCCTCCGAATTTCTGCAGTGTCCAGATACTTTTGTCCATATAGTGTACATGTACTTAATTTTACCATTTCTCGTATCAAGTGACAGTGAAATAATGATTATAGCACCATTGTGAAACTTCATTGTAATCTATATATATAATTCTCTTACGTGGCACGCAAAAAAGACGTTATTTGTAATCGCGTTTTGGCAACACTGTACGATTGTTTGTTTATCGCAAAGTCTCGCGCATCGATTGAATTTATAGCGTTATCGGATGAAATTTTATTGACAAAAAAAAAGGAAATTTTAATGAGCTGTTGCAGTTAGTTTATAATATAAATCAAAGAAAGCGGAGGATCTTTTCAGGGCCATTTAAAAAACGGTCCTTTTCAGGGCCAACAATTATAGTTCAACAAGACGCTTGCACAACAACTTTCGGCAACAAACTCAATGAAAAAGTGTGGGTCGTTTGAGTGCTGGGAAAATGTACACACAAACAACATGCTGGGTATTCAATTTCCAAAGCAACGCTCACATTTCGAGTCAAAATTTGCACAGTTTTCATTTGAATTCTGATTTTAGAGATACTGTATATATTTTTTCTGTTATTCAGCAAATTTAGATTTGAAAAACATTTTTTTGGTAACATATTTTGTAAACAATCCTTTCTGCTAGGACACATGGCTTCAATGAGGCGAGCGAAGCGAGCATAGGTTCGCGCAGCGAACCAAGGAGGATTGCGAAGCAATCCTCCTGGGGTTGGCGAGCGTTAGAGCAGGGGCAGGCCCCCTAGTTATTATTAATCCTTCAACTGGTTTCGATGTGATAACTTTTCATCAAGATCGGATACTTTTTGCTAATGACAAGATATCTCATCATCAAGGTATTGCCGATTATTTCTTATGATGACGACATCAATATCTGATCCGTGTTCTCTATCGACGAAACGTCTTGTTCATCAACATCTGATCAGTTTTGTAAATGACCAGATACCTTGTCAAGAAAACCATCAGTAGGGTTAATTATACCTTCTGGTGGTTTACCTTCGCGTCGAAAACTGCCCTGTAATTTCCAACCTTTGGTGCGAACACCTGTCTCAAACTATCACAAGTTCTGTGCAACTTGTTTTTCTCAATTGAATCTTCATTCCCTAATAGTAATGTGGCAGTTCGTCTCGACGATATATCAGACCCTTAGATAAATCGTGGACGATAAATCTCGTCGAAATACTTGGACGATTATAAACTTTTGTTCCATACATTTCCATAAATTTAGTTGATGGGAAATATTTAAAGTAATTAAAAGGTTGGTTGGCTGATATTGGGGTTTTATGGCGCAAGGGCCATATTTTCCACTGCGAAGGCAAACAATTTCAAATACGGTTTAACAATGCGAATTCTTTCAATAGATGAAGTCAAACATATCTTGATATACATGCCATTTCACAAGTTTCATAACCTCAAAATTTAGGAAGATGTTAACATCATAGCTATTTTTGCGATTAAAAATGTCAAATTTCGTGCCAAAAAAAAGCATGTACAGGAATATTTAATTCATTACTTTATTTTGAAGAAAAGTAGTTCTGAAAGTTATCATACACTTCGGCCCGGGATCAGAAATTGCTTAAACTGCAACATACGTCGCAGAGCAGTCTTGCAGATAAATTTTTCCTTAATTTTAATCAAAATTTTGGCCAATTTTTTTCAATCATGACCTACTATGTTCTGCAGTGCAAAGTGCTTTCCTTGCCACGCTTTTTTTTCTTCTCTACCTACAAAACATCCTCCCTACACAGCCCAAATTACCACAAACACTTTATAAATAACACATCTTCAATGTCAATGACAAAATATTTAACTTCAAAAGTTGACAGAATTGCAAATTCTGAAAGTCTGTCTTGGTTTTAAATAAAGTAAGTTAATTAATTTTGAAGTGTATTTTATTATAAATATGTAATACCTATTTAACCGATAAGTGTGTCTTACGTCTGTTTTGATTTTACTGCAGTTTTCAAAATTCGGACAAAATGCCTGTAAAAAAAATTTAAATTGCATGGTGTTGTGTTAGAGTATTAGACACCGCAGGTGTCCCCCTTACCCCCCGTCCATGGGACAGGTAAAAGTGGTTTTTTGCGGACACACTGCGGAAAAGTGGTTGGAGCCCACCAAGACTGAGTGTGACAGCTTCAGGCTAACCTTTGGCTGTGTGTTTTAGCTACGGGGCACTATACTAACTTTGTTTACATGATGGGAACTTCTCGTGTGAGGGTTCCCGTTATGCAATATAGAAATAAGAAGAAAATAAAAATATAGTAATAAAAAAAAAGCAAATGGAAGAAACATCAACGTTATGTTAGTTGAGAGCTAAAGTTAAAGGTTAACAAAAAAGAGCTTCTTATAATAGAGCTCTAAGAAAAGGATCAAACCCTATAATAAGAAATGAACAGTTGAAATTAATTGTAAGCAGTCTTATTGAATGAGGATGTTGATGTTTTCCGATAGGAACTTCATAATTTGCATTATCTTTGCTTGTACTTGGTTGTTGCTTGCCGTGTTTGTCGCCCATGCCCTGTAATTTTCGTCTGTTGGTTGTGGTAGATGAATGGCGTTGTGTTGCAGAACACTGGATATAATTCTGCACCTGGGAATTCCGGGAAGCTTATGGTGAAAACATGCTATATCTTAAGATACTTGTTAACGCTGGTTTAAACTCTTTAAAAGTGGCGATTTCGATGTGACAGACATCGAACGTCCAGGTAAACTGAAAAAGTTTGAAACCAATAACCAGGTGAAACCGTTAATACTAATCGCTACCGGTAACAAATAATAATATTGAACCACGCTCAGATCGTAAAACGAACAGAATGGGCCATAAGACATGGCCATGTAATTTTACTTCATGATAACGCATCTTCACACAATTCTAAAAAAGTTAGACACTTTAAATGTTTTGCATGGGAAGTATCAACCTACCCACCGTATTCACCAGACCTTACACATTCAGATTACCACTTGTTGCGATCGATGGCACACGCACTTTCTGAGCAGCTCTTCAAAACGTACGAAGAAGTGGAAAATTGGGTCTCTGAATGGTTTTTGCCTCAAAACAAGAAAAGTTTCAACTGGGACGATATCCACAAATTATCTGAAAAATGGGGAAATGTGTAGCTAGTGATGGACATTACTTTTAATAAAGCACCTTCGATGTTTCTCTTGAAATTAACGTGTTTTCTGTGATAAAAAAAATAAATCCGAATTATTAACTGGTACACCTAGAACACACCCAATGAAAGTTTTACTGACACAGAACAGATAAATTCATTCAAGGAGGAATCAAACCAAACAGGAATCGGGCCCAACTATCAAGATTGAACTAAACAACTCAGTTATACTATCACTACTATACTATGCAGATACTATCACAGTTTAATCTAGCTGAAAAAGACTATTTTCTTATTTGTACAATACATTACGTTATCTGAAACACCTCTAATGTTTCGTCATCAATAACATGATTTACTCATTGTTCTCAGGTAGTAGTTGGCCAGTTAGACTAGACGGTGACAGTATCTCTTTTTGTTTGAAAAGTTTCGTCCAATAAAAATTGCTTCCCTTTCTGACAGTGCATTGGCGCTACGCCAGACGGTGTGCGTCCAACACTCGTTGTCTCACCCTAAAAATAGACCAGTTGCGGAAGTCGGAACGGAGGCTTTGTATTTTAAGCTTAAACGTCAAAATCGCCCCAGTAGCGTTACGGTTGTTTGCAGGGAAATATTTATCCCAAAAACAAAACTACAAGATGCTGCGTTTTGGCCTTTGCATTCATTGTAAAGTAGCTATTTGTATACATTGAAGACCTTCAAAGGTTAATTGAGATATTTTAGTACAACCTGCTTAGTTATATTTCGTGGTTTTATTGCAATTAATTCAGCAAAAGTACTTTAGTAATATATTCGCTCTCCAAGTGATTACCATCGGTATCTGACCTGGTCTGCTAATGACGAGATATCTCGTCCATCATGATCTGACCAAGTTTGGAAATGACGAGATATCTCGTCCATCGTGATCTGACCAATTTTGGAAATGACGAGATATCTCGTCCATCGTGATCTGACCAATTTTGGAAATGACGAGATATCGTTCATCAGTGTTCATCGTGATTTTTATAATGATATTAATCGTCAGAGTTTTAGAGAGATTTGTAATTTCATTATCTTCAATTAATTAAAGATATTAAGCCGAAAACACTTTTTTCTCAACCCATATAGATTGGGACATAAAATAAATATCTGAATTCTGTTACCATTAAATCCGTAAATACTCTGTATTCTAAAACAATTTTCAAAATAATGAAAAAAACGATAAAAAATTTACTTACAAATAAAATTAAGTAAAAGTTTTATTGTACATCGTGTTATTAGATGCAATTTCCATCGATACGTATATCGAAGAATAACCAGAATTATTGGTGGAAAAGTCTTTACCCTGAATGACTTGATCACGAAAACTTTAAAATTTGTTTATGATATCCATTGGTATCGCCTGATATATATAGTTGATTTATCAACACTTTAATCGTAATTGAGTTTTATTTTTGTATATAATTTAACGAATCTTTTTGGGAGCTCTACTACAGCAAAGATAATAGAAATCCTTGCAACCTACGTTATGCTTGTAATGTAATAGATTCATACCATCTACCTTACATTTGTAATATGATCCTTACAGAGATCCTTACAATTTACCCTACGTTTATAATATACGATTGTGATTACTGTTACATCAGGGTAAGCTAACGATGTTTACAAATAAAAAAATATTTGAAAGCCGAAAACTACTCAAAAAGAATATAATTTTGTCTCAAACACAAGTGAAGGTATTTAGCATATTGAACTGTCTAAAATTCTTCAATAAATTTCACGTAATTCTAGAAAATGTATTTCTATAAAGATGAACTCTACTCCAGCTCTTTCACAATTTCTGTTCAAGAACTTTGCTCTCCTTTACCTATATCGGACAATGAGAATTTTTAAAAGTATTTTCGGAATTTTAATCATAACAATTGCTTTATCTGTCCCTCAGCGAGCTATTTTAGGAACCTTTTGCTAGTGGTGGGGATCTCTTCTGATAGCATCATTCAAGGGCAAAATTTATATTTAGAGTGGCCTCTTTAGTGGTAAGAGAAAGATCAACCTGTTTCTTTCTGCTTTAGAAAAAAATATATGAAAAGGCGAGTTGTTTTTTTATGATGAAGAGACATGCCACGAAGGATTTGAAGCGTGATTAATATCTTGAGCTGTTTAGTGTTTACTGAAAACTGTATCTTTATTATAATTCGTATCTCCAAAGACTTTTATTCCTTCGCAGATGTGAAACATTAAAAATATTATACTCAAAAAGCGCTAAAAATTGTTTTAAGTACCATGTGTTTTATTCTCTCTTTGTAATTTAAAGGTTTGTTTTGCAGGAAAAGTGATACCTATAAAAAAATCTCAATTAGGTTTTTTACAATATTTATTGTATCTTGAATTAACCATCCAGTAATTGACTCATTTGCCAATACGGAACGTTAAACAGCGATACTCAATAAGCGTTCGAAAAACATTTTGCTCTAATGTGTTTTATTGATACTAATATGCCTTGTTTTGTAGGAAAAGCATTTATTTAGAATATCGATGAATTTCCTTACATAATTTAGTTACTACGATGAACTAACCATTAATTGACTATTTTGTGCACATCATTCATGAAAACAAATTACCCTGTAATTCATTTCAAAATTTTGAGTTATTAGAGAGTTCCTGGTAAGGAAGGTGATTAAGATGTTCTATATTACTAAGCTTTTATATTTGTTGTGTAATTATTTTTTCTCCAAATTTAGAATTGGGATTTGATCAGAAAACAACACAACTATCGTTCTTGTTCTAAACACATTAATCTACAACATTAGTATTACCAACTATAATAGCCTTTATTTTAGTTGTTCATTGGCTGCAACAATACCATTTATTGATTATTGATGGTCGATATAAATAGTCTTGTAAAATGAGTAAGTTATCAATTATAGTAGGGCCAGGAACAGTCTAATTTACTCTTTTTTGTCCTTAAATTACTTTTTTACTATTTCAATGGTATTACTATATAATGAAAACCATATAAAATATATAAAGTAAAGTCGAAGATATAGTGTATTTTTCTAAAAAAAAAAACGCTAAATAAAAACTGATACACAATTTACTGTATCATATATATCTGTTGGAAAAATCATTGATTATATTTTTAAGTCGTTACTTTAAATATCCAGTACTCTTAGGATGTTCCCGCATTTTTGTTTATAGTGAGCATATATAAAGTGGATGTTAATGACATAAGATGTGAAAGAGAAAGTTACGGGAATTCTTTTACCATGCCGAAAGTCAAGCGGGAAAAGAAATTGTACTCATTAATCACGATCTCTTTACCCCAAGAAAAAATTCTCAAACATCCAAAATAAATAAAGTTGTTACATCTCGAAGTGAAATTAAATGGCATGGAAATGTTCCAAACATCAAAGTAAATATGCTACATTATGAGTGTTGTATATTTCTAAATTTTGTCTACGAATATGATATTGCTTATTTAATCCAATCTATATCGGAAAACTAAACAGGTAAAAACATTTTTAATTCGCTGCGTAGGGGACTTCTAACAAATGAAAATAAATAGTCTCATGTATAGCTTAAATTCAGGAGACAGGACATTGTGCATCTCCTAGTTTACGATTTTGAACTATTACCTGTTTTATCTATCAACCAATGAAATAGACAGAGCATGTGGGCGGAGTCGCTGCTGTAAGATCATTGAAGGGTAAGTCACGTGAGCTAACGAATCGACTAACCCACAACCACGTGACAGATCTTCAAACCGTGAGACCGGAAGAAAAGAATGAAGCTGCTCGCTCATGATTCGTCTATTTCATTTAAGGTCGATGGTTTTATATTATGAGCTTATAGCAAATTATACTAAAGATAAACACATTCTCATACTTGCAGCAAAAATGCTATGATTTAAATGTTTAAACCCGTATCATAAATGCGTATTTCAAAGCACAAGTTTACAAAATTAGTTTCGATAAACATTTTGATGCTTCAGGAAAATATGACATACTGTGTGGTTAAGGAGACCAGTGCACAAAAATCTTTTAAAATTTCAATTTTTTTTTTTATAAATTTAAATAAATGATTTGCCAATTATCTTTAAAATGATATATTATTTGTGAAGCTAGGTTGCGTCGAAGAAGTATTCTAAACAGTTTTTTGGAAAATACTTGTACGTACCTAAGTAAGGTCAACTTTATGCTTTAAACTTCAATATCTCAAAATGTCTATTTTAATACATAAAATGAACATTTTTTCAAATTATATTCAAGCAAATATTAAAAAAAATTGTTTACGAGAGTAACATACCCAAAACAGATTTTAACGCAGGTATTTTTTTATATCTGCTCAAAAAAGTTCGTTTTGACTGTTGGATGAAAAAAATTTTTTTTTCAAAATGTATGACCAACTTTTAATAGCATCGTATTTATTTATTAACCAATTTCAAAAATAATTGTACCGTAAGAAAGAGTACATTCTAAGGTACACTGCAATATTTTCAAATTTAAAAACTAATGGTAATAGGATATAGATATGACAGTTTAAAAAAATATAACGAAAATACCCCGATTTTCAAAAAAAATACTATTAGGAACCAAATTGAAATTTCCAAAAACACTCGACGAGCTGCAAAAATTTCCGTTAAGAGGTACTCTTTAAAAAAAACTCACGGTTGAAGACTGAAAATTTCTATGTATTTTGCTCATTTGCGGCAGAAATTTCGCATTTTCAACTTTGACACTTAATAAACCCTAAACTAATAGACGCATCGAAAAAAGATCTTCACAATTGTCCAGGGAACACGATGAAGAACAAACCATGTTAATTTCGTATTTATTTGATCCGTACTTTCTCGGGAAACTCTCTAAGAATCGAACTAAACAACACAGTTTTCAATCCAGCAACGGCGGTTGTAACTTTTTTTGATATAGATAGGTAAAATATGAATTGAAGAAAAAAATCTCACAACTTCAAATTTTAAGTTTTTTGAAAATCCCTGGGATTAAGTGTTTAAAAGCGTTTTCATAACCTGTATAAAGAAATTCAAATCAATACACATAAGAGATTTTGAGAAAATGTTCCTTAAAATTTGACCATTTTAACATTACGGAGATAGAAATGCACTGATCCCTTTAAAAACCACCACATAATAAACATAGCACGAGATTGCTTGTCGAGAACCAAACTTAAAAAGAGTTCGTTTTTCGGTTGGACTTGGCAGTCCGTAGAAGCGTACGAACGAAGAAACTGATTAACTAACTGATTAATTGAACTGATAGTTTAACTCTCGTATTCGTATTTGCATATTCACATGGGGTATTTTAGTATCGCACTTCTGTCTCAATTTACTCTAAGGAACTGGCAGAGCCCTGGTAACCTAGTTGGTTAGATTAGCAACCGGAGGGTTGAGGGTTAGACGATCAAACCAAAGGACCGTCGTGTACGTTGGAGCACATGTTAAATCTGTAGTGCCGTTAAACATGATCACGTTCACGTGATGCGTAAGTTAGGAGATTCAGGTACCAGCTCAGGTGTTGACATAGTCGTGTGACCGCGATTCAAAATTACTAGGTGTCGTCCTCAGATCCTATCTATACCGATGTGGCGGTACTGACACCAATAACCTGTTGTGGTGCTAGAGTCGCTATTGATAGAGTTTAAGAGGAATATTTTAATTTCCTATCATTTCCATTCCATACACCATATTGATCAATTTACATGATTATGCCATCCCTCTTAATCATCGATTTAGATACATGTATCAATAGAATGTACTGTCACGGAAAAGAAAACGAACCACTTACTTTATTTTGATCCCTATTCATACTAGAGAGAGCGAATTCAAAGGTATCATTCAATAGAGAATAATGTTCTCTACAAATTAAATCTAAAAACGTTGCTTATGGGGATGTCTTCATATCAGATTTCACACAAACAACGACATTTCTATTGGAAACACCATATTTGGATGCCATATTCCAATTTTGCTTCGTTAAATTAGTCTAAATATGAAATTTCATGACTTTACTACCTTTATATCCCGAGATATTCAATCCTGAAATTCATGTCAATTTCAGGGATCATCTCGACATTGAAAGTCGCTATTCGTAGATTCAGATTAATTGTAGTTATAGCTATCTGAATTTCTAATTTGAACACTATTTTAAACGTATGTTTTATCGATCCTATAATTATATTTATTACGCAAGTGCAAACGATTTGAGAATTAAATTATTGTATGTCGTCACTCAAAGTGCAAAAGGTTGTGCTTCAAAAAATTCCATTTGTTTCTTTTATTATTGCAATATGTGGCATTTTGGGATTTACACCTGGTGGCGAAATCTTTTATGTCATCAGCTTATCTAATAAAAGTTACAACTAAATGCATATAATAATAATTTAATAAAATCATAAAGAAAACTATTCATATTTAACTCTCCTTATAAAAGCAGCTTTTAGACATACGACCGTTTGCACTTTGAAAGACGGTGTACTCTGCAAGCGTAAACGATCCTAGAATCATTATTCGAGGTTTTTCAGATGCTTTATAAATCTTTATTTGTCCACTGAAATCGCAATAACGAGGAAAATGTAATGTAGCTCAAAACTAATTAATGGAATGAGCTGAAGTTTCGCATGACCATACTACAGTTCCTTTTGAATCGATTCCCATTAAAATATAATAAGTTTCAAATTCATAATTTTTCAAACATTAATTTTATCATTATTATTGCATACTAAAACTAATTTTTAAATAAATTTTAGGTGGATTTTGTTTGGGGTGTTTAACAGTAACAAAATATAAAATATCAGGGCTGTATAAATATTATTTAGGAAAATATCCATAAAAGTCTAAAAACTGATTTAAACATTAGAAACTCCAATTTTTCTGTACTCATAACTTCGAAACGGTAAGAACTAATGACAAGAAATTTGGTGTCTGAAGTTAAATTTTTATATTGATTTGAAATTGCGTGTTTAAATTGGGGTTTCTATTGGAAATTATGAAATTGGCGACGCCAATTAAATAGGATGAAGGCACCTTTTGAAAATTGTATGAATTTCACTTTATAGAAGATGTTAGTTTCTATCAAACCATCTTTGAATTTTCTCTTCTGTAAAAATTGCTCGAATGAAGATAAGTAGTTCAAGTTTTTTTTTTCGGGACACTACATGCCAGTATACTCTATACTCTAGTTTTCAGTCTGTTGTAAACACAACACAGCCTTCGTAAAAATAAATTAAGGTTAAATGCCTCTGTTCAATTCATGACCGAAAAGGCGAAGAATCTCAAAGAGTATGCATTCAAGGCAAGATCCCTCAGTAAGGCAAGATTCCATTATCTTTTGTTGAATGATTGATGGCATTCTTTCTATTTGATATATCACGACGGTCAGTTTACATGATTTATATAATCAATTTAGAAACATGTAACAATAACATGCACTTACCAACATTATCTTTTTATTCCAATCTAGTCTGTCTCAAAAACACAACATAAATTGTTAAAAAAGTAATAATATTTACTATCCCTGTTCTACACATACGCGAAGGATCCCATGCAATATGATGCATACAGGCCAAGATCTTTCTTCCATCAACATTTGAAGCACATTCACCTCCTTGAAGAAGCAAAATAAAAGCCTGACAATGGCACTTTTTCGTTGAGCCAAGTGGTAGGGGCGTGAAATTTTCAAAAGGGGAGTTTCAAAAGTTCGACGACGTCTCGGGGATAAACGCCCTCCTCACAACACATCCTGGAGCATCGAGTTACGAGTCATGACTCCCACCAAGTCTTTTATTAAAATAACACTACGGAGATGTCAGCGTAGGGCTCTCGATAGGTATTTTTAGACCTTTTAAATGCTGTCTCTCTCGCTCGGCTCACCGGATTTTCAGGGAATTTCGGTGTGGTACACGTTGACATTGTTTGGTTTGGACTATTATTTGAAGGACATATACGTTTCTGTTATTCGAGAAATTTTGTCAAATTTGATCTGTTTGAGACATACTTTACTAGCCACTGAGTGGATAGCCCGGCTTTGCCCGTGCCCTAGGTGTAAGGTATCAATGTTGTGTAAACTTTTCTGCAGAATTCAAATCCGTTGAAATTTTCGATTTATCTTCAGCGATCCCAATTTTACAAAATAGAACTAAACAATGCCAGCCAAAAAATGTTTTTCTTTCCTTTGCTGAAATCGTAAGATCGCAGGAAATGTAATCTGTTCATTTTTTGAACGTGAAGGTTGACCTGACGACACAATCTCTTGCGTAAATAAAAAAGATATATTAAATTTAAAAATTAGTTATTTAAAGAAAATCAAATTTTTAGGTATCGATCTAATGTGAAAATTTTTCGCAGATTTCATATCCGTTGAAATTTTTACTTTATCTTTAATGATCTAAGAGATAGAAAAAAGAAACTACATAACTAAAGTTCAAACTATTATTTTTATCGTCTGCTGAAAAATTATTACTCAACGCAAAATTAAAACGGAAACGGAAAAAATAAATTTAGAATCTGTGATTATTTATGATGTTCCCATTCCAAAGAAACCAAAAACGTTTAAATTTCATTAAATTCATTTTAAAATGTTCTAGGTTAAATTTTAAAATTCGCCGCGACCCAAAACAATAGCAAAAACTTCGGTCTACCTGTGTTCTATATCCCATTACTGTAAGTGCCATAGATTCGTCAGGACTTTGATAACAGAAATAGGATACTTCCTTTTATAATAGAAGAGATATGTCTGGGCACTAGACGCAAACAATCAACTTCCGATCTTGCGAATCTCTCCATATATGTACATATTTCTCTGTAGAGGGAGACAGATCCTCTCCCTGTTATTATTATTTGGTGGAGAGAGGACCACCTGGCTCGTATAATAATTAAATAAAAAAAACCATAAAATAACTATTATTGCATATTTTTTGTACATGACAAAAATTTCCTTTGAAAACTAGGTATCTTTTATTTTAAGTGATTTCTCAGTGGAGGATATTGTTAAATAACACATACACGCACCGTTTGATCAATCCACAACAACAATCCACAACCCTTATACTTTAGAACACTGCGGCAACATAGGCTTTTCATTCTGTCTTCAGACCAATCTGAAGCCATGAAAATTGGCACACAGATAGTCCTAAAAAGGCCCTCGAAACCCAAATTTTGAAATCTAAAGTTTGTTTTCCTGCAATATATGGACATGGACAAAGAAACACGTCTTACAGAGTTTGTTTATGAGTTAACACAGCAGGGAAATGTATATTTTACTATAACATATTTTAATATTTATATTACATATTTTATATTATTTTAATACACATATTTTAATATTTTAACTGGTGGTCATATTTGAAACCCGAGCAACGCCGGGTTACTCAACTAGTATATATATATATATATATATATATATATATACTAGTTCGAATACGATACTAGCGAAGGTTCATACCTAAGTATATATATATATATATATATATACTTAGGTATGAACCTTTCCCACCCAGTACATCTATATAATTAAGGATGGAGTGTTTGTTTGTAACTTGAATATTTTTTTATCGACCCATTTTAAGTTTCCTATTTGTTTTGGACTCTTCTGATGCCAAATCCGCCTCTCGCGCGTTTGATGTCTGTCTGTTTGTATTGTGTGTGCCCTATACACGTCTACAAGGTTTGATATATGTCCATGGAAATTTGCATACAGTGAGTACTTATCTATATTTAGTGAGAGAAATTGGTTGTGAAAGTCTGTCTATCCGTCTTTATGTTCTATGTTCGATTTTATGTTTGTGTATTTGTGCAGTCATCACACAAATTTTATACCAGATATTTGATTGTAATGTGTTTTATTTTATACACTATCTATTAGTTTAATGAAAAAAAACATTAAAAATTTCTTTATTGTTATATTTATACGAATTTCATACTAAAACACCTGAGTAAGTAAACTTAAATCAACCATAATTTGGTAGATTTGGAAAAATTGGAATTTATATTGAGTAGTAGCAAAATACCCGACCTTACTAGGTTTGAATTGATTTACTCTAAATTGAAGAGATGATGGAAATATATAATGACTTACATTTTTGGTAGAATAAAATAATGTTTTAATACCTTTCGCTATCTTTATAATTTCTACCACTTACGTAGGATACAAATCCTACTCATGCATATTCATTCATGTACATAATACATTTCATATACATTGCACCCTTGCTGTATGACAAAGCTACAAAGTGACGAAAGGTGACATTAAGGTTACTACTTCAAAAGACAATTTTAAGGGAAATTTGGAATTCCCTTCCTTAAATTATTTTTATGTTGAACTCAATTAATAAAAAAGATTATTTACAACAAGGGCTCTCGCACTCATAGTGAACAAAACAATATTTTTTTAAACTTGTGGCAGTCTTGCAACCGGCATGCGACATTGTTGAATTTCGCAATCTTCTCCTGTCATTATGACAAATAATTTTTTAATGTTTGAAAAGTTCTATACTCTGTTTCACCTTAACTTGTCAGTATTGGGAAAGGCAGAAATGATGTTCATCCGCATGAAAAATAATTCCAACTTGATTTGGAATTTAAAATAAAGAAAATGCATATAAACGTGTAAAAATTGTCCTACAATGAAGGAGTGATTTTTGAACCTTTATAATCGGTTATTTATTTGTAAAAAGCATTTTTTTTTGACCGAAGCGAATGAATATATCCGAAACGGAATTCTAAACCGGTTTCCATGGTAACATTTCTGGCGAGCTAAATACGCTTTCCGGCCAAGTCTGCGCCATTTCGCTCTGTGTCTTTGCTAGCGTGTGTATTTACGTTCATATCTCTCTTGTGCTATTTTATTGGAGTGTGTTTGATACTCTGAACATGGCTGAAAAAGGAACGTCACCATCCAAGCTGTATACGCCATCAAAGCAAGGAAAATCAATTGGTAGTGGAGCTCGCAGGAACATATTGAATGTTTATTCTAGACTTCGAGAAGAAAACCATAGTGATTCCATTAACCAAATCGTCGGAAAGGTGTCTCAACTAACTGGTGTTTCCAAAAGAACTGTTTTTCGTTTGAAAAAAGAAAAGAAGACGACAAGTCCTTTGAGTACTCCAGGAAAAAAACGACCTTATGCCGTTGGAAAAAGAACAAGAATGATGAAATATGACAACTTTACTTTATCGTGCATCCGACGAAAAATTCATGATTGTTTTCGTCGAAATGAAATTCCTACATTGGACAAAGTTCTAAATGAAATTAACAATGATAAGGATATTTTTTCGACAAACATTAGCCGAAGTACACTGTACAGGATACTGAAAGATTTGGGATTTTCCTTTGAAAAGCGAAAAAGGCAGGCTATGCTTTTAGAAAGACACGACATAATTTTATGGCGAAGAAATTATTTACGAAAAATTAGAGAACTGAAGAATGAAAATGCTTCAATCTATTATTTAGATGAAACATGGGTGAATGAAGGACACTCACAAAGTCGAGTATGGCAAGACAAAAACATCAAAAGCACCAATGAAGCTTCCTCTTCAAGTTTGACAACAGGCTTGGCTGCACCAAAAGGAAAAGGAAGAAGACTCATCATTACCCATATCGGAAGTGATGAAGGATTTGTACCTGATGCGGCTGACATTTTTGTAGGAAAAAAATCCGGTGACTACCACGAAGAAATGGATGGTAACCATTTTGAGAAGTGGTTTGAAGATATCATGCCTAAATTGAAACGAAACAGCTTTGTAGTGATGGACAATGCCCCCTATCACTCGGTGAAGAAAGAAAAAATTCCGACGACATCTTGGAAAAAAAGTGCAATTCAAGAATGGCTATCGTTGAAAAACATTACGTGGAACCAGGACATGATCAAGATTGAACTGTTGAAAAAAGTTAGCGAAATCAAACATATGTTTGATAAATACAGAGTTGAAGAAATTGCCGAAAAATTTGGACATAAGGTTTTGAGACTTCCCCCGTATCACTGTGAGCTTAATCCCATTGAAATGATATGGAGTCAAGTAAAAGGACACGTTGCCAGGGAAAACAAGACTTTTAAACTGAACGATGTGAAGGATTTAGTCATCCAAGGGATTGAAAAGGTCTCTGTACAAAATTGGAAAAACTGCATAAACCATGTTACTGAAAAAGAGAAATACATGTGGGAAGTAGATGGACTTGTGGATGATATTTGGGAAAGTAAGAACTTGGTAATTTCTTTTAATAGTGAGTCTGATAGCGATTCGGAAATGTTAAGTGATGATGTGTAAATTCATGTGATGAATAAGTATATTATAATGTAAATAGATTTGTTATGATGTTTGCTATGTTTTACATATATTGATGATGTATAAATGCATGTGATGAATAAGTAAAACGTAAATATAGTTTTCTCATTGTAACTACTATTCATGAAAGAGATTGGTTTCTTCTGTACACTTTCTTGTAAACTATTTTAAATTATTCATAAAATTAATAATTTACTACTAATCAACCCGACACCGTTCCGCGAGTTTCAGAATATGTTTCACACATATAAGGTTTATTTTTTTTAACTCTAATTTTTAAAATGGTTTCATTTTTTTTATTATTGTATGTGTGTTCACTATATTTGTATTTTTTATATTCTATTTATTTATTGTGAATGTATTTTATATCCTCTATGTTATATGTATTTTTATTTGTTATTTACTTTCTTTAATATCAGAATAAATTTGATTTAATTTGGAGACTATATTTTGCTGTTAAGAAAAACACATATTTTAGCAGACGACGCACTCTCCCCTACCTTGTCCAACCAAATGTAAGACCAAAGGAGTAATTAAATTGGATTAATTTCCTTTAATAAAATTATTAAAATTGAAAAAAGAAGTATTAATCAAGGTGTTTAGCTTTCAGGTAAGTAAATTCAAAAAATGAATTTTATGGTTCATCACATCTTTAAATAGACTGTTTTTTTAAACAACATTTATTGTAAAAAAATTTTAAATATATATATTTTTAAATAACTAAAAATAATACTCATTTAGAAAAATCAAAACGCATTTATATTAACATAGAGTAGCTTTTTGTTTAATTAACAAATGTAATGCAAGAGCCATTAGAAATTAAAGATCTGTGAAACGTATAGAATTTCCACGTGCATTTTATCTCTCCTTGCCAAAAAGGGCGAATTTCCTCGCTTATAGCTGACTTCTTCTGACATTGTAACCCTAGTTTCTACGACAACGGCTGTGATGCGGTCAACGTAGCCTTTACTCTACTGACAAGTTAAGGTGAAACAGAGTATAGTTCGGATTTTTTAAACATTGTTATTCTTTCTATAATGTAATAATTACACCTGCAATTTGTTTTATATTGACATACCTGCCACTTTAAGTCAAATAATTTTTTATTATGTTGTGTGTGAGGTAAAAAGAAACACAATTTATTAAAAAAATTAAAACAAAACGGCGAAATAAAACAAAATAAAAGATGTCAGGAAAAACTTGTTCGAAAGATAGTAATATGTGATTCCTTTTTATTTCTTGATCTTTCAGTTGCCACAACTTACAACTAAAAAGGGTACAAAATTTACAAATGCGAAATTAATTCAGAGCAAAAGAAACACGAGTTTCCGTTTCATTCCTGCTCGTTGAACAATATCGTTTGTCCCAAATATTAGAAAATCGTTTACATTGCGCAAAGAACAAAAATAAAACTTGAAATAAATAAAAATTCCATTTAAAAAAAAACTAGTTTTTTTAAAACTAATTGCCTTTTTACAGTACTGGTAAACAAATTAAAGTAATCGTAATACTCAATGTACATTCCAATTTTTCTAAAACTACCAAATCTTGGTTGATTTAACTATACTTACTCAGGTGTTTTAGCATAAAACTCATCTAAATATAACCACAAATTACTGTTCAATATTGCATTCACTAAACTATTACACAATGTATAAAATAAATTACATTGTAATTAAATATCTGGAATAAAAGTCACGTGATGCCTGCCCAAACACACATAAAAAATTGAACATAGAACAAAAAGACGTGCATACAGAATTTCGCGACCGAGTTTACTCTCTAAGTGAAGGTAAATATTCACTGTATGCAAATTTCCATGAAAATATATTAAATTGTGTGGACATGTATAGGGCACATACATACAAACATACAGACAGACAGACACCACACGCACAAGAGGCGGATTTGGCAATACAAGGGTCCAAAACAGATAGAAAACTTAAAATGAGTCGAAAATATTCAGTGTACAAACAAACACTCCATTCTTATTTATATAGGTTACGATTACTTTGATGCTTTACCAGTACTGATAAAAAAGCAGTTATTCTTCAAAAAAGTATTTTTTGATGGAATTTCAGCTCTGATAATTCATTTATTTCGAGTCTTGTTTTGTTCTTTGCGCAATGTGAACGATTTCCGAATATATATATATATATATTCGCGGGACAGACGATATTTTTCACGGAAACTCGTGTTGTTTGATCACGTGCAGTAATATTTTCTGTGTCTTTTGCTCTGAATTAATTTCGCATTTCTAAATTTTGTGCAGTTTTTAGTTGCAAGTTGTGGCAACTGCGAGATCAAGAGGTAAAATGGAATCACAAATTAATATCTTTAGAACAACTTTCTCGACATCTTTTATTTTGTTTCATTTCGCTGTTTTCATTTCTTTTCTGTTTTAAATATTTACTATTTTAATAAATTGTGTTTCTTTTTCATCACACACAACACCACCACAAAGTAGTCGACTTAAATTGGCACGTAAGTCAGAATAAAGCTAATTTTAATGTGCCATTATTGAAAGAATAATGCCGTTATTGAAAGAATAATAATGTTGAAAAAATCCGAACTAGAACTTTTCAAACATTAAAAATTTTTTTGTCATAATTACAGGAGAAGATTGCGAAATTCCATAATGTCGCATGACGGATGCAAAAGTGCCACAAGTAAAAAAATATTGTTTTCTTAACTATGAGTGTGAAAGCACTCGCGTAAATCGTAGTTTTTATTAATTGAGTTGAACATGAAAATAACTTAAGAAAGAACGAAATTTCCCTTTAAATCGTCTTTTGTAGTAGTAACCTTAGTGTCACCTTTTGTCATTTTGTAGCTTTGTCATACAGAAAGGGTGCGATGTATGTGATATGTATTACATGAATGGTATGTGTAGAATTTGTGTCCAAAGTAAGTTGTAGAAATTATAAAGATGGCAAAAGGTGTTAAAATATCAGTTTATTCTACGAAATACGTAAGTCACTATATATTTTGACTATCTCTTCAAACAAGAAAACCAATTCAAACCGAGTAAGGTCGGGTATTTTTCTAGTTATAAATACAAATTAAGACCAGTAGAAAATTTGTCATGTGATCGTAGTACAAAGTTACGTGGTGCTGTCCTCGGATGTTTACCCTCCGAAATGGTCCCGGACCTTCGCCAATAGCCCGTTGTGTTGTTTCAGTGTGACATTAATTGAATACCTATGTAACCAGAAAGAAATACACTAAATGATGTTACATATTTTTGATATACACTAGCATTTTATAGAGTTAGACAGTTTAGCAAAGACGCTATGTGACGTGTCTTCTACACTCCCTCTATGTATTTCACAAACGTACATTACGCCGAAATTTGCATTATTTGCTTATAAAGGAATGTATACAATGCATATAAACAATATAAAATCGAATGTTAAGAGATTCATGAGGTAATTTTCGTGTTGAATTTAAATATGCATAATTTGAATTATAATAATATGTTTGCTAAAACAACACGGAAGAGAAAATGAAATTCTTCTGCAGTCTTTTGATAGACAAGAATTAGAAATCCGCTAAAAAGAATTCAACGTAGAAAAGAAATAAAAAAGAAACATAAGGTTTAACGTCAAAAATTACCGAATCGTTTCGTATAATGGAATAGGATGAAATTGAAGTAGTATTTTTGATTGCTTTTTGTCATGCATTTTATTGCAATTAAGAACTGATACTAGTAAAAGTAAACGAAAGGTTATGTTTTATATTTTTGGATAATTTTATTTCACTAGGGGGCTCCGCCCGCTGCTCGCTCGCGATGTGCTGTGTTCCAATTTGGATAAATTTATTTCCTTATTAAGTATTGAAAATTAAATTTAAGCCTTATATTCAATGCATTATAAATGGTTGTTTTGTGATTAGCATATGGGTTCTAACGAATTTCGATTATAATGTACATGACAAACTTAACCATGATGCAAGTGGATCACTTCTTATATTCGTTCTGTCATTGAACAAAGTTATATTTAAACTATCCACGATCTCTTCTCGCTTTCGTTAAAGTAACATTTAAATATTTTCGCGAGAAATTGCTCGGCACAATGAATAAATACTAAATTATAATATAGATGTAAGGCAACTAGAGTAATGCAAGCGATAATGTTTGTGATAAAATAGTGTAAAGTTTAAGTGATATTTTTTTTCCCAAAAATTTGGAAAAAACGCACAAGCGATAGGATAATTAAATTATGAATAAGTACTTTGTTTATTATTTCTGTCAAAGACAGTAATATCGGGGAAAGTCGGACAAAACCTGATAGGCAGATAAAACTGTACCCTGCAGTTTTAGCTAGATTATTACTATCAGTCGGATAACGCATGAAACTAGTTGCATACAGACCCCATGTTATTTGGAGTTGAATTAAAGGCAGTGGAGATTATGTGTTTGTCGAAGCCGATGTTTTAAAAAATTCGAGTAGAAAAGGTTCGATTTTTATTCCACCAATTTTATTCTGTAGTTTCTAATTGCTTGAAGATTTATTTTGGACAAGTACATCTGATAACACCTCTTTCAGATATTATTTTTAATTATTAAACCACGTTTTACATAATTTTTTAAATATGCTAAGCCTTCTTTTCTGATTAATGGTCTAGTCGGATGAAACCGGTAACTTGGCAGTCGGACAAGACCGGATAGGAATTAGAGCTTAGAAATCAAGAAAAGACCAAAAAACCAGAAAAGAAAAACTTAAAGCAGAAACTGGTTAAGGTATCCGACTAGGTTCGGAACAATCTTTTTAACAACTCTTAAATCACAACTTAAACATTTTTCATACTAGATAATGTTTTGAAATCATGAAGTAAAGCAAAAAATAATACACCGACTCATTATTTTTTTTTCTTAATTGGGCAAATTAAAGTAAAATTGAATCAAAATGACTACAATATGGCTAACGCTCTGAATAAATTTCTATTAAATTAATATTAATTTCCTTGCAGCTCCATATATCTATGATATTAGTGACGACACTATATTACAATCAAAGAGATAGATTGAAATGTTAAGAAGTATCGCTCGTTAGATGTAGGATAAAAATTTAATTTTACAAAACGTCTAAGTGTCGTTTAAATTAAACAACTATAAATTAAAAAGTATGCACTGTACAACTAAACCTATAATATATTGCAGGGCTCGAAATACCCCGGTGCACAGGTGCACTGTGCTCATGAAAATAAAATTGTGCACCTAACGTTAAAAAAACGGAGGAGAACGTGTTTTATGTTATTTTGATGTTTGATCAAAATATTAGTATCGACCTCTCTCGCTCTAAAGGAACGTAATTAAAATTCCTAAATACACACTATGCAAAACAAAGTCACTGGGCCGCAACGGGTTTAAACAGGGGGAAGGCTTACTTGTGCCACTGCCACCAGAACTCTCCGATGATCGAAACTTTTTCCAGATAGCTCTGTTGACGCGACTGTCGCGACAGCCGCAAGAATTTATGGAGAATTTATATCACTTGACCACCCGCGAACGATAGGCATCCCACATTTTTGTAAACACCTCGTGTTTCAATAAATTGTATAGCCGTAGGAATTCCTGAGAATTGTCAAGTTACTGCATATCGTAAACAAATATTTTTATTATTTATCTTTAAATTTAGATTTTATCTACTTAAAATATAGTGTACTCGTTTATTTTTGTGTTTTTTGCTCACCAATGACAGAATATTTGTAAGTAATAATTTCGCAGATAAATAAAATTTTTAAATATTTTTATTTACTATCTACTACTAACCTATCTAAACACACCCAACTTTAAGTAGTTTATATTACATTAATGCTCTTACACTACGTTTTTTTAAATGTGCACCTAAAACTTTAGCTGTGCACCTAATTTAAAACTTAGGTGCACCTGTATTAAAAAATTTATTTCGAGGCCTGGTATATTGTCATTACAACATGTTAATAAGTAATAATGTTTAATTTCGTAGAGATATCTCTGTAACTTTTTGAGAAATCATGTTAAGCGTGTGCAATATTTGCTTAAAATTGTGTTTTCCAGAAAAAGCATTTAAAGTTTACCTTTGTGTTTTTTGACATTGCCAAATTCTTCGCACAAATTCATCGAAACTTGATGTAAAATGTTGAGGCTTGATTGTAGAAAATAATTTTAACAAATTCATGATTAAAATTATTTTTATTTTTGAAAAAATAGCGGAAAACCTCCCATTTTCAGGTCATTTCAATCGTACTTCCGGTTTCGATTTCTGTCGTTCAGTAATACTAAAATTGCTATAATTTTATTTCTATTTATCGTAGACTTAAAACAATTACAGATTGTGAAACTTAAGAAACTGGGCTACGTTTTAAACGTAGTCGGATACCCAAAGCAAAAGGAGCATGATCAAAATTTTATTTGTGATTTCTGTTCTTAAAACTTTTTACAAATCTGATCAATTAATTTACTATGCATTCCAAACACATTAAATTCAAAATTACTTATGTTCCGTGATTTTTAAACACACGTATGTTCCTCAGTGTAGGAAGGCCACTGTACTAATTTATTGCTATAAATAAATATTTCAGCAGAAAAACAAAAACGTTTTTTAATTTTTCCTGTATATACCCGGTTTTATTCAACCTGGTCGGTACTTGCATACTTCCAAAAATAATTTATTTAAACTCCAAAATATAGTTCTTTCACATTGAAAAATATTTACTTTTGGAACTGAAGAACTAATTTATCATTCAAATAGAACTTGAAGCAATTTTATTCACGTAGGTGCTTAGGAAAAAAAACACATTTTGGTACCTAGTTTTGTCCAACTTTCCCCTACTTATTTTTTAGTTCCATACAAAATTACAAATTCATATATCGTTTTTTGTTGTGAGCTTATTGAGTTTTTGAGATTTATATCCATATTATATCATATTTAAAATAATAATACTTAATAGTACGGCTGATATGTGAAATAATTGTGCCTTTAATGATAGAAGCATACAACTTTGGGCACATATACTACATATATGAAGATTTAATTTTGGATATGAGGCCATCTCAGATTTCGCCTATGGCATTAATGGCGGCTTCGGAAAAATTTTTGTGCTCCTTTTAAATGTTATTTGTTGATGTTAAATGGCTGCTATTAAAGTAATGGCGAGTAATTGGTGTTTTGTGCATGTACTTAGCTATTTTTAATAGTATATACCTTATTTTATGTATATATTCTATTTATAACAAAATGGCGGCCTCTGAGTTTATTTTATATGCTCCATTTTTACTGTCATTTGGTGATGTTAATACGCGTATTAAATGTGATTTTGCATAAATTGATGCTATAAACATGCGTGCATGTCATAATTAGATTTTCATATAAATTATTAATTACATAAATTAATATTTTCATATTAACTTTTTTCACAAGTGACATCATAAGAAGAAAAATAAGAAAAAAATACGGATGTAGTTCATAAGCTGATTAATCCATTCAATACTGATACATCTGGACAATTCAAAGAAACAGAATATAACAAGTGTTTTATCTGTCAAGAAGATAGGTCTGAAGTTCTTCGGTGTCCAGCAGACAGTAAGTAAAGCAGTAAGCGTGAAGAAAAAGGAACTGTTATAAGACAATTTCTGATTTACTTGTGCGGTTTAGTATTTCAGTGTGTTTATGAAGGATAATAAATCCGGAACGTCTCGATGATGCAGAAGTGGTCGAGGCAACATTGGTACAACATAAAGCACAGTTTCACGAATCATGTAGATTGCAGTTCAATAAGACAAAACTTCAAAGAGCTCAGAAATGGAAGATAGAACCTGCGGAAAATGCAAATAGTTCTACGAAATTCACCACCAGAATGTTTTAGTAAATAGTTCAGTGAATTCAAATTTTTTTTTTTGTGTGTGACCTGCCTGCTCAAGCTGGAAGTTCATTATGTACTGCATCTACATTTGGCCTGGATGTGTTCCTCACTGTACCCTTAAACTGGAGGACAGGCCTTCGCTTTCGAAACTGAGTGTCGGTGATCTTATTGCATTAAATGCCTTGTATTATGTTCGATACCTCGCATCATTATACAACAGAGCAAGTGACAAAAGAACATACAAGAAACTGAAATAGAACAAGCTAACCATGGTATTGCATTTGCCGAACTTGTATCATACATCGAAGATGCTCGTAGTGACAATGAAATCGCACCCATATTTAAACTTGTTGATCTATGCAAACTGTACAGCACGAGGATGAAACAACAAGGTAGTGATCTTTCAGGGCCCATACATTCCACAAAACTAAAAAACAGAGTACTTGCATATTTTCCTGACATGAAGCACATAAGCAAGGTCGAGATGTGATGCTATTATTTAATAATGATGTTGGATTAGCTATGAAGAAAGCTTGTGAATACGATGCAGATACTATAGTGACGCTATTCATCTTGCCAAAGCAGCAAACATAGTTAGTAGATACATTTTTTAAATCAAAAACCTCTTCAATGGATTTGGAGAAACCTGTCAGGAAGATTCCGTACCAGCATCTCTTGTTAGTTGTAAAACACAGTCAAGTTTTTTAACCCCAACCTATCTTTACTGTTGCACAGTTACTAATGTATAACAGTTTGGTGAGACGTCGGGAGTGTCATTCTGGAACAGTCTACAAGCACAATCGAGAACAAGAAACACATTTGCCTATATACTTAGGTATTTTAATTCATAAAAAGAACTCACAAGCGTGAACTAGTTGAAGATCTTTACGAGCTCGGATTTAGCATATCTTAAGACCGAGTGCTAGACCTTTCATCAGAACTATGAAATGAAATGTGTCATCTGTATCACTGGAAAATGCTGTCGTTCCTCTTCAGTTAAAAAGAGGTCTTTTCACAACTAGTACGGTTGATAATATTGACCACAATCCAAGTTCTACTACAGCTCATAATTCTTTCCATGGTACAGGAATATAACTATTTCAACATCCAGATGGTTTTTTTGGAGGAACCTATCGAAATAAAACTTCAAGTACTTTTGAAGAGAAAGCAACTAAACATCTTCCTGAAAGCTACACAAGTGTTACCCCTGTGCCTGCTATTAGAACTGACTGTCCTTTGCCAACAGTACAAGAAATCTTCGTTGACTACCAAGTTTAATGTAATAACATCACCGGCACTCAATTTTGCAAGCAAAAGCCGGTCCTTCAGTTTAAGGGCACAGTGAGGAACACATACAGGCCGAATGTACAATAGATGCAGCACATAATGAACTTCCAGCTTGACAGGCAGGTCACACACAAATTGCTTTTGAATTCACTGAACTATTTACCACAACATTCTGGCGGGTGAATTTCGTTGAACTATTTGCATTATACGCAGGTTCTAATTTCCATTTCTGAGCTCTTTGAAGTTTTGTTTTATTGATCTGCAATCTACATGATTCGTGAAACTGAGCTTTATGTTGTACCAATGTTGCCTCGACCACTTCCTGCATCATCGAGACCTTCCAGATTTATTGTCCTCGGTAAACAACCTGGAATCCTAAACCCCACAAGTAAATCAGAAATTGTCTTATAACCAGTTCCCTTTTCTTCACGTTTACTGCTATTTCTTACTGTCTGCTGGACACCGAAGTACTTCAGACCTATCTTCTTGACAGATAAAACACTTGTTCTATTCTGTTTCTTTGAATTGTCCAGATGTATCAGTATTGAATGGATTAATCAGCTTATGAACTACATCCATTTTTTTTCTACATCCATATTTAACATCATCAAATAACATTTAAAAGGAGCACAAAAAATGTTCCGAAGCCACCATTTTGAATGTCCGCCATTACTGCCATAGGCGAAATCTGAGTTGGCCTCATATCCAAAATTAAATCTTCATATATGTAGTATATATGTGCCCCAAGTTGTATCATTCTGCTTAGGGATAGGATGTATGCTTCTATCATTAAAGGCACAGTAATATTTACCTTATTTTATGTATAGATTCTATTTATAACAAAATGGCGGCCATTTTGTTATAAATAGAATGTATACATAAAATAAGGTATATATTATTGTAAATAGCTAAGTACATGCACAAAACACCAATTACTCGCCATTACTTTAATAGCTGTCATTTAACATCAACAAATAACATTTAAAAGGAGCACAAAAAATGTTCCGAAGCCGCCATTTTGAATGTCCGCCATTAATGTCATAGGCGAAATCTGAGATGGCCTCATATCCAAAATTAAATCTTCATATGTGTAGTTTATGTGCCCCAAGTTGTATGCTTCTATCATTAAAGGCACAATTCTAACAATATTTTGCACGTATCAGCCGTACTATAAATACTTCCACTAGAAATTGCTTGAACAAAATGAATAAATATTACATCGAAATATGGATGTAAGTAAACGGGTAATGAAAGCGATAATATTTCAGATTAAATAAAGCGATATTTATACAGAAACTTAGACAAAGCGTGCATGAGATAGAATTAAATTATTAATATGTGTAAGTATTTTTTTAAATCTGACAACCACATAAATATCTTTATTTTTTCAATTCCATTTAGAATAATTGTTCATAAGATGTAATTTTCAGCTGGTAATTTAGCTGAGTTATTAATTTCTGAATTACTACTGAGTTTTTGGTGAGACTTTAACTGAACTTGAGATAGTAGTTTGGGTCGTGAGATTTATTAATTGAATGAGTATTTTGAGTTGTAAATATTCGTTTATATATATATATATATATATATATATATATTAATGTCACGAAACCTCCATTTGTCAATATTAGGTAACATTTACTAAATTTTAAAATAAGTTTAATATATGACTTTATTTTGTAAAAGTAATATTATTTGTCATAAGTCATTAGTCCTACGAAAAATTGTACTTTGATACTGATATTTAAATACCAATACAATAGAATTATCTTAATTGGAAAATATTACATAAATCGAATATATTTAAGTCTTCATATTATATTAAGACCGTATATATATTACAAGAATATATTAAGACCGTGGGGAACAGTAGTACAAATTTGTACGCATGTAGGATGTGCGTGAAATTTGTACCGCCGTTCCCCACGGCGCAGCAGCTTGCCGCACACGCTTCTCCGGTATCAAGTACCGTTTTTTATAAATAAATGGAATATAAATAATAATTAATAAATGGTTGTATCCATTAACGTCTATTTTGTTTTAAAATATAATTTTTTTCACATCAAGTAAGCGAAATAAACACGTTTTCTTCGATAGAATATCTATCACAAATGGCACGAAATGAGTACTTGCGCCATTTCACGGTTATGTGTGCATAGTTGTGTTTCGGTCCGTAGCGGCGCCGCACGTTGAAATACCGGGTGTGTGCACCGGACCTTAATCAGATCTTGATGGACGTGATATGTTGACGAAACCTCTTGGAGAGTTGAGTATATAGTACTTTAGTGATAATTTCAATAAACTTAAACTTGTTCATTCACTAGTTCTAAAAAGTATATTAAATTTTAATGAGTATGAAATTAAATTAAATAAAAGGGAAGTAGAAAAAATACATTTGTACGCTTTAGACATAAATAAATCGTCTAAACATCAATTTTTATGAAAATTGAACTAACACAGAAAAAAAAATATTTGACGTTCTGTATTTTAGCTTAGAAATAAAATTCACATAAATCTAATATTAATAATAATATTTTGCAAATCCACTTCTCAAAGTCTTAGTAAAAAGATTTATGTTCATGCTCAAGATACTACATTAAAAAATAGAAATTATGGCAAACAAAAATACTTAAAAAACAGAATAAGTAAATATAAGATATTTAAAAATGATAATTTTTACAATAAATAGTATTTATTCATCATTCGCATCAAGTGAATACCTATAATTGTCTACGAGCTGTTATTGATTGTATTAAAATTAATCGTGGAGCCTCAGCATTGATTAGGGTAGAAGATAATATCCTTATGCACACAAACGTATTGCTTAAACAAATATTCCAGTTGATTTTGAACATAAGCCAAAATGCAAATAAATATGCCCACTTAAAAAAACTTTTTGCAAAGCAAAATAAACTAATAAATTGGTTTTGTTAAAAAAAAAATTAATGTAAAAAAACTGCTTATGTGCATACAAATACTTACAAATATATTGCGTAATAGATCCAGAACTAAATTCATAACAATGACTCCATAATTAAATTCATAACATAATGACTCCAAGACAAAAACTTAATAATAACTACAATCTTAAACAACCTACCTTTTTCTACAGTGTTCAATGTATGGGAATAGTCCTATTCAATTAAGTCATAATCGTATTTCAGTAACGCTGGATAAGCAGAAGTATCCACAGACAACATCACACATAAGTAATAAACGTTAAAAAAAAAAAAACTCAATAACTTTTAAAATATCACAATTACCCACAAACCACCAAAGACTATTACTTCATCCCGTAGGCCATAATATCCTGACCTTTTACTTAATGCGGAATGGTTGACTGTGGCTACTTCCCCTATCAGCTCGACAAACTTTCCGCAGAGCTATGAAAGATTTAGGTAACACGGAAAATGTAGGAATAGAAAAAGTCGGGTTATTTTTACGTCTAGGAGTGAAGCACGGGTAGTTTGGATCCGTGGGTATACTTAGATTGGCGCGACTTCAAAAAGGACTCCTTGCAGCTCGCGCAAATAAAAACTTCTGAGGAAGAGGACGACTTACCAGCTTACCAGTGAGTCACTGGCTTTGATACATGTGTAGCAACGAACCTTCGCAGAGAGATGGAATAAATAGAAGGTTAATCATCGGTGAAGTAGACCACACCGAGGAAAATAAACCATGTAACTAATGTTAACCAACCTGGTTTGGGAGGAAACACCTAAATTTTCACGAAAGCTGGATAATTTTGGGAGATCTTCAATGTGATGCTATATTTTTTCTGTCTTACTTTTAGCCAGCACTCTCGTCCACACTATCAGAAGAACGGACGTAACGGGTTAGCCATTGGTTTGGCTATTAAGGACCTGTATAAGAAAAATGATAGATATACCAACTTCAAAGGGAATTGTGGTTTCTCTATGACACCCATTATGCCTAGCAAGCCCCACGACTTTCTGAACCACCGTAGCCCTGATCCTCCACTCTTAAGCCTCCACCACCATCACCGGTTAAGCAGTGTACATAAGCGAGACCAGAAGTACAAGACAATTAGGCATAGCTCTTTCGTGGCGTAAGCACTCCGGAGTCTCAGATACCCCGGCGAGATACTTTTGGTAGCTCCGATAGCAAAGTAGCAACCAACACATCGATACAAGGGTACAATGGAGTGCGAAACGTAACCCTCCAAGTGGTTGCGATGAGATATATCGTCCATCAAGATCTTTCTAAGGCCCGGTACACACATCCGGTTTTTTAACGTGCGGTGCCGCTGCCGCAACGCAAGTGCGGTCTGAGATACATTAGATCCAATGGAGCAGTGCACACATGCCTCCAGCGCCGCTGGGGCGACGCACGTCCAACTTGCGTGCAATTTGTACCGCAATTCAACACGGCGCCGCACGTTCACCGCACAGGAGTCTCCTTTCTAAAGTGCCTTGTTTTCATAAACAAATGGAATATAAATAATAATTAATAAATGGTTTAATCCAGTAACGTCTATTTTGTTACAAAATATACTTTATTTGCACCAAGTAAGCGAAATAAACCCGTTTCCTTCCATAGAATATTTATCGCAAATGGCGCGAAATGAGTTCGTACGTCATTTCACGGTTATGTGTGCATAGTTGGGCTTCGGTGCCGCAGTGGCGCTGCACGTTGATAAATAGGATATGTGCACCGGGCCTAAGTTAGCCAATGACGAGATATCCCATCATCAAGATATTTCCGATATTTTTGTGAACAAGAGAAAAACATCGAGTCGTGTTTATTTTTGTAAATGACGGGATATCTCGTCATCAAGTATTTAAGATATTTTTGGGATTAAGAGATGAACATCTAGTCGCATTTTGTTTTGTTAATGACGAGATATCTCGTCGGCACAACCACCAGGAAAGTTAAGCTTTCAGAAAAGTTACCCAATGCTTGCATCATCTGTATGATCGCAGCTTTACTAATTTACGTCTAACTCAAAATACATAATTTTTCAAGTGTTTATACTTGAATTCAGATGAAGAGATTTATAATATATTGTAATTACAAGGTATCTCGCCCATCAAGATGTTTTTCAGTTTTTTTTAACGACGAGATACTCCGTCGAGACAGCCACGACGAGGGGCAAGGACTACTACTATTTTTAAAGATTATAACTTCAAAATTAGACGAAAAACAGCTTGTGGTGATATGCATAACGGAGAATATTTAGTAGAAAGTTGGAGCACGTTCAAATTTTGGAATTCTGACGTTAGAGGCTCTGACAGAGGAAGGGGATATGCCACCGCAGGAACTCATCCGCAACCTCATTCACTGTATACAAACGCTGTGCTAAGTTTTATTCAGTGTTAGAGATGGTTATACACATAGATAAAATATTAAAGTAGATTACGTAATGTTAATCTTTATATATGTGTCCTGAATCGTGTGGCAAAAACTAGTTGTAACGTGACCCTTAAACTACCCTACAAGTGGAATCGAACGCATTTATCACTTGATTAGCCCGCGGGACGGGACGGGACGGAACGTCCATTTATTGATTCATGATACAATGGGTCCGCGAATATAACATACTTAGGCGATTTACCCACTTTTATCATTACTCTATAGAAATGCGAATTCACATATTTACCCTGTCCTGACATTTTATATCGCCAAACGAGATGCTAAGATGCTAGATAAGCCAGACAAGGCACTTGTCATAGAACTGTCACGTGACTACTAGTCGACGTGTTGGTCACACATATTGCACCACCTTTCAGTAGTCCTACTGCTCAGTCTACTTATATTTCACGTCTTTATGTGCATACAGCTTACTAAGCACCACCTTCTCTTTATTTAAGTTTCTGTACTATCCCTTCTGTTTCATGGCACCCAGTGTACTGTTACTACTTCTGTCAAAATACGTTTTTATTGTTTGCTTCTGCTCTTGTTATAATTTTGTTTGTGATTTTTGCCAATAGCCCTTTGTGTTTCTCCAGTGCGACGTTATTTCAACAATCTAAGTATCATTTTCATACATTCATATAATTTCAATGGTGAATATTTCTTAGTTATGTGCTGATAATATTTCTTAGTTTTGTATGCAGTGTACCATGAGTCTTCATGTAAAAGTTGAGTTATATTATGCCCAAGGTTTACATAAAACGAACTTCCTCGCTAATCTGTAGGGCACGAAAGATTACTTCAACAGATCAAGGGGGTAATTATCCCATCACAATTAATACAAAATATTACATAACTAGCTTTACTACCCGACTTCACCCTAGAGTGTTTGCTGCTACAAACAAACTTTTGAAGCTTCTAATTTCTAAGAAGTTCTATAGCGTCTTTTTGAGCTTTATCAGCTTCACGCGCTTGTGTTTTTTAATCTTCCGATTTGCTCTGCTCGGGAAGTTGATGTTTATTTTGATTGTGTCTCTTATATAATAAAGTCTTACAATAAATTTTACTTGTATGGTTCTAAAGAAACGACATTTCGATCTGAAAATAATGGCTTGTCCTAGAAATACCAAACAGTATAAACTGTACAAATTTTGTAACGCCAGATCCCAGGGTTCATGAGTTTTTACTGTTTCAGAGTTAATCTGTTTTATGTATACGATTCAAGGCATCTCGGCAACTTACTGTATCTTTTAATAAGTCATCGTCAAACTCGGGAGCATGAGTTCTGTGAAATTTATTCCGACTTAAAATTTATAAACATATCAGTAACGGTCTTGCATAACCGACAAATTTACCCGCAACGTGAAAAAAAGTATTTTGATACGTGAATGAAATCTTGTTTAACTTCATTACAAGATTGCATCCTTCAAGAAGTTTGATATTCTGCGAGCGTGTTTGCGTTGAACTTTTAAAAAAGTTTAACGCAAAACATAGATACTTTGAGTTTTTGAGTCACATACTTTTTATTTTGAGTCAATGCCAACGACAGTGTTATGAACCCACATCAGCAAGTCAGTTTTAAAATATCCCAACGGGACATTATATCTCTTGGCAATTGAACGTCAAAATTTATTTTCATAAGAGCATTGAATGAGGAAAGGTTTACGTAGTAATTTATTCAGATGATGTAAACATTAATTCCTATAGTCTATTCAATAGTAGTGCAAAATTAATTCAGATATCGTCTTTTGTAAAATGCTATTATTAGATATACTTTTTATTGTGACTGCTACAATCAGGAAAACCATTTTATCAGAAACTATAAGATCCGGTTCGCTTTTTCATATTTATTCTAAAAAATAATCAGAATGTTACCACTGTACGTTATACTTTAATTTACCAAGTCATAATTAGTTACGATTTCATGCGCAAATGTTACTTCAATGGAGATTATTCCATGTGAAACTGCACCGAAAAGAAATCACAACTTACACTCATTTTTGACCTGACCCCTGCCAATTTATTTAAACTCTGCTTATTTGTTGAGAAGCTATGTATAAGAAATTGTGTAAAGTTTTAACTCCCAACTTGCAAAAGTTTTTTTTATATTAATTTAAAAAATGAAAAATTGGGCAATTTTTCATGTTTTTAGACTTACTAAATCTCTTGTACCTATGGACCTGATTGAACAATCATACCGAATGAGAGTGTATTTTGCAAAAATGTAAAGCATTTCTAATAGAGTATCATATAACCTATTAAGTGATTTCATTTGGAGTGTGGAAAAGGATTATTTTAACCATTAAATTTCTTCGACGGGGCTAGAGATGTGAAAAGCTCTCTAAAACATGAACATTTGTAGCAAGGAGGGAGATTTTTTTTGTGGGGAGGGGGGGGATCTGTTCCTTTAAACTGTATAAAAAAATCATTAAAAACAATCGTTTTAACTGGGTTTTTTTCGCAATTTTTTCAATTATTTTCTACATATTCCAGCTTTTAGTCCTATCTTTTCCTCCCCCAACTATTAAAAATATAGGGCAACAATTTTGGCTAAAAGCGGGTGAGGGGGGGAGGGAGAGAGGTCCCGAATCCTTCGCAAGAAAGTTTGTAAGATTCACTATACGACGGTGGCGCTCTCAATAATAGACTGTTAAAACGGTCTAATAGACTGTGTAAAAAGGTCCACATTTTTTTTTGCTCCGGCTTTTTCAAAGTGAATTACAGTTCCTGAGTGTAAGTTGTGATTAATACCGAGCATTGATTTACTGTTTAATTATTCCACGCGAGTGTAAAAATCATCCCGATAGCTTCTGCTATGTATGCGGTGAATTGACTTTAAAAGCACAACGAAAACCCCTTTCTTCGCTTCTTAACACAGCTTATAAATTTTACTTTGATTGCCAAGTTGGCGATCAGGACAAGGATTGGGCTCCAAAGTTTTGCTGCACTACTTGATACAGTAGCTTGACAAAATGGCTCAAAAGTACCCGTAAATCAATGCCATTTGCTGTGCCCATGGTTTCGCGCGAACCTCGCAATCAGCTCACATATTGTTAATTTTGTATGAATTCCACCGTTTGGAGACCAATCCTTGTCCTGATCGCCAGCTTGGCAATCAAAGTAAAATTGATAAGCAGTTTTAAGAAGTGGAGAAAGGAGTTTTCGTTGCGCTTTTAAAGTTAATTCACCGCAAACATAGACGCTATCGGGAGGGTTTTTACACTCGCGTGGCATAATTAAACAATAAATCATTACTCGGTATTAATCACAACTTACACTCACAAACTGTAACTCACTTTTAAAAAGCCAGAGCAAAAAAAAAAAAATTGGACCGTTTTATTCAATCTAAACAACTTAGAAACACAGAATCCCCGCCTAGAATTCCGAAAAGATGACTCTATGATGGCGAAAGATGTAATGAGGGAAGATAATGATTACAGTTTACAACCAAAATTGATAAAAACAATGCAAGTTTAAAATTGACAAAGCATGAAAATGCCTGTGCATACCACGAAGCACGCGAGTTATTGAGAGCGCCATCGTCGTACAGTGAATTTTCCAAACTTTCTTCCGAGGGATTCGGGACCTCTTCCCCCCCCCCTTCAGCCGCTTTTGGCCAAAGTTGTTGCTATA
Organism: Metellina segmentata; assembly: GCA_947359465.1. Classification (NCBI taxonomy): domain Eukaryota; kingdom Metazoa; phylum Arthropoda; class Arachnida; order Araneae; family Tetragnathidae; genus Metellina; species Metellina segmentata. Next base: position 105,974,479 of record OX375877.1, read on the forward strand.
TATTTTTATTACTTGGGGGTGTTTTGGGGAAGAAAAGAGGTGTCTAGAAGCTGGAATATGTAGAAATTAAATGAAAAAAATTGAAAAAAAAAAATTTGAGAAAAAAAAAACTTAGAAAAAACGATTATTTTTAATTATTATTATTATTTTTTTTTTACAATTTAAGGAGACAAATCCTTGCCAAATCTCTCTCCTTGCTACAAATGTTTATGTTTTAGAGCTTTTCACTTCTCTAGCCCCTCAGAAGAAATTTAATGGTTAAAATAATCCTTTTCCCCACTCCAAATAAAATTCATGTCCCTAAAATTATATCGAAAAGTGATAAACATGAGGGGGGGGGGCGTCCACAGAAAACGGTGGGTGATTGGCGAAAACGGGGGTCATTTTCACTTCAGGAGGTAATTTTTTATATAAATCAGCAAAAATGGTGCCAGGGCTCGAATTTTTTTTTTTTTTTTTTGCAGATCAGTGTTATTAACAATTTTTTTATAATTGAAAATTTTACTTTAACCCCCTTGTGGGGTTTCGACCAGATATCTCATGCTTAAAGATCTAACCAATTTTGATAATGAAAAGATATCTTATCATCCAGATATTTCCGATTTTCTTATAAAAAGCTCATCATCTGGTCAGATTTCTTATAATGACTGGATATCTTGTCCATCAAGATTCGATCAACATTTCTAATGATGATATACACTACCCTACATTAATAGACCGGACAGCAAGATGTGATGGCATAAGGGAAATAATATATGCTATAATTCTGTAGGGATGGTCCCCCACGCATGCTATAATTACGCTAGTAACCCTTCTGGGCATACTTTCAATATGGTTCTGATACACAACTAAGGGTATTTGTGTCCATTAACGCTGTAAAAATGTCGCCAGCTGCGACGAACGTCCAACTTACGTGCAATTTGTACCGCAGTTCCCCACGGCGCCGCATCTCGCCGCACATGCTTCTCTGGTCTCAAGTGCCTTGTTTTTATAAGTAAATGGAATATAAATAACTAGGGGCCCCGCCCCCTGCTCGCTGACGCTCGCCAACCCCCGGAGGATTGCTTCGCAGTCCTCATTGGTTCGCTGCGCGAACCTATGCTCGCTTCGTTCGCCTCAATGAAGACACGTATCCTAGCAGAAGGGATTGTTTAAAAAATATGATATTCCAAAAAAAAATGTTTTTCAAATCTAAACTTGCTGTTTTACAGAAAATATATACAGTACCTCTGAAATCAGAATTCAAATGAAAACTTTAAGTAAATTTTGACTCGAAATGTGAGCGTTGCTTTGGAAATTGAAAACCCAGCATGTTGTTTGTGTGTACATTTCCCCAGCTCTCGAACGACCGACACTTTTCCATTGAGTTTGTTGCCGAAAGTTGTAGTGCAAGCGTCTTGTTGAACTATAATTGTTGGCCCTGAAAAGGACCGTTTTTTAAATGGTCCTGAAAAGATCATCCGCGTTTTCTTTCATTTCTATTAAAAACTAACTGCAAAAGCCTAACTAAATTTCTTTTTTTTTTCAATAAAATTTCATCCGATAACGCTATACATTCAATTGATGCACGAGACTGTGGTAAACAAACAATCGTATAGTGTTGTCAAAACGCGATAATAGCGTCTTTTTGCGTGCCACGTAAGAGAATTATATATATAGATAATTAATAAATGGTTGTATCCAGTAACGTCTATTTTGTTTCAAAATATACTTTTTTTTTACACCAAGTAAGCGAAATAAACACGTTTTCTTCGATAGAATACTTGTCGCAAATGGCGCGAAATGAGTACTTGCGTCATTTCGCGGTTATGTGTGCATAGTTGAGCTTCGGCGCCGCAGCAGCGCCGAACGTTGAAAAAACGGATGTGTGCACCGGGCTTAAGTGGAGTCATCCAACGTGACAAACTATCCAAATAGTCCTTGAATAGGAACAGTTATACCACATTTTTAAATGGTGATCAATGTACCGGATTTGGAAATTTTATTAACCTCCTGATGCTTTTCTGGACAAGGTATCTAGTCATTAGGAAAACTTTCTAGATCTTGATGCACACTTCCGGTTTTTCAACGTGCGACGCCGTTACGGCACCGAAGCCCAACTATGCACGTATAACCGTGAAATGACGCAAATACTCATTTCGCGCCATTTGCGATAAATATTCTATCGAAGAAAAACGTGTTTATTTTGCTTACTTGGTGCAAAAAAAAGTATATTTTGAAACAAAATAGACGTTACTGGATACAACCATTTATTAATTATTATTTATATTCCATTTATTATGAAAACAAGGTACTTCAGAACGGAGAAGCGTTTGCGGCGAGCTGCGGCGTCGTGGGGGAAATGCAGTACAAATTGCACGCAAGTTGGACGTGCATCGCCGTAGTAGCGCCGGAGGCAAGTGTGCACTACTCTATTGGATCTAATGTATCTCAGATTGCACTTGTGTTGCCGCAGCGGCGCTAAACGTTGAAAAATCTGATGTGTGCAACTGGCTTTATCCTTAGAAAAAAAATGACCTGATCATGATCTCGTTATCAGAAAACAACAGTATCTTATCTTTAGAAAAACTAACCTGATCATGATCTCGTCATTAGAAAACGACAATGTCTTATCTTTGGAAAAAACAGACCTGATCATGATCTCGTCATCAGAAAACGACAGTATCTTATCTTTAGAAAAAACTGACCTGATCATGATCTCGTCATCAGAAAACGACAATATCTTATCATTGGAAAAAACTGACCTGATCATGATCTCGTCATCAGAAACCGACAATATCTTATCCTTAGAAAAAACTGACCTGATCATGATCTCGTCATCAGAAAACGACAATATCTTTTGTTTAGAAAAAACTGACCTGATCATGATATCATCAGAAAACGACATTATCTTATCTTTAGAAAAAACTGACCTGATCATGATCTTGTCATCAGAAAACGCCAATATCTTATCTTTAGAAAAAACTGACCTGATCATGATCTCGTCATCAGAAAACGACAATATCGTATCTTTAGAAAAAACTGACCTGATCATGATCTCGTCATCAGAAAAGACAATATCTTATCTTTAGAAAAAACTGGCCTGATCATGATCTCGTCATCAGAAAACGACAATATCTTATCCTTAGAAAAAACTGACCTGATCATGATCTCGTCATCAAAAAACGATAATATCTTATCCTTAGAAAAAACTGACCTGATCATGATCTCGTCATCAGAAAACGATAATATCTTATCCTTAGAAAAAACTGACCTGATCATGATCTCGTCATCAGAAAACGACAATATCTTATCTTTAGAAGAAACTGACCTGATCATGATCTCGTCATCAGAAAACGACAATATCTTATCTTTAGAAAAAACAGACCTGTGTGATCATGATCTCGTCATCAGAAAACGTCAATATCAAATCCTTGGAAAAATCTGACCTAATCATGATCATCATTCGGAATTCCGTCTACATTATTGATGATGATGTATCTCGTCATCAGCAAAATTGGTCAGATGTCGATGGACGAGATATCTCATCGAAACAACTTGGAGGGTAAGCAGTGTTTTAATAAAGAGATCTCCAGAAGGACCTTTCAAATGTCAATATATTTCTGAAACTATAAAAAAATATATGGGTTGACTCTATAGATTAAAAAAATACTATTCATAGTTATGTTAGAACATCACTCAGATTTGAGTTGGGATCCTTGTAGACTAAGCACTCTCCAGTCTCATCGTCACAGATTGTCATGGTCATGCCATGAGTCTTGTGGCGTCTATTTCGTCTAGTTGATGGTCGCTTTCTTGAGGACGACTTACGTTTGCGAATGACTTTTTTACATCGTTTTTTTAAGGACGCCACCTTGTTTCTTCTGCAATTGGGATCCGATTCTTTTCTCGAACTCTTGGGAACACCCGAACGTTTTCTTTTCGAAGCAGGATGATTCTTATTACTCATGCTTGAAGTTCCACTAGGTTTTCCTTTATTGAAAATGCGAAATATTTGCGATTTCTTCAGAGTTTGTGGAATAGAAGTTGTTTGCAATCGAAGACATCTAGTGTGTTGACGGAATGCCCGTAAGAACTTTAATGATGCGATTTTCATGGTTCTTGTTGGATTATACGCTGTCAGTACGGAATAGACCATTGTGTGAACTTTAGCCTGATGTTTGCTTAGCTTTTGCTTTTGAAGAAAATAAAATTTTGAGAAAAAAGGGTAAAAACTAATACCAGCTGAGACAAAATTAGATACTATGCAAACAAATTTTAAAATAATTCAAAATTAAAGGTGATCTCTAGATTTAATATGATGCTATTAAATATGGTTGATACGCGAAAGGCTTGCGCTGGTATTGTCAGTTGCACATTAGAAACCGTCAAGGATAAAGTTTCAGAAAGAAGAGTAAATAGTCTGAAAATGAGAAACCTTCACAGATGAATTGTGTAGACGACCGCTTAAGAGAAAAGATGGTTCTTTACATTTTGTTGAGATTAGTTCACGAGATGAAATTCTTTTTGAAAGATGGTCCATTTCAGAGTATTGTAAGTTTAAGTTTCTTATAAAATTTTATTAGTTTTATTTTAACACGAATATTTAACACACTTTAGAAGCAATAAATATCTCCATGACAGCACATGCAGGGAAGTGCAAATTTAAATTCATATTTCACAAACTCAACTTGAAAAACGGAAGATAATGGAACACATGCCATTTCAATAGTTTTAACGAAACATTGTCCCCCCCCCTTCCTATTGAGGAACAAATCTCAAATTTCTTCAATAAAATTATTTATTGCCGTATGATTAACCAACATACTATTTAGACACTGAAAATATACAGGAGCAGTATCACGTGCTGCCATCTATAACCAGTATTTACAACTATCTTTATTTAAAACATTAATTTTCTGTAGTTTAAATGTGTTTATTTTGTTTAGTTTCATAAGATAAATCGTTTTTATAATAGAAATATTATTGCACAAGTAATATTACCTAATAATTTCTAAAAATCAGATTTTTAACTGGAACGCAAATATATATATTAAGCCCTAGATATCGTGTTCTTAGTTACAAAAAAAGCATGACAGTGTGAACCGAGAAGTAGGATCCATTTAATCCTCCAAATGACTGCGACAGGATATATCGAATGTCAGTAACTGACCAACTTTGCTAATGACGAAATAGCTCGTCATGATATTACCACTCATTTTTGCGAAGACGAGATCAAGACGTGATCAATTTTCTTATAATGACGAGATATCTCGTCCATTCGTATATGACCAGTAATACTAATGACGAGATACCTCATCGAGAAAGCCACCAGGAGTGTTGAGTGCAAAAAAGTGCAAATTAAGTATTTATTATTCTGCTATATTTAAAATTATGTAAAACGCGTTTCGTATTTAAAATCATCTCTACTATTATAAAAGAAAGCGTTGGTGTCTACCTTTCTCTTTAATCAGTGTCCTGACGAATCTATGGCACTTACAATAATGAAATTTGGCACACAGATTGTCCGAATGTTTTGCGATTTTTGTGTAACGCCCGAATTTTAAAATTTAATCAAGAATATTTTTTAATAAATTAATCAGTTTTTTTCACTTTTCGTCCTTTTTTCGGGATAGTGACTTCACCCCTACCACGAATGAAGAAACAAGCCGATTTTGCGATTTTCGATCGCTGACGTCACAAACTTTTTTAGACCGAATGCCTGTGGAACCATGCCAAGTTTTCCGATTGTAACATGTTTTGATTTACATTGTTGATAATAGCCACTTCGAGGCCATCACTGCGCAGCCCGTGGAGTTCGTTTGCGAAGCAGACCAAATGGGAAATATGTGAAAAAACAGGGGGGGGGGATGGCGAGCAGTGGTCACACCTGACCCCACGAAAAGAACTGTCACGGGCAACGCCGTGTTGGCCACGCAGTGGCTGGTGTAATTATATTATCAACTGTAACAGAAAGTATTTTCCGAGGGGCCGTAGCAGTGGTACAGTCGCGGTTTAAAAACGGATGGTTGCGAGTTCGAAACTCGATCGACGGTGGTTGTGTACGTGGGGGAGGGTGCATGTAAAATCTGTCGCGACCTCAAATATCCTCATGTTGGCATGATGTGGAAGTTTGGAGCGTGGGATGAAGCACAGTTGATGATGTTGTCATCTGACCGTGTTTCATTATTATGATGTGTTTTCCTCCGATATTTGCTTTCGGATTGATTCCAGACGGTAGTCAGCAGCCCTTTTTGTTTTCTCCAGTATACAACTACCTACCAAAATATTTCTATACAATAGACCATTTTTGTAAATTTGCTTATTTACGGTTTTAATACATTCCTATTGGGGTTTGACTGATGAACCTCAACCTCCCTAACTTGATGATGCTTTTGAATGCGAAGATCCACACTGGTCAAGACAAGTAAATCGGAAAAAGTCTAAGGGGCTAACTCCCTTAAAAAGACGACATTTAAACTCCCCCAATTCTAAAGAAGCAAATTATTTCCTGTGCTGTGACCAAACAAAATCATCGGATGGCAAGCAACAATGAGCCAAATGTATGACGTATAAAGGTTATTTTATAAATAAAATGGTCTGTTGTGGTTAATTTTCTCCAGATTGCAATGCATAATTTTACCGTGGTTCCAAAATTACGAGGTGTACTACTAAATCGATTCAACCTACGACTTTGAAACACCTACAAGAGAAAGTAAGATGAGACAATTCAACTAAAAGTTCATGTTTATCACCCACCTATGTTACTTGGTAGTTGAATTAACGTCGCACTCGAGAAACACTACGGGCTATTGAAGACAGCCCGAGATCAAAGCCAAAGGAAGGAGTCCGAGGACAGCAACTCGTCATTTTGAACTAGTATTCGATGACGAGGTCAACACAAGAGCAAGCACACCACGCTCCAAACTTCCGCGCCACCCCAACGTGAAGAAATAATTTGAGGCCACGACAGAGTTAACGTGCACCTGTCCACGAGCACACGGGTGTCTTTGTTTGCATGTGGGTGTAGGGAAAAGCATGAATCCTAATATGAGACAAATTATTGTTTTGTTAAAGTGATTTTTAATCATTCCACACGGAATGATTAAAAATACTAGTCTGAATTTGATAAACAATCGACCCTAGTCGATTCGTAAGCCCGTATGACTTACCTCTCTGAGATTATACGACCAGCGACTCCGCCCACATACGCTGTCTATTTCATAGATATAATTTTTGTTTTAAACTTGTATGATACGGTTTATACTGTACAATTCTACTGGGTGTTTTCTTTGATGCATGTTCTGTTCTTTAGTTCTTTTTCCACTGCCATATAACTGGAGTATTCTGTCTTGCAGAGTGAATAAGTTTGAGAGAATATATAATTCAAGACAAACATTAGTAATAATTATTCCTATCACTGCCAAGAAAAAACAATTGAAATACACGAAAAGAGACATTTCACTTTGGATCCTTTACTCCTGAAACAAACATTTGCGCAAGACATTAAACCATATCTCTTACTCCTGCGCATAATCTTACAGTAACTGAAGCAAAAAAAGTAAGACGATATAATATTTAGAAAGGGAAACGCATTACCTAGATTACATTTCTGCGTCTCCTGCAATGGGAAGACATTACCAATCTATCGGTTAAGGCTCTGTCAGACAGCTCAAAAACGGATGACGAATTATTGAGATGATCGTTCTGTTATGGTATCGATTTCTTTTGCAAAGCGGATTCTATCGAAGTAATTTCCGATTTCCGTGCGTAGAAAAAGATGAAGGGTGGGGTCAAAGACCCCGAAAATAAAAGGGTGGGTACGGCATTGCTTCTGGCAGGTGGCATCACTGTCTCGTATCAGGGTGTGTCTGGTTTAAGAATGGGTCCGTTCCCAAGTGTTGCAGAACATGATATCAATCTGATAAAAAGTCCGCAATTTTTGTGCTTATAGGTATAGACGTAGGTTAAATTTTAATATATTTTCAGGTAGGTAGGTAGTTAATAAACGCTGCACTGGAGCAACACAACGGGCTATTAACGACGATCCGGGATTAATCGCAAAAAGATCCAAGGACAAGGTCTCGTAATTTTTATCCTCGGTCAGATGACAAGAACCACACCAGAGCTTAAGGTCTTTTTAGAGATATTTTGATTTCTAATAATCATGGCTGAAATTTTGAATAGTGGGTTCACTCCTAGTGATCTTGACGCGTTATCTCATCCATCAAGATCCAATTTTGCTGATGGCGAGATATCTCCTCGTTGCGATGTTTCCGAGGATGACAATGATGAGATGAAGATATTTTCTTCTGATGATGATATACCTTGTCGATCACAACTGGTCAGTCTTGCTAATGACGAGATATCTCGTCTATCAAATCTGGTCAGTTGCTAATGGCGAGATATCTCTTCGATCAGATCTGGTCAGTCTTGAAATGACAAGATATCTTGTAGAGACAACCACCGGGTGGCTTAATTGTAAGAAAATGTTTCACAAGAGTACCTTTTTCCCTATTAACTAAATATATATATTTCTCTCTTCTGAGTTAGTAAAACCTTCCTTGTGTATTTATGTTCAAAACGTGATGTTGTCTGTCCCGTTGATGGACAACGTCACGGACAGATATGGCCCTTGCGCCGAAACACTCAAATGAACCAACCTCAATAAAAATTATATTTAGTCTTATTTATTATTCATCACATTCATAGTATTTGTGTTAAAGTAAATTCTTATGAATGTGAATATATATTTCTAAGTCTGTAAAGGGTATTATGCGAGTCATACGATGTCTGTTTAAAAGAGCCTTTAAAAACAATTTCGATATAGATAGGGTTTTGAGTTTAAAAAAATAATCGGCTCACGTTAGACTTTGGATGTCAATTTGTATCAAGTTCCTTATAAATTCTACATTTTTAAATACGTTAATACGTATTTATGTATCACAAAAGTTAAAAGTTCACAGCTATGTATTTTTCTATAATCCCATTTTCACAATTTTTATATCTCTAATTAAATTTTAATGATAGACGACGAATCTAGATCGTCAATTTTAGTGCAATTATTGTTCAATAAAATTTGGCCATTTTTAAAACCTCGTTTATTTTTATGACGTGTGTTTACCAATATTAAAAAAACTAACGCTGATAAACTCATAATCAACTTTTGAAATTAATCGATTGGCAATGAGTGATGTTTGTCCACATTTAGAAAATAATAAATATTCACATTCCCTTCCTTTCGGCAAACATGTAAATGTGACATACTTGGTAAACACACACGAGATATTAGTTTTTAATATCTTGTAAAATATGTAGCGAATTTTATCTTTGAAGTAATAAAAGCTGATAGGATTGAAAAACTATATGTTCAAGATAATTTTTATGACTAATATTTAAATATTCAAAGAAAATGCAAACAGTCAAAGATTAAAATATTTACATTTCCTTAATGTGCACCAAGTACATTAAAACTGTTATTCAGCCGGCTACAAATCGTTCGTGACGTCATTTTATTTTTGACTTAAGTTAAAGTAATCATCGATAGATGGCACTGACAACACTGAAATCGATCTTTCACCCACTTTTAATTCATGCGATGATAAAGTTTTAGATGAACCGGTAAATTCAATTGTGTCATGGTTCAATAAATGGACCTCTTCGTATTTTTTTCTTTTTTCCAACTCAAATAGTTTTTGGTTCAAACACTGACCAATATTTTTCTCTCGACAGCAGCAATATATTCGAGTAATAAGTGAAGCATTCTAACCTGACGGAGGAAGAAACTTCAGAAGCTCAAATTGTAGTTGCCTACTGTAAATGAGATTTATTTTCGTTTAAGGCATTCCACTGTCACTTATGGCATAATCGCATACGGATTTAGTCATGTCAGGTAGGTATTGAATTACTTAATTAGCGACGCACTGCAGCAACACAAGGAGCTATTGGAGACAATCCGGTTCTCTTTTATTGAAACACTTTTTGAACTAACTTTAAGTTTCTCTTTCATGCTCATCCAAATTTTTGGCTTCTGGTTTGATTCCGGACAGTAGCCAATACACCGTTGCGTTGCTCCAGTGTGACATTAATTGAATACTATCTTACCTACCCAAGCTTTAGGCTAATTTATATCATTTTTGGCTTTAGAAAATGGACTAAAATCAAGCAATAACGATTTGGGAATCTCACTGCGACTATAGATGCCCATATGTGAAGCCTTAATAGTAAGTTCCAGTTAATTTTGGGGTTTTATGGCGCAAGGCTCATATTTGGCTAGGTTTGATATTAGGATGGTTGGTAAGTTGGTGTTTTATTAGCGTCACACTGGAGCAAGACAATGGTCTATTGGCGATGGTCTGGGATCAACCCCCGATGGGAGAGATCCAAGGACAACACCAGGTAATTTTTCTACAATCCGGTACCGAGTACCCTTAAGACATTGCCAGCTGGCAACTTGTGTCCGACCCATTGGAGGGGTGTTACGAATAACCCGTTGAGGTGTTTTGGAAAAACTGGAAGGTAGTGACAGAATAAGGGGAGGCCTTGCGTAGGCGTTTTGCTCGTACTCAATAGCTCTTCTATAAACAATAATTTAAGTTTAAACACTCCAATTATCTTGAAACTCGTCTGTAAAATTTATAACCAACTTGTAAATAAACCTTAATTTTAACTTAATTGCTCCGTTCCTGTTTTAATCGAGCTTGTATTCAATGATTCCTTCAACATACCGCAAAATGGCCACGGCGTGTTCATCCGAGCACATTTGAAGGAAGTAAGGAAGGAGAATTCGACTATTTTGAACCTGGCGATGTCACACCTGAGGTGCCAACTTACTCTCCAAACTTCCAAACCACGCCAACGTGAAGACATTGGAGGCCACAGCAGATTTTATGTGCACCAGCTCTCCTATGTACATGATGGTCTTTCTTTGATTTGAACTCAATCTCCGGTTGCTAATCCGTTACTCTTACGGCCGGCTACCATGTCCATTTGATATTAGGAAATATGAACTTGTTTCCTTCACTGATACAACGCGCGATCCGTCTTATATTTAAATATCTATAAATTACATAAACATATGAATTATAATAAAAAGATAAATTGAGAATTTCGAGGGATAAATTTTGAACAGTTACTTGTGTGGGTTAATAGGTGTATTATCACTGTCATCATTGAGTCTTACAAGTGATTTCAACAAGATATTTCGTCTATCAAGATCTAACCAAACCTTGGTAGCAAGTCGATTTTTCTATGATGACGAGATCAATATATGGTCGGTTTTTTCCTAATGACGAGTCCATAAAGATCTGGTCAGCTTTGCTAATGACAAGATGCCTCGTCCAGACAGCCAACAAACTAGAAGGGTAACAGCTAAAAAACATCTGATAAAACTATTGATAATGCTACAAGGCGAAGATCCTTTCTCGCATAAAGGGGCCCGGTGTAGCCCTGTTGGAAGAATAGCGGATGAAAAACCGGGTTTGCGAGATAGGAACTCAGCCCAATCAAAGACAGTCGTGGAAGTTAGTATACGTTAAATTTGTCTGCCTCAAACATCCTCACTTTGAAAAGACGTGCAAGTTCGGAGAGTGGGGTGCAGGCTCAGGCGACGACCTCGTAATCTGAACATAGTACAAAATAATGAAGTGTTGTCCTTGAATCTTTCCCTTCGAGATCGACCTTGGAATTTTCGCCAGTAGCTCGCTGTGATGCTTCAGGGTGACGTTAATTCAACTACCTACGCATAGCTCGTATAAAAACTAAATTTCTAAAGTTGGACTATATCTCAAGTGAATAATTAGCGTAAGCGAAGTTTTAAAAATTGTAAAAATAAAAAATTATTTAGCTCTATATTACAATAACGTCAAATTGAAAATGAAGACCCAATATACGTGATTTAATCAAATATTACTATCGGTATGGTATTTGTTTGGTATTTTTTAATTTAACGTCACACTGGTGGAACACAATGGGCTATTGTTACTTTTGGGAAAATGAGGCTACATATTCTTGATTAGTCCTGCTTGCATTCAGGGCCCAAACTTACTATTTCACTAGTTTTAATGTAAAATTTACCACTCTAGTGTTATTATGATCCCAGTCTGCTAAATTGCACCTTGAGTTGAATCTTCTAATTTTAGTAGATGTATTGAACAAAATAAACTAATTTTGAATTGTTATGCATTTTAAAATACACTGTATAACAAAATTACAGTGATGCCGGGCTCTATCAACTTCTAACGGCACTAACAGGGGACGCATAGTCTTTAGTGACGAGTCTCGTTTCCAACTGTGTCCTGACGACAACCAGAGAGAAACTGACAACTGACGACAACCAGAAAATTCTGGAGACGTCCAGGGCAGCGTGGAGATCCTGCCCTTGCTATCGCACACCACACAAGACCACAACAGGGCGTTTTGGTCTGGGCTGTCATCTCCTTTGATAGCCGGTCCCCTTTGGTAGTCATTTCTTGCACACTTGCATCACAGCGATGCGTAGACGACATTATACGACCGGTTGTGTTACCGTTCCTTTCGCGACAACCCGGATTTGCTTTCCAACAAGATAATGCCCGGCCGCACACGGCACGTGTTGCTACGAATTGTCTTCAAGCTTTCCCAACACTTCCCTGGCCAGCTAGGTCTCCCAATCTTTCTCCCATAGAGCACATTAGGGACGTTATGTAAAGGCATTGGTACCCTCCCGGAATGTTGACCATTTAGCCCGACAATTGGAGACAATTTGGCAAGAAATTCCGCGGGACACCATCCGGGAACCTTTTCAGTCTATGCCACGCCGGGTGACAGCTTGCATCCTGGCCAGAGGTGGACAAACGCCTTATTGACTTCCTCCCTATGTAACGGTCAAACTCTGAGATAAATCATTCAATTGTTCTGAAATTTTAATCGGTTTTTTTTTATGTGAGTTTATAACCGGACAGTTGGTTGTGACGAGAGATGACTTCACATCCACAAATTTTTATCGCAATCGGACAACTGTTACTGGGTGTGTCGATTTTTTGGTTATAGAGAATATATATACTAATATGCTAATTAACCCTCCATGTGGTTGTAGTAGACGTAGTAGTCGTTATTAACAAAACAGATAAGATGAACGAGATAATTCCTCGTTATAAAAAAAACTGACCATATCCTGATCGTGTCATCATCCGAACATCGGTAATATCGTGTTGACGAGGTGTCTCATGTTTAGCTAAATTTACGAAGTCTTGACGATCGAGATACTTCGTCGTTAGAAGAGGTAGGTATTTTAATTAACGTCACACTGGAGCACGACAACGGGCTGTTGGGAAATGTCAGGAATCCGTCCCGACGGATCCTAAGAGATCCCAAGACTATACACGTGATTCTGAATCACGGTCATTGACAAGGTCATATTATAACTGGAAACATACTCTCCAAGTCATGACAAAGATAAATTGCCCCTTTGTACACGAAGGTGTCTAGATGGATTCAATCTCGCAATCCTTCGGTTGCAAATTCGTTACTCTGGAAACCGGGCGATTGCGGATCTCGTCGTTAGAAGAAAACGACCGATATCTTGATCTTGTCATCATGATAAAATCGGTAATATCCTGATGACGAAATATCTCGTCATTGACAAAATTGATCAGATTTTGAAGGACGAAATGTCTCCTCACTAAAAGAAAACGGATCTGATTTGGATCATCGTGAAAACGGATCTCATCATGAAAATGTTCACAAAATCATTATGACGAGATTTCTCGTCTTTAATAAAAACTGACCAGATCTTTGTGCACGAGATATCTAGAATAAAATTGACCATATCATCTCGTCATCACTAGAAAATCCGTAGCATCTCGATGATGTATGTCGATACTTAGAAAAACTGACCAGATCTTTGTGCACGAGATATCGAGAATAAAATTGACCATATCATCTCGTCATCATCAGAAAATCCGTAGCATCTCGATGATGCATGTCAATACTTAGAAAAACTGACCAGATCTTTGTGCACGAGATATCTAAAATAAAATTGATCATATCTCATCTCGTCATCATAAGAAAATCCGCAGCATCTCGATGATGTATATCGATACTTAGAAAAACTGACCAGATCTTTGTGCACGAGATATCTAGAATAAAATTGACCATATCATCTCGTCATCATCAGAAAATCCGTAGCATCTCGATGAAGCATGTCGATACTTAGAAAAACTGACCAGATCTTTGTGCACGAGATATCTAAAATAAAATTGACCATATCATCTCGTAATCATCAGAAAATCCGCAGCATCTCGATGATGTATATCGATACTTAGAAAAACTGACCAGATCTTTGTGCACGAGATATCTAGAATAAAATTGACCAGATCATCTCGTCATCATCAGAAAATCCGTAGCATCTCGATGAAGCATGTCGATACTTAGAAAAACTGACCAGATCTTTGTGCACGAGATATCTAAAATAAAATTGACCATATCATCTCGTAATCATCAGAAAATCCGCAGCATCTCGATGATGTATATCGATACTTAGAAAAACTGACCAGATCTTTGTGCACGAGATATCTAGAATAAAATTGACCAGATCATCTCGTCATCATCAGAAAATCCGTAGCATCTCGATGAAGCATGTCGATACTTAGAAAAACTGACCAGATCTTTGTGCACGAGATATCTAAAATAAAATTGACCATATCATCTCGTAATCATCAGAAAATCCGCAGCATCTCGATGATGTATATCGATACTTAGAAAAACTGACCAGATCTTTGTGCACGAGATATCTAGAATAAAATTGACCAGATCATCTCGTCATCATCAGAAAATCCGCAGTATCTCGATGAAGTATGTCGATACTTAGAAAAACTGACCAGATCTTTGTGCACGAGATATCTAAAATAAAATTGATCATATCATCTCGTCATCATCAGAAAATCCGCAGCATCTCGATGATGTATATCGATACTTAGAAAAACTGACCAGATCTTTGTGCACGAGATATCTAGAATAAAATTGACCATATCATCTCGTCATCATCATAAAATCCGTAGCATCTCGATGAAGCATGTCGATACTTAGAAAAACTGACCAGATCTTTGTGCACGAGATATCTAAAATAAAATTGACCATATCATCTCGTAATCATCAGAAAATCCGCAGCATCTCGATGATGTATATCGATACTTAGAAAAACTGACCAGATCTTTGTGCACTAGATATCTAGAATAAAATTGACCAGATCATCTCGTCATCATCAGAAAATCAGCAGTATCTCGATGAAGTATGTCGATACTCAGAAAAACTGACCAGATCTTGATGGACGAGATATCTCGTCAAAACCACTTGGAAGGTTAAATGAATTAATTAAATAAATTATTCAAAGTAATTATTTTTCGCAACAAAAGCAGCTCAGGCTGCATTCCCCTCAGCCTCTTTAGAAACACGGCGCTACCTACTATTTAATTTCGTGTTCCAAACAATCCAGCGAGTACACACCGTCTAATGCGAAATCGTTAAAGCTCTTCCGGGGGCATCGTAGTTTCCGACGCTGACGTCACGTACGACGTCACATTTTTCACTCCTTCCGTTACGGATGTCATGTGGGAATAATGCGTCGCGTATCGATTGTCCCGGTCACCCATTTCGAGAAGAGCGAGCACAAAACAAGAAAATTTTCGGTATATTCGGTCGTAATTTTACCTCTCACTTTGTTTTGCTTCAATGGGCTTCATATGGCGTGAGGATGTGCCGTCACGTGCGCCAATAAGTGCTTTGTTTTCTCGCTTTCGAAAACTTTCGCTCGTTCTGGGAATTTTCTGATGTCGCTGTTTGTTTTCCGTCCTCCCATTTTCGAATCATTTTTCGTTCCCCTTTTTAAATCAACTCTTACGAACGTGTCGGTGGTAATGGAGTTTGAAAAGGACATTTTTACTTCAATTGAACAGTATGTTTACATAGTGTTTGCGTGCGTTTACCAAATAATTATTCTTTGCGACAGCACATTGATATATTGGCTCGCAGAGAGTTACGATCAGATAGTATTTTAGATTGCTTTGTTTTATTATTACAGGTAACACATCAAAAACATCATCAGAACGTTTTGTTTGTCTTTGTCAGTTGGCATGTTTCTATCAACCCTCCAAATGGTTTCTGTGAGATATCTCATTCATCAATACCTGACATATTTTACCAGTAACTATACACCGCTTCATCTAGTTATTACTATTTTTGTATGATGACGAAATCAAGATCTGGTAATTTTTTTTCTTTTAACCCTTATCTCGTCTATGAAGATCTGATTAATTTTGCTAATGAAGATATGAGCCGTAATTTTTGAAGTGGTATAAGTCTACTTTGAAAAAAAAAACAGTTTATTTTCTTTAACAATTTTAATAGTTATTATTGTATTATAAAATTTAACAGGTTTGTCGTGTTAAAAACATCATCAGAATTGAGTAACGTTTGACAATATTTTAAAATTAATTTACACGCAAACCCTTAAATATCTCGATGTATGAGAAAACGGATTCATACTATTTAAAAAAAATAACGGCTCATATACCTCATCAAGGCAACCACGAGCAGGGCTACCCTTAAGTCGTCTTCTATGGTTCAGCGCAAATTATGTGTATGGAAGGCATTATTTTAGAGCCACGGCATCTATTAGGGTAACATACCTGTTGTAAATAATTAAGTTTTAATTCCATTTACTTGAACTATTTACATTTCGCGAGTTCATATGATGTTTATTTGCAATTATTTAGAAATTCAATCACAAATATTACTGCGATAGCTGATAGTAGCTTCTTTCGCATTAATTTGATCGCTCTCATACCTTCACGCAAAGATTGAAAAGTGTCTTTGAATATTGATACTAAACACAATTATTCTTCCAGTATCAAAACCAAATAACTCAAAATAAAGCATATACGGATAATTTCTGATTCTGTGGAAGAAATTTAAATAAATCTCTCAAATTCAGTGCATACCCAATCAAAGTCTATTTCCTTTCGTAATTAGCGTTAAATAGGGTATCCTAAAAGTTCCCGTACTAACGATTCGTGAATTTATTATACAAAAACAGCAAACTTTAAAACAATTATTTTTATGCCAATGGTGAAAAGCACTTTTAACATAACGTAGGAAAAAATTTGAGCTTATATTTACAATAAATGTTCAAAATGTCCGCCCTTTTCTTGGAGGAAAAGCTGAAGTCGTTTGAGCATATTTTTGGAAACGCGTTTCAAGATGCTGGGAGTGACTTCTTGCATCCTTTGAGTAATGGCAATTTTCAGATCACCTATTGTTTGGTGATTATCTTCACTAACTTTGTACTTTAATCACCACAGAAAAAAGTCAGGGATGTGCAGATCAGGGAACGAGGTGACCAAAAGTTTCTGGAGATGAGTCGATCGCCAAAAAAATCTTGAAGCATGGCCATGGTTTCATAACTTGTATGACAGGGTGCACCATCTTGTTGAAACCAATAATCTATTTTATTCACTTCTAATAATGCAACATAAGTTGTTGAAGTTCTCTGTATACAGTGCCATCAACAGTTGACTTAAAAAACAAAGGCCCAATAATCCTTTTGCGTGATACGGTATACCAAACGCCAATTTTTTGAGAATGTAAAGATTTTTGCATTAATGAATAGGGGACTTATCATCGCCCAAATTCTCGAGTTTTGCGTGTTCACATAACCGCTTAAATGAAACCATGCTTCATCGGAAAAAGTATTTTGTCCAAAATGTTGATATGTTTGCGGATAAATCTTCGGAACCATCGGCAATAATGAAGCCGCTTCTCATTGTCCGGTGGCTTTAGTTCCTGTATCCTTTTTACACGATAAGCACGAAAATTCAAAGCTCTTAAAGCCTTATGTGCGATACATGTGATGTGCCCATTTATTGCGACAAACGCCTCATGGATTGATGAGGAGATTGCAATATCCTCCGTTGAGTTTCTTGCACAAAGTCTGGTGTAACGACTTTCGGTGTTCCACTCTTGTGTTTGTCTCCCACGGAACCTCTCTCACGAAATTGACGAACGAGTTGATATAGCGTATCTTTACTCTGTATTGGATCATTTGGATATTTATGTCGCCAAAATTTTTTACATCTTTCATATGATTTGCATTTAAGATAAGCCTCAAGCAGCGCTATTCTCTAAATGAGCGATAAAGTCATCTTGCAATGAAGAACAAAATGATGTGAAACTTTACTATAGCACAACTTGAGCGCGAAAAAAAACAACTAAACGATTAAAATTAAAGAATCGATAAAACTATAAGCATACAATAAAATTCAATAACTTAAAAAAAAAAAAAAAAAAACGAGAAATAATTTTTTTAAGTTGGAGCACGGAAACTTTCAGGACACTCTGTTCTATAAATTCTTAAAAAATTATTACCATCGTCGATCGTCGCCAATAACGTCTGACCGTTTTGGGATTGTATAAAACACTTAGATATTTCTGTTCTTTTGAATATTTGTTATTCTATTTTAACCTACAGCTGTCTCTGTTTCCTAGATCATCAGTCGATGAGAAGCTCAATACAGATATGAAGTGATTAAATATGGTTTTAAAACATTTATTGGGTTAATGCAAAATTTCGTCCCATTTTTTTTGGACAAAATATTGAAAAAAAATTATTTTATTTACTTAAAATTGCATCTAAACAAAGGAAATTGCCTTTCTGTTCGATGACTTTTCTCCATCTCTCCAATAGCTGCACCATCTCGCGCTCATAGAAGTTCTGAGGTTTCTGGCTAGAGAGTTGTTCTAGATGGCGAAACTTTCTGAACCACTTTCGGCACGTGGAATCGTTAACTGCACACTCAACATACACAACCCATTTATTGCGTCGGCGAATATTCTTACTTTTTGGAAATAAAAAAGCATATGTCGAAAATGCTCCTGATTTTCTGCCCTTTATAATGCTTAACAAAATTTTAAAAACGCAACCAAATAATACAATTTTTTCCCAATAAATCTCGCTGAAATTCCTTCTTTCTCTCAACATCTTTACATGTGTAAAGGAGATACACATTCAGTTTTGTGATACAATACCAACTGGTGCCAAAAACGGGACAAACTTCAACATCAACCCAATAGAATATTTTCAATTGTGTCGTCAGAAATGTTAGGCAGTCCTTTGAGTCATTTCGCCCTGTACACTAAGGGGATAAATAGCTGATATCGCCACTCCAATGATGTCGGTGACTTTATAAGTAGTCATACCCGGGAAGAAGTCAAAAGCAAGCTACTCTGACAGCTCAAGGCATGGATCCAGGGATACGAGCTTCTGTCATCAATAAAACATTTCAGTTCTTTGCTGCAGATCTCCACCTCATTCGTCCTCAGGAGCACTTCTTCCTTAGGTGGGTTTGGGCTTATCTAGTGGTAGTACTCTAGTATATTTTCTTTTCGAATAAGGTTTATTGTCGTTAGTCGTACTTCCGGGATTCTAAAGTAATGTATTTTTGATCTGATCGCTCATTTCTATTAACCAATCCTCTATTTTATCCTTTCACGAAATTTTTTTGCTTCAAATTGTCTTGTGTTTGGAGCGGCTTTGCCAAGTATGGCCCATGAGCCATAAATCAAAAGTACCAACTTTTGGCCCTACGATAGTTCGTTGGTCCCTTCAATAATTAAGTATAATTCACCACAACACATAACAAAAATTAAAGTGGACTGTATACTTTTCTCGCGATTTTATTATCTCCTCTCTGAGCTGCGCTCACACAATACACATTCTCTTTGTTCGCCACTCGGAACTCAGAATGCTACCACACCCACGCTCAAGACGTCACGTGGTTACGTCTCTGCTAGCGACAGCAGCGCCCTTTTAAACGGTGGTCAGGCGTTGCACTCCAACCAACCCTCCCAAGTAGCTTCCTAGTACTTGTAATATTATAATGCATTTTTTTTTCAATGACAAAGCAAAACAGTAATAAAAGGAGACATGAAAAAGAGTTGATGAATTGTTTCATAATCAGATCACGAACGACAAAACAAGTTAATGAAAAGATCATAACTGAAGTCTGCCCTGAAAGTTCTCTAGCTCGTCAATATGGGTCTATCTCGGAAGTGAAAACCCATGGAATGTACCACAGTTTTGGAGATGTCCTATTTTCATTGGTTCTTTCAGCTTACAAAGTGGTCAGAATGGATGGTCATACGGTCAGGCGTTGCACTCAACACCAACCAACCCTCCCAAGTAGCTTCCTAGTACTTGTAATATTATAATGCATTTTTATTTTCAATGACAAAGCAAAACAGTAATAAAAGGAGACATGAAAAAGAGTTAATGAATTGTTTCATAATCAGATCACGAACGACAAAACAAGTTAATGAAAAGATCATAACTGAAGTCTGCCCTGAAAGTTCTCTAGCTCGTCAATATGGGTCTATCTCGGAAGTGAAAACCCATGGAATGTACCACAGTTTTGGAGATGTCCTATTTTCATTGGTTCTTTCAGCTTACAAAGTGGTCAGAAAGGATGGTCATACGGTCAGGCGTTGCACTCAACACCAACCAACCCTCCCAAGTAGTTTCCTAGTACTTGTAATATTATAATGCATTTTTATTTTCAATGACAAAGCAAAACAGTAATAAAAGGAGACATGAAAAAGAGTTAATGAATTGTTTCATAATCAGATCACGAACGACAAAACAAGTTAATGAAAAGATCATAACTGAAGTCTGCCCTGAAAGTTCTCTAGCTCGTCAATATGGGTCTATCTCGGAAGTGAAAACCCATGGAATGTACCACAGTTTTGGAGATGTCCTATTTTCATTGGTTCTTTCAGCTTACAAATTGGTCAGAATGGATGGTCATACGGTCAGGCGTTGCACTCAACACCAACCAACCCTCCCAAGTAGCTTCCTAGTACTTGTAATATTATAATGCATTTTTATTTTCAATGACAAAGCAAAACAGTAATAAAAGGAGACATGAAAAAGAGTTAATGAATTGTTTCATAATCAGATCACGAACGACAAAACAAGTTAATGAAAAGATCATAACTGAAGTCTGCCCTGAAAGTTCTCTAGCTCGTCAATATGGGTCTATCTCGGAAGTGAAAACCCATGGAATGTACCACAGTTTTGGAGATGTCCAATTTTCATTGGTTCTTTCAGCTTACAAAGTGGTCAGAATGGATGGTCATACGGTCAGGCGTTGCACTCAACACCAACCAACCCTCCCAAGTAGCTTCCTAGTACTTGTAATATTATAATGCATCTTTATTTTCAATGACAAAGCAAAACAGTAATAAAAGGAGACATGAAAAAGAGTTAATGAATTGTTTCATAATCAGATCACGAATGACAAAACAAGTTAATGAAAAGATCATAACTGAAGTCTGCCCTGAAAATTCTCTAGCTCATCAATATGGGTCTTTCTCAGAAGTCAAACCCCATGGAATGTACCAAAGTTTTGGAGATGTCCTATTTTCATTGGTTCTTTCAGCTTACAAAGTGGTCAGAATGGATGGTCATACGGTCAGGCGTTGCACTCAACACCAACCAACCCTCCCAAGTAGCTTCCTAGTACTTGTAATATTATAATGCATTTTTATTTTCAATGACAAAGCAAAACAGTAATAAAAGGAGACATGAAAAAGAGTTGATGAATTGTTTCATAATCAGATCACGAACGACAAAACAAGTTAATGAAAAGATCATAACTGAAGTCTGCCCTGAAAGTTCTCTAGCTCGTCAATATGGGTCTATCTCGGAAGTGAAAACCCATGGAATGTACCACAGTTTTGGAGATGTCCTATTTTCATTGGTTCTTTCAGCTTACAAAGTGGTCAGAAAGGATGGTCATACGGTCAGGCGTTGCACTCAACACCAACCAACCCTCCCAAGTAGTTTCCTAGTACTTGTAATATTATAATGCATTTTTATTTTCAATGACAAAGCAAAACAGTAATAAAAGGAGACTTGAAAAAGAGTTAATGAATTGTTTCATAATCAGATCACGAACGACAAAACAAGTTAATGAAAAGATCATAACTGAAGTCTGCCCTGAAAGTTCTCTAGCTCGTCAATATGGGTCTATCTCGGAAGTGAAAACCCATGGAATGTACCACAGTTTTGGAGATGTCCTATTTTCATTGGTTCTTTCAGCTTACAAATTGGTCAGAATGGATGGTCATACGGTCAGGCGTTGCACTCAACACCAACCAACCCTCCCAAGTAGCTTCCTAGTACTTGTAATATTATAATGCATTTTTATTTTCAATGACAAAGCAAAACAGTAATAAAAGGAGACATGAAAAAGAGTTAATGAATTGTTTCATAATCAGATCACGAACGACAAAACAAGTTAATGAAAAGATCATAACTGAAGTCTGCCCTGAAAGTTCTCTAGCTCATCAATATGGGTCTTTCTCAGAAGTCAAACCCCATGGAATGTACCAAAGTTTTGGAGATGTCCTATTTTCATTGGTTCTTTCAGCTTACAAAGTGGTCAGAATGGATGGTCATACGGTCAGGCGTTGCACTCAACACCAACCAACCCTCCCAAGTAGCTTCCTAGTACTTGTAATATTATAATGCATTTTTATTTTCAATGACAAAGCAAAACAGTAATAAAAGGAGACATGAAAAAGAGTTGATGAATTGTTTCATAATCAGATCACGAACGACAAAACAAGTTAATGAAAAGATCATAACTGAAGTCTGCCCTGAAAGTTCTCTAGCTCGTCAATATGGGTCTATCTCGGAAGTGAAAACCCATGGAATGTACCACAGTTTTGGAGATGTCCTATTTTCATTGGTTCTTTCAGCTTACAAAGTGGTCAGAATGGATGGTCATATAGGAAAGTGACCTAATATGAGATATTTTTTAAAATTGCGTTGGTGACGGTCTAATGAAAAATTAAGAAAACATCTATTTGATTTTCAACGCAGTCACTAAAGCTGTTACGAAACGTTAATAGATTGTTTGGCAAAGCCCATTGCAAGTATACGCAATGAAAATTTTTTTAATAAAGTTTTTCAAATCAGCTGTTTTGGTAAAAGGTTATCCAATGTGAGACAGCAAGCTTTCTTAATATGATATTGTGCATTCACAATGACAAAGCAATACAAGCGTGACAAAAAATCTATTTAAGAGATAAAACTTATTTTCTTTTGTAAAAACTATTTCCAATTAGCTTAACAACTTTATACGTCTAAAGATATTACAAAAAGAAGTCATCCAAACTCTTAAAAGCGATTTACCACTTAGGTTATTACTGAAGTATGAGTTGACTTCTAATAGGGAAGGTTACGTATGGTAACGATAGAGGAGTATCTCAATTAAAGCAAGTATGTAATAATTGGCCACTTTCCCCAACCCCCGGATTAAGTGGAGGTATTTTCGCAGATAATCATTCCCTGGAAAAAGATTTATTTGTTTATTCAATTGTCATTTCTCTGCAGAAAAATACCCAATTACAGAAAGCAAGAAATATATGATCCAAAAAAGGCAAGAATATAGATATGCACAAGTAGTTAGATCAGAGGAAAAACGAAACATTTCATTAAAACAGATTACATATTGTATTAAAATCATTAAAAGATAAATCAACCTCAGAGAAAAACACTTTAATGAATCTATTGTTAAAAAATTATTACATACAGTATTTTTTAAAAGGTTTAATAAAAATATATTTTACAGTCTCTGGTGATGGGATATATATGATCTAGTGAATAGTAATTGCTTAATATATGCTAATATAATTATACTAATAAGATAATAACATAATAAAAATATGATAGATACAATTATTAAATATCTATGATATATTTAATATGTTTTTTTGAATCTCATAATTTCCAGTGTTTTCGACACGGTTAAAATGTCTAGAATAAATTTTCATTTCTAAAGCATTTATTGATAATGTTTTTTATTTCCGGGTAACCTACTTCATCGGAGGAAATAACAAATTCGTATAATATCGCGACAGATAATATCGATGGAACGCGTGATTGTAATATTCAATGCGACACTCAACTTTCCCCTCTATCAATTTGTGTCTCAAGAGCCAATCGAGAAGAGCCTCCATCCTTTAGAGATCTTTCCTTGTTCTGGAAAAATAATAGACCTAGAGGTTTGCAAAACGCCCTTTTTTCTTGTGAGTAAGCAAATATTTTCCCTTGCGTGATAAATCAGCATGGTAATAAATCTAAGAGACAATTGGGGGCCGGCAGCTTGCTTCCCTGGTGACTGTCGAGAAGGGAGGACGAAAGACAAATGATATTACCAGCTTTATTGAGCAAAAGCATTCTCTTTCTCCTCGGACTACAAAACGAGTAAACGCTTGGTCGAGGTGAGACTTTATTTTGCAAAAGGAAATTAACTATAAGTGTAGTTTTGAAGAGATATCTCGTCCAACAAGATATGACCAATTTTAATAGTGACGAGAACATTGTCCACAAGATGATGGTGATTTTTTTTATGATGACGAGATCGAGATTTGATAAATTTCCTTCGAATGACGAGATATCTAGTCCACCAAGAGTTGACATTTTTCGATAATGATGATGATTTCGATACCTTATCAACAAGATAATAATGATGATTTCGATACCTTATCAACAAGATAATAATGATGATTTCGATACCTTATCAACAAGATAATAATGTTGATTTCGATACCTTATCAACAAGACAATAATGATGATTTCGATACCTTATCAACAAGATAATAATGATTCTTTTTATGATGACGAGATCCAGATATGATCAGGTTTCTTCAAATGAGAAGATATCTCGTCCAACAAGATCTGGCCTGTTCTGTTGAAGCCAGATCTGGCCAGTTTTGTAAATACCTCGTTAAGACAACAGCCAGAAGGGATATCTCGTCCAAGAACTGGCCAAATTTGCTGTGGACGAGATATCTCGTTCATCAAGAGCTGACTTATTTCGGCAGTAATGAGATACCTTATCAACAAGATTATGATGACTCTTTTTATGATGACGAGATCCAGATATGATCAGGTTTCTTCAAATGACAAGATATCTCGTCCATCAAGATCTGGACTGTTCTGTTGAAGCCAGATCTGGCCAGTTCTGTAAATACCTCGTTGAGACAACCACAGGAGGGTTCCCTCCATGAGGATTCGACGAGATATCTCGCCCAAGAACTGTTAAAATTTGCTGTGGACTAGATATCTCGTCCAAGAACTGAACAAATTTGCTGTGGACGAGATATCTCGTCGAGTCAAAAGTGCCCTGTTACTTCAAGAGCAATGGAGATCCAAACTGGAAAAACAAATTGTTCCTTCCCTAGAACAAATGACAGTTTGGAATAGGCTTTTACATCAAAGACTGTTCATTATACGGAGATAAACCACAAGAAGGGTTAAATAATTCTGCTGTGTTCTTGAAATTGCATATTGTTTTATTCTCTTTTAACCTTCCTGGGGGATTATCTTCGTGTCGAAAACTGCTCTAGAGGCCAGCCGAAAACCTATTCAACTGTCACCACTTCTAGGCAAGGGACAATTTATTTTTCCTATTTGGATCTTCATTCCCCATGGAGCCATAAGGCAGTTATGTCTAGATGAGGCAGCTTGTCATTAGCAAAATGGATCTCATCTCGGATGGACAGTGTACAGGGTTACCTTTTCTGTTTTGAAATAATCCTTACAGCACACTTTGGCGCAACTGTCGCTTAATTTGGTTCTTTTAATTATTATTTTTATTCAAGAATTCTATTTTAGGCATTTTTTACTTCTTTTCTATCTCTCCCACAGTTGCGCATTGGTTTTTATGACCTAGAAATAATCTGGATTTTTTCGTCGAGGTTGGTTCGTCATTTGACTGGTTCAATAGTACGTGTCGGACCTTTCCCCTTAGAATGGATTCCAAACCGTCGCCTATAGTCCATTATGTTTATTTTAATTAATATTTTTATTTAAGAATTATTTTAAGCATTCTTTACTTCTATCTATTCGACAGTTGCGCATTGATTTTTATGACCTAAAAAATTTCTGAATTTTTTCGCGGAGGTCGGTTCTTCTTCTGACTGGTTCAATAGTAAGAGGTGTGGTCATCGAGTCTTTTCTCTATGAATTTATCCTAAACCGTTGTTAATAGTCCGATATGTTGCTTTTAATTATTAGCTTTTTGTAAGAATTATTGTTTGAGCATTTTTCACCTCTTCTATCTCTCTGACAGATGGGCATTGGTTTGTATGACCTAAAAATCATCTAAATGTTTTCTTGGAAAATCGGTTCGCCTTCTGACTGGTTCAGTGGTTAGAAGTGTTGTCCTCGAATCTTTCCCCTCGGAGTTGAACCCAAGCCGTTGCCAATTGTACGTCATGTTGCTCAAGTGCGAAGTTAATTAACTTACTAAACCTAACATCTTGGTGGTTGGAAGAAATGCTGGATGTGAACGAATGCTACCATCTGCTAATACGTAAAGGAAGAAAGACGTGCTAATTTAATTCTGGTTACCTTTCAGGTTTTAAAACTGTCTCTCGTATGTAATCATAAAACCTGTTTAAATTAGTTTTCAGACAGCGCATTGCCCTGATCTCTTCCTTGCTTCAGGCATTGACTCTAAAATTAGAAACTTGGAACAGAATACTGTAGATATTTTATGCTCGCCATTTTGAATTAATTTCAAATCATCATCTTGTACGCTTAACTCCACAAGTTCAAGGTGACTGCCTTTATTTTACCTTCCATCGATTTTACTTCGAAAACACTGTATTGATTTGAAGCTGAAATCTCTCTTTTGGGTGAAGTGGAAATTCCGTTACCCGTAGCAATCAAACTTTTCAGATACAAACAAACAGCAGAACTCAAAACTGTAATCAAAACATTTA
Organism: Metellina segmentata; assembly: GCA_947359465.1. Lineage (NCBI taxonomy): Eukaryota > Metazoa > Arthropoda > Arachnida > Araneae > Tetragnathidae > Metellina > Metellina segmentata. The sequence goes on from OX375877.1 coordinate 106,001,284, forward strand.
CATTTCTTTCATTAATTTTTAACTTTTCTACATATACGGGAATACTTTTCATTAGTACTGAATTTTAAAAAGTTAATTTGTAAGCAAGTTTACATAGAGAAATAAATTTCCTCCGTTACATTTTTCTTTCAAATTTTACATGGTCAGTTAAAAAAAGGCAAGATTTACAATCCATATTACACGGTTTACAATATCAATGATGATCTATATAAATAAGAATGAAGTGTTTGTTTGTACATTGAATATTTTCGAATTATGATAAACGTTCAATTTTAATACGGTAACCAATTTATTTAACACTCTTTCCTAGCTGTGTGTTTTCTTTTTTTGGAGTGACATGTCTAATACTCTCGGACAGTTTATTTTAAATTCATCGATTGATTATCGTCATGTTTTTAAAATTTCGTCAACAGTTCGTTTTATTTCAAAATTCGTTATCACTAACAACAACTCACGCTCCTTAACTAAAATAATAAAAATTAAGAGAAATAAACCGGTAATAGGCATTGAGAAAAGTTGATTTAATGTACACAGAACGCTTTCATCCTCCTTTTAAAATTAAAAGAACCCATACTACGTTTTGAATGTCAGTCGAGAATCCGTTTTTTAAATTCATACTTGTAGGATTATCATTCTTGGGTACATTAGAATCTGGAAACACACTTGGATATCACAATCTTACAGCGCTAGTTAGGCCCGGTGCACACGTCTGGTTTTTCAAAGTGCGGCGCCGCTGCCGCAACGCAAGTGCGGTCTGAGATACATTAAATCCAATGGAGTAGTGCACACATGCTTTCTGCGCCACTGCGGCGACGCACGTCCAACTTGCGTGCAATTTGTACCACAGTTCCCCATGGCTCCGCATACGTTTCTCCGTTCTGAAGTACTTTGTTTTCATAAACAAATGGAATTGAAATAATAATTAATAAATGGTTGTATCCAGTAACGTCTATTTTGTTTCAAACTATACTTTTTTTTACACCAAGTAAGCGAAATAGACATATTTTCTTCGATAGAATATTTATAGCAAATGGCGCAAATTAGTACTTGCGTCATTTCACGGTTATGTGTGCATAGTTGGGCTTCAATGCCGCATGTTGAAAATTCAAATGTGTGCACCGGGCCTATTTACGCTTCGCTCGGAATTACGAGCGCGTGCAAGTATCCTAGTTATGAAAAAAGGTATAAAGAAGAGTTCGACGGTAAAGCGAAGATCGGATTGATGTCGATAGTTGATTCATCCTGAGATTTTATTGTTGTTGATAGTTGTAAATAAAACAGAAATTATAAGCCCGCAGTCGTGTCGGGACGGAGTAGCAAGAGTGGTATAAGGCAAGATGAGAGGATGATACATTGATGTGGAGTGTAATGCTGGATCCCCAAAAAAGTCAGAAATTCTCTAACCAAATCTGTATTTCTTCAATAATATACTAGTAATATTATCAGGTGTGGAGATTGTTGAGGGGACGGATATTGGAACGGTTCTGAGAGCTCTCTATTCGAAGGGACTCATGGAAAAAGTGCATAGTTCACAATGAACTCGCCAGAAGGATAAGAATTAAAAGAAAGACCATTGGATCAGGGGATCTAGCAAGAAATTTCATTGGTAGAATTCGGGAGTTAAACGAAGGAGTAACTTTATCTTACAGGCGATTTGAGAGATGAAGTGTTCGTGGAAGGTCAAAAATACTGGGAGGTCCTGAGGTCAAAAGTGAAAGGGGATGGCAAGATATATGACCCATTGAACAAAAGCGTCGAAAGACTGAGAGGAAAATAGGGTGTTCGGGGACTGGTCACTGGTGGCAAAAGAAAGACCATTGGATCAGGGGATCTAGCAAGAAATTTCATTGGTAGAATTCGGGAGTTAAACGAAGGAGTAACTTTATCTTATAGGCGATTTGAGTGATGAAGTGTTCGTGGAAGGTCAAAAATACTGGGAGGTCCTGAGGTCAAAAGTGAAAGGGGATGGCAAGATATATGACCCATTGGACAAAAGCGTCGAAAGACTGAGAGGAAAATAGGGTGTTCGGGGACTGGTCACTGGTGGCAATTGTATATATATATCACATATACAGTCAACTTCAATACTATCAACATATATGTATATTTTGAGATAGTATTGATGTTGATAATTAATTAATGCAGTCTACTGTATTTGTTACGTTTGTAATAAATGTTGTTTTGTGTTAACGAGAGGTTTACAGTACTCGTTATGCCATTGAGAAGACAAGAAACGTTAATACTAGAAGGACCGAACAGGATGGACAGTGCTACATACATGTCCAAAACTTAAGGTAGGTAGGTAGAATCTTAATTGACCTTACACTGGTCCAACACAGAGGGCTATTGGCACGGTCCGGGATTAGTCCCTAAGGGAAATATACATGGACAGCGCCTCGTAATTCGAATCCAGGCTCAAATGACTACAGTAAAAGTTTTGTATAAATTGGTTTAGTTTAGTAAAGTAGTTGAGCTATAAATTAAAAATCTAAAATGTTAATGAGATTATGTTTTGATCAAAACTATTGTTACAGTGCATTTAAATTGTAGAATGGATTTTCTCTTGAACATTTGTGTTACATGAAACTTAGGAAATATATTTCTCGTTATACCTGTCTAAATCGGTAAGAGTGAGATAAGAGATGAAATTGAAAGTATTTATCTCTTTATCTGCCTGATTCCAGTTTTTTTACGGAAGTAATCAAATTTGATACATTGTCTGCAAATCTATTTTATACAGACATGTAGCTGAAGAGCGATGCATAAGCAACATTTTTATCTATCTAGATTAATGCTTGATAGTTTATCCTAATTATTTTTGTTATCTAGTCTCTCAGAAAGGGATCACAAGAGATATTTGTGAGCTCGGTTTTATTTTTGTGAAATGTTTTTTGAAAGAATTGTGCTTATTACGAAATTGGAAAAATGAATTCCTTAACGGTTGATTTCATGATGTTGAGTTGTACCGGAAGTGACGTCACAACGAGTTAAGTTGTTAGTTTTGTTTCGATTTCACATGGAGTTGAGTTGTTAGTTTAAGGCTTCAGATTCCAGCAGTGTCGAGTTGTTTACCTCTTGTTTCGAGTAGAGTTGAGTTGTTAGTTTCGGTTTCTTGGATTTTAAAGAAAAAATGGCCTTGTATATAACAAATGGAGTTGATATGTATGCCATTCACCAACCACATGGGTCAAATATCACACATGATGCATATCCACAGCTCAAATCAAGCACATTTGGCTTAAATCTAGTTGACGGTATCGCTCCTAGACGTGAAATATATCGACACTGAGCATTGCTATTCAGAGGAGCTTCAAAAAGTGTAACCTCCATGTCAACTAGTAGTCACGTGACCTGTTCTGTGAAAAATTCACTTGGTTGACCGACTTGTCTCGTTTGACGATGAAAGATCTTATGACAGGATAGGTGTGTGAATCCGCATTTCTATAGAGTGGCGAAAAATGTTGAAATTGCCAGTCTACTACTAACAGATAAAATCGATCAATGGATGAACGTCTTCCGTCCCGTGGACCAATCATATTATGAATGTTAGCTTTCACCCAGCAGACGAAAGCAGACTAAGGACCACGTCACTAGCTTCAGTCACATAATCATGGGAATTTAAAAGGTTACCATTGCTCACTTTACTTTTATATTACCTTTGTGTCAGGGGCGTGAGCTTGGCGTTAGTTTTTCGTCGCAATGGCGAAGAAAGAGGCCGTCGCCAATATTACTCCCTTTAATCCGCCTTGAAATCGGGAAGAGGTTACTATAGTTGAGAGTATCATCCACACAATCGCCAAGCTCAATGTTGTACCATCAAATGTTTTTAACCCCATATTGAAAAAAAACCGATGAGATTAGCGAATAAAGCTAGAAGCAATTCAAAATTGTTTATATAAATTTATTTAAATTTGGCAATATACAAATTATGTAACTTTAATTATTAGTAAAATATGATTTGAAGTTTAAGGGGAAAACGAAATGATGTATGGTACGCCTCTCAGACTTGTAATCATGTAACTTCTGACGTAAAATAATAATACCGGCAAGTAAGCTAAATTCATATAAGTATACGAGAGGTTTTATGGCGATAAATATAGTTGACGGTAGTGATTTCGCGGCAGAGCGTTTTTTCCTGTGCGTATTTCAGCAGTGATTTCAAGCTTAGCTTTCGGCACATCGTCAGTAAAAATTCCAAAGAATGTTTCCGAATCGATAAATAATAGTGAAACAATCAACGTCAACAGGATTAAACGCCACACGTCGCCAAAACTGCGATAAATTACATTTTAATGTCACTTCGATATGGTAGCACACGAGAGCATGTGAGTAACCGAATGTAAAATCCCCGTCTTCCGTATGGTTTGTTGAGAATCCCTCTCTAGTAACGATTAAAATATAAAGAGATATCTTGCAAATCAAAAGGTAAAGGTAAATTAGCAATGAGAAATGCAAATATCAATACTTGATAAAAAGCACAATGAGGAACTTGCAGGTTTTTTATTTAGATTTTTATAATATATATAGAAAATGAAAAAATATGATGGAAAGTATCTTTTTTTTTTTAACTTTTATAGCCCGAAAAGGTAAAATAAAAAAATTTAAAAGTTCGCACTATTTACTTCATCTTAATAACGCTAGTTTTCCTACGCCACTTCTTGTGACGTCACTACGCACTATGACGGTTTGTTTACTTTTATAGCAACGTTGAAATAGCAAGAAATTTTTTTTAAATTGATTGTTTAAAATTAAAAGAGCAAGCAATATGAAATTTTAACACACTAGACAAACGTTAACATTACATCGTGGTCCAAAATGACGTCACTTAGCGTTTTGAGGTCATGTGCTTTTGCTGTACTTTTCGATAGTATAAAACTTGAAATTTTAATTAAGTCCATTTTATGGGTTTTAACTGTCGTTGTTGAATATTTTGACGATCAATCTATTAATGAAATACAGAAATGAGCATTTTACTAACTGGTGCAAGTTACTCATTATATGAATCCTACTTATCCAACAATAACTGTTTAAAGTTCAACTGGAAAACCGAAAAATGTGAAGCAACACTTAAAACGCATCGATGACAACACCATGGAAAATACAGAAATGAGCATTTTACTAACTGGTGCGAGTTACTCATTATATGAATCCTACTTATCCAACAATAACTGTTTAAAGTTCAACTGGAAAACCAAAAAATGCAAGCAACACTTAAAACGCATCGATGACAACACCATGGAATTGCTAATTTATTCTTTCACTTTGAAGCAAAAACAAATTAAATCATCGTAACACATCCCCCACGCAAGCGTTCAGATAAATACATTCTCATTCATGTGCCTAAACGTATCAGCCAAATTTGCTAAATAAAACTTCTAAACGTCACCAAACATTAATTTTCAAAAATATTTTTTAGTTCCATGACTTTCTATTTTTCTCTCTGAAGACAAATTGAATACAAAATTGACCCCGAAACGGAAATAATTAAAGCTCGCCAAGTAACTGATTTACAAACAGTTGCACACTAACCTAAAACCATCATAAAATTGGCACAGTCTCAACATTAAAAACAATTTTTTTCAAAATTTATGTTTAAAAAAAAAACCAGACGCAAAGTCATTTTTACCAATGATATCATTTGTCTCGTGATTTTCTACTCTTGTTTATGGAGAGAAGTAAGTTTATATGATTAATGATATTCCACACAAAAATCATTTTAAAATATATCCGTAGCATATGACTGCAATCTTGCCATTCATTTTGAGGTGACATATAATTTAGTGTAATAGTCTGACCGCATTGTGCGATTCTAGAAGTCCAGGGAACTCATTTCGGAGATAGATGACTCCGCAGCCATTTATTTCGTACCCCTTGTCTATATCTTCCAACTTGATGACAGATTGTCCAAGCTGGTCGTATTTCAAAGCTGCTCAATAAATGCGCTGCGAAACAATGAGACAGCCACATTCGGTGAAAACTTTAAAAGTTGAAAAAGAATGAAATTTGTATTTTTTGCCCATTGTGATATTGAAAATTTGAGTTTTAGACAAAAGTTTTTACTATGTGGTTTTTTCAAGGTGGAATCTCAAGAAACCCACAAGCGATTTATATTCTAGTTTGTCATGTGCGTAAAACCATTAAAGAGTATGGCATTGATACTGAGTGTGGCCTTTTAAGACACTGAACGCGAGTTCTTATAATTCTTCAGTTGGTGTTCTTGCAGTTTCGTGTCGGAATCGGAATATCATAAATTCTAAGAACGTTGTATAAGTTTTGGATTATTAGTTCTTCAAAATTGGGAATACAGGATGTAATCAATGTGCAACCCTTTTAAAATTTTCTTACAGTTTTTATGAAATAAATTTCAAGTTTTTGTGGAATTTTACAAAACATTTTAATGAAACTGTGTATAGTATCGATGTTATCGTGTCATAAAAATTTTGTGTGGGCATTGCTTCCTGCAAGGAAATGACTTTAACATATTTCGTCAAATTTATTATTAAAATGACGTTTCTATGAAACTTCTTCGCTAAAACAGTTAATACAAATTATTTTGTGTCTGATAAATTTATGAATCCAAGAAACAGCAGTTGTTGTAAGGATGAAAATATTTTAACTCTTTATTTCTCAAGCCTTTTCTCTCTTAACCATTTTAACTTTTTATTTAGGATTTATATACTGTTTAAAAATGAAGATTCCAATTTTTACTCGGCTATCACTACAAAGTATCTCGTCATTAGCATACCTAACCAGATCTTGATGGACCTGATACCTCGCCATTAGAGAACTGACCAGAACTTGATGGATGTGATATTTCGTCACTATAAAACTGACCAGATCTTGATGGACGTGATACCTCGCCATTAGAAAACTGATCAAATTTTGATGGACGTGATACCTTGTCATTTGAAAACTGAGCAGATCTTGATAGACATGAATTCTTGTCATTAGAAAACTAACCAGGTCTTGATGGATGTGACATGTCGTTATTAAAATACTGATCAAATCTTGATGGACGTGATGCCTCGTCATTAAAAAATTGAGCAGAACTTGATGAACGATATATCTCATCATTAACAAACTGACCAGATCTTGATTTGGTCGTCATGCAAAAATCGGCACTATTTTGATAACGAGATATCTCATCATTTGAAAAAAAATAGTTGGATCTTGATGGACGAGATATCTTGACGAAATCACTTAGAGGTTTTAAGTGTATTACACTTCTCTTGAGCAAGGTGAACATCTGTAATAAATTGTTTAAATAAAATTACTTTTACCCTATCCTTTTGCAACAAAATATAATTTTCTTTACCTTAAGTCTTACGCTAAAATATATCGAAATTGTTTTATTATACGCACTCATGGCAAAATATATTTGCATTCAGAGACAGATGAAAAACTTTGAAGATCAGGAAGCAGTTTTACTTAGAAAATTTAAACAATAGGGCTAATTCGGGCCTTCGTTTGAGCTAAAATTAGTCAGAACCTAGAAAATGCTCCAACATATAAATAGAACAGTAGCGTTGTTGTGATTCTGGTGTGTATAAAGAAGTATATTTATCTTATATTTAAGCCCAAAGCAGTACGTTTTCTAAAACTTAAACTTAGTCAACTTAAAGTTGGTTGGTTTGGGAGTTTTAATGATGCAAGTGCTATATTTGGCCATACTGCGCTGGACACAAGACATACAGTACCAAATAATAAACAGACATACAATGAAAGTTTGACGGACACAGAAGAGGGAAATACACCCAGGGAGCCTGCCAGCACCTGCCAGGAATCGAACCTGCGGAATCATCTTAAGGACACGACTTAAAATCAGCAAAATCTATCAAAAAATCGATTATGTAATTTTGGCGTTAAAACTTAATTCCCATCACATTTTGCGGATAGCAAAAAAATAATTTTTCAAGTGCGATGGTTTTTGATGGAGTTGCTTACATAACACGAAATATAAAATAGATAAGCATTTTACGTCGCTACCAAGAAACGCGATTTTTCTCTGGTTAAGATTTTTTGACGTTCTGATTTCAAAATGCTCTTTGTGTATTAGGTTTTTATTGATTTTCTTAAAATATTTCGAGGATTATCCTTGAAATGTGTTGTACATATCTAATTGTAATTAATTAATGTCACACTGGATCAACACGACAGGTTATTGACGTCTGTCCAAGGGAAAGAACAGAGGATAGTGCTGATGGTCTGATGATGAGGTCAACATCTGACTGGCACCCCATTCGCCAAACTTCACACCACACTAACATGTGTACATTTGAGGTCGTGACATATTTAACGTGCATCGTCACCCTTTGTAAACAGCGGTCTTCGATTGGATTAGAACCCTCGGTTGATAATTCGTTGCTCTTCTTCCAACAGGGCTACTGCGACCCCCTAAATATAAGTGCAAGTGCAAAATTCATCAATCTTCAGAAATTAGAAAAATTTGATTTAAAATATTGCTTAATATATATTGTATATTTTTGCAGCATTTAGGTCTTTTAGTATAGTTATTTTTTACTTTACAATTGAGTTAAGTTTACAACAGCACGTTGTGCTGCTCCATTGCGACGTTAATTAAACTGCATACTTACCTACAATTGACTTAAACTTACCAAATTCAACTAATTTGATTCATATATACAATGGACCGGACACCAGTGGATTTGCATAAAATCCGACAACTTTTTTGGGAATGTTCTTCGTAGCCTGGGACCTTTGCATGTTATTCCTGGTAAATTGAACTCCGACGCCTACATGTACATTTTGTACAATCAGGTTCTTCCTACGCTCTGGCAATTTTATGGAATGGACGAATGTTACTTCCAGGACGACAACGCTACATGTCATGTTGCAGCCTCTGTCAGGCAGTGGTATCTAGACATGGATGTAAAACGTCTTCCCTGGCCTGCTCAGAGTCCCTACCTAAACCCCATAGAACATTTGTGGGATGAGTTAATGCGATGGTTACCGACCAGGGAACCGCATCCGAAATCTACAGCTGAGCTGGCGACATTCTTGCAGCAGAAATGGACACAAATTCCCATTGCTGTGTATCAAAACCTTGTTGGAAGTATGCCCAGAAGGGTTGCTAGTGTAATTACAGCACGTGGGGGACCATCCCCCTATTAAAGCATGTATTGTTTCACTTATACCATTGCATCTTGCTGTCCGGTCCAATATTGTAGGGTAGTGTATGTAAACTACAAGGTTTATTAAAAGTTTGACAATACGTGGAAAATGTATGCGCATGGAACCTATGTATTTGTTGTAATATCTCAAAAATACTGACCACCTTATATATAACAAGTTGAGTATAACTTAATTTGTTTGGACCAAACTCTGTAAATAGTCTTTTTAGGTGAAAACAGTCTGTGAAAATTAAATAGGAATAGGATATCTGCAAAAGATTGCTTGGAAAATCCATTGTTAAAGCTTTTGGGTTGGTGCTACGATGAATAGGGTATCATTTCAGGATTTCTCACTTGTAAACCAACAATATCTCCGCGAATATTATCAGTCAATTTACAATGTTTAGGCAGATGGATTATGGAGGACACAGTATCTGAAGTATTTGATTATTTTCTTATCACAGCATTACATAAATTGATAATGTTTTCAACGTTTTTAGAAACAATATTAAGTAAGATTAAACAAGCTACGAAAAAAGCTTTTTTGATCTTTCCCCTGCGAATCAATTCAAACAACCCATCTGTTTTCTAGACCTCAATGTAAAAGAAATATAAAAGTAGATGAGCTATAGTAACCAAGTGATCAAATTTATTAGAAACTAGACCCCTTACCATATTCACAAGTCTCGAGTTAACTCGAGGATCAGTTGATCCGTGGATAAGAGTTAACTCGAGGATTATCAACTACGGTTTTCTCAAACGGCGTGTTAAGTGATCCAGGGATTAAAATGAGACACTCGCTGTGATTTTATACTACCGTCTCCTCATGATCACGTGATATTGTTTATATTGAAGTTACGACGCCCGAATCTGCATTCATACTGATCAAGCACGTACTTTACCGTAGAATTGATTCCAAATTGTGATAAATAGAACGCATACGGCATTTTAATTTTGGTTTGGAAAAAGAAATGCAAAGTTATTTAATTTCAAATTGGATTTTTATGGAAACCTAAATTTTGCAAGAAATAATTATACACAATGTCTTGTCAAATGAATGTAATCCGATTATCTTTGCACTTGTCAGTATGGGTGTGTTGGTAGTGTGAAAAGTAACATGCATTGTCTATTTTCTTTCATCCGTAACAAATCAACAGAATAATTGTTATTCTACGACGAATTTACATCTGCCATGGTCATATTCTACCTTTCGCTCTTAGCGGACGGAGGTGCCGACATCTATCTTTTCGTCAAGCTGCTTTTCATGTTTTCTCAGTTATCTTTCTTTTTCTTTTGAATTTCAATAAAATTATGTTTAACATTTTTCCATTTAAGCAATATTATGATGAGGAGATGAGCTGCTGTTAAGAAGGTGCTCCGTAAAGATAGGGTGTGTTGGTGGTGTGAAAAGTAACATGCATTGTCAATTTTCTTTCATCCGTAATAAATCAACAGAATAATTTTTATTCTACTACGAATTTACATCTGCCATGGTCATATTCTACCTTTCGCTCTTAGCGGACGGAGGTGCCGCCATCTATCTTTTCGCCAAGCTCCTTTTTATGTTTTCTCAGTTATCTTTCTTTTTCTTTTGAATTTCAATAAAATTATGTTTAAAATTTTTCCATTTAAGCAATATTATGATGAGGAGATGAGCTGCTGTGTAGCATGTGCTCCGTAAAGATAGGCCCAGCCCATTCGTCGCAAGAATACTGTAATTTAGCATAGAATGAAATGTGTCATCCATTTTGTTTCCTTCGCAAAAAGATAGTACTGCGCATGCGTAACTCTTACTCATGAGTTAACTCGCCGACTTTGGAGGATCAAAACGTAACACCGAAACGACAGTTTAAACCACGGATCAGGCGTTGTAAATACGGTTTTTTTGATAATTCGGGGATTATCGTTGATCCACGAGTTAACTCGGATTTGTGAATACGGCCATTAGAATATTTTGGTCTGCCGTGTGCAACCGATCATTGATCATTTGATTTGTCCAAAGGATGGGAGAAGATTTCCATTCATTGGTTGATTATAGGATTGGTCAGCGCGACACAGACGACTGTCGATTTCACCATTTGTATGTCACTGTATAGAAATGGGCATCCACACCTATCCCTAAGTCATAAGATTCTATACAGCCAAACGAGACGTTAATATGTCATATCGACCAACCAAATCAATTGTTCACGGAGCTGTCAATGCCACTCGTCGTCATGCAACGCGTATGCAATGTATGTTTAATTTTAACAATGCAGGTTGCATTATAATAAAAGTATTAAGTCTCATGCTAAAAAGTATTAATAAATAGCCTATTGGCAGAAAACAATATACAAGGGAACACGCAGACCCCGTATGACTGTCGATTTATGAGCGGGACCGACAGCTTAAATTTTATTCCAAACAACTATGAAGATTCGTATTTAGTAATTGGAACTCAATTTCTGTTGAAATGAAGACTTAGAGAAAATTTAAAAGTAGAGTAAGCAATGGGAAACCTTCTATTTTGCCTATAATCATGGGACCCAAACTAGTTGTAACGTGACTCTTAGAATGATTTGTCTGCCGGGAAGAAACGAACACCATCTGATTGGTCCACGAGACATTTACCATGCTTTGATTCATAGTCAGAATGGTTTGCGTGACTCCGTAGTAGAGTGGTAAATTCACAATTTTTTCTACTCAGTCAAAAGATGTTATACAGCCAGACGAGGTGATAACATATCAAATCGTTAAACCAAGACACTTTTTTAAAGATCAGTCACGTGACTACTAGTCCAGGGCTCGAAATACCAGGGTGCACAAGTGCACTGTGCGCATGAAAATAAAATTGTGCACCTAAGTTTTTCCCGCTAGGTGCACCTAACGTTAAAAAAAGGGGGAACGTGTCTTATGTTATTTTGATGTTTGAACAAAATATTAGAATTGACCTCTGTCGTACTAAACGAACAAAATAGCTGGGCCGTTACAGGTTTATACAGGAGGAAGGTTTACTTGTACCACTGTAACCAGAACTTTCCGAAGATCGAAACATTTTCCAGATGGCTCTGTTGAAGCGACTGTTGCGACAGCCGTGCACCAGAGAAGGAAGAATTAAGATGTTTAAATATTTTTATTTACTATCTACATACCCAACTAATAAAGTAGTTTACTTTGCATTAATACTCTTATATTATGTTTCTTTTAAAAGTGCACCTAAAATATAACCTGTGCACCTAATTTAAAAACTTAGGTGCACAAGGTGCACCTGTATTAAAAAATCTATTTCGAGGCCTGTACGAGTCTACATGTTGGTCACACATTTGAAGCTCTTTTGAATAGCAATTCGCTGTCTATTTATACTATATATCGATTTAATAAATTTTTTATAAGTACAAATTTTCTTCACTTTTTGTCAAAACAACAGGACGAACTTTTGCTTCAATTCATTACGTTACCATATTTTTGGCGACGCCAAGTGTTTAATTCAATTATTAGAGAGGAGTTACAACACTTTAAGAAATAAGAATCATCGTTGTGTGGGATTTGACACAGCGACACGCCTCAATCCCACATAAACACACACCTTACAGTGCAACTTTCCTACGAAGAAGCGCTTCAGCCCGTACTTGGGAGAAAAAACCTCCATATGCATTCATCGAAATACAAATAAAACGGAAACGACGAACGTTTTAGTCTTCGTTTTCATCTGAGATACTTAAAATGTCGTTAAGAGAGAACATTCGGGAGAAACTTCTATTCCCTGACATACAATACGAGCTATCGATTACCAAACAAATATTTAAAGGAAACGATCAACGGATCCGTCAGGGTTGATGGCTTTATAGTTTAAGACTTTTCGAATTCTTTTCGCTACGGTAAATGGCTCTTAAACGAATCAGATTGGTTTTATGACGTGGAACTGAATTCATAAAACATTTTGAAACGGAACCAGCAATGTATGTATCTTGATTTTTCGCCGTCATAAATGATTAACGAATAAATGATAATTTTATGCGCATGTAAATAAGAAGTTCCCTCACATTAAAATGCAAGGAATGTTTATGTGAAGCTAAATATAAGGGTGGCAGTGTTTTCGCGGCGCTACGTGTTTCTTTTACGTGGCGTCCCTTAATTTTTTTTTAAATATGGTTTTAGCACTCTCTCTCTCTCTCTCTCTCTCTCTCTCTCTCTCTCTCTCTTCGACAACAAAAAAAAAATCCAAAAGCCTTAATTCCGAATTGAAGTATGATAGTTGATTGATCAATTATAATTAGATAAAACATCAAACTTTGCCGGAACGAGGATAAACTACATTTTAAGGTATCCCCTATTTGTATCACGCGAGATTCATGTGTACAGAAGAATCAAAATCTTCGTAGACCGTCTGGTTTAATTGCTTACTCCGAAGTACGTCGGGAGTATAAACAACTTTTTGTAAGGCCACCTAAGATGTGAAGGATATTCTGCCTTAGGCTCCGTGCGCACATCCGGTTTTTCAACGTGCGGCGCAGATGCCGACTAGGGATGCGACATCGATGTCGATGTTTTCAAAACATCGATGTATTTAACATCGATGTATTGGGGTCGATGTTTTGGTAACATCGATGTTTATACTTATCGACGTTTTTACGTTGTCGATGTTTTATTTTTAAATGAAAAAAGTACCGTTGTAAAAATTTTAAAAATAACCAAGTAGCATAATTTTTATAATCAGCAAATTGAACATAATTTTAGACCAAAGTGACCAAGGATGAAGGGTCTGAAAAGTAGGGATGCGACATCGATGTCGATGTTTTCTAAACATTGATGTTTTAGAAAAAAACATCGATGTATTGGAGCCGATGTCGCATCACTAGCTGCTAAACTTGTTTTAAGAAATGGGGAAACAAGTTTAAATACACTGAATTTTAAAAACATCGATGGTTTGGGGGCGATGTATTCTCAACATCGATGTTTTAGTTTTGAACATCGATGTTTTGCTGTCGATGTCGCATCACTAGGTGCTAAACCTGTTTTAAGAAATGGGGGAAACAAGTTTAAATACACTGAATTTTAAAAACATCGATGGTTTGGGGGCGATGTATTCTCAACATCGATGTTTTAATTTTGAACATCGATGTTTTGCTGTCGATGTCGCACCACTAGGTGCTAAACCAGTTTTAAGAAATGGGGAAACAAGTTTAAATACACTAAATTTTAAAAACATCGGATGGTTTGGGATAGATGTATTATCAACATCGATGTTTTAATTTTGAACATCGATGTTTTGCTATCGATGTCGCATCACTAATGCCGACACGCAAGTGCGGTCTGAGATACATTAGATCCAATGGAATAGTGCACACATGCCTCCGGCGGCGCTGCGGCGACGCACGTTTAACTTGCGTGCAATTAGTATCGCAGTTCCTCACGGCACCATACACGCTTCTCCGGTCTCAAGTATCTTGTTTTCATAAATAAATGGAATATAAATAATAATTAATAAATGGTTGTATTTTAGTCACTTCCAGACCAGTAACGTCTATTTTGTTTTAAAAAAATACTTTTTTTTACATCAAGTAAGCGAAATAAACACTTTTCTTCGATAGATTATTTATCGCAAATGGCGTGAAATGAGTACTTACGACATTTCACAGTTATGTGAGCAGAGTTGGCCTTTGGTGCGGCAGCGGCGCCGCACGTTGAAAATCCGGATGTGTGCACCGGGCCTTAAGGTGCAGTTCCTATAGCGCGTCTGACGCATGCGGCTGACGTCGTGCGGCTGACGTCGTGCGGCTGACGTCGTGCGTCTGACGCAGAGCACTGCTACAATGGGATGTTGCGGACACATTGGGGTCAATTACATCATTCCTCATTTGATTTTTACAGGTAATACATCACAGTAAAGAAAACGAACTGTTCTTTAAAATGAGCTATAAAACATGAAAATCCGTTGAGTAATGAAAGTGCTGTAATATGTCGGGACAATTATGGAACTGTTTCACACAATGCTTCAGCTACGGAAGTGGCCAACTATACGCCAGCCGTACTACAATAGACGAATCAGACGCGCTATAGGTATTGCACCTTAAGGCCCGGTGCACACATCCGGTTTTTCAACGTGCGGCGCCACTGCGGCACCGAAGCACAATTATGCACACATAACCGTGAAATGATGCAAGAACTCATTTAGCGCCATTTGCGATAGATATTCTATCGAAGAAAACGTGTTTATTTCGCTTACTTGGTGTAAAAAAGTATATTTTGAAACAAAATAGACGTTACTAGATACATCCATTTATTAATTATTATTTATATTCCATTTGTTTATGGAAGCAAGGTACTTCAGACCGGAGACTCATGTGTGGCGACCGTGCTGTGCCGTGGGGCACTGCGGTACAAATTGCACACAAGTTAAACGTGCGTTGTCCCAGTGGTGTTGGAGGCATGTGTGTACTGCTCCATTGGATCTAATGTATCGCAGACCGCACTTGCGTTGCGGCAGCGGCAGCGGCACCGCACGTTAAAAAACCGGATGTGTGCACCGGGCCTTAGACAGATCTTGATGGACGATATATCTCATCGCAGCCAATTGGAGGGTTACGTTTCGCTTTCCATTGTACCCTTGTGTTGGTTGCTACTTTGCTATCGGAGCTACCAAAAGTATCTCGCCGGGGTATCTGAGACTCTGGAGTGCTTACGCCACAAAAGAGCTATGCCTAATTGTCTTGTACTTCTGATCTCGCTCATGTACACTGCTTAACCGGTGATGGTGGCGGAGGCTTTAGAGTGGAGGATCAGGGCGGCGGTGATCCAGAAGGTCGTGGGGCACGCTAGGCATGATGGGTGTCATAGAGAAACCACAATTCCCTTTGAAGTTGGTTTATCTATCATTTTTCCAATACAGGTCCTTTATAGCCAAACCAATGGCTAATCCGTTACGTCCGTTCTTCTGATAGTGTGGAGGAGAGTGCTGGCTAAAAGTAAGACAGAAAAAATATAGCATCACATTGAAGATCTCCCAAATTATCCAGCTTTCGTGAAAATTTAGGTGTTGCCTCCCAAACCAGGTTGGTTAACATTAGTTACATAGTTTATTTTCCTCGGTGTGGTCTACTTCAACGCCGCACGTTGAAAAACCGGATGTGTTCACCGGACCTTATCCGGCTAACATAGAGAGGTGAAAGGGTGGTTTAGTCGGACTGCTACAAATATGGATCCCAGATACATATCGTTATGTCTTCTGGGAGTCAAAGAGACACAATTGAAAGAAAAAACATTTAATTAAACATAAAATGGTTATTTTACATGGTTGTCGAGAGGTCGCCACCAAGAGAACGTCGTCATCGCAAAACACTCTTCTTTCTTCTGCCGATGATCGCGCAGACGGCTATCTCATTGGACGGGAGTTCACAGTAAGGTTAAAGTTAATGCGAGGATTCTCCTTCACCGACAGATATGATCAATAGCAAACTTACTCTATCAATGCCATGGATTTGTGTAATAGAGGACGACCACCTGTATGTACTTAAAAAGAAATTTTGTAGATCCAGCTCCAGTACGTTTGTATCACTGGTACCTCAGTAAATCACCAGAAGAGTTGCTTGCGTTTAAATGTGCCCGGAAAACTTTCTCTATGGCTCCGATCTGGCCATCTGAAAAAAAATTATATTGCTTGTGTGTGTGTGTGTTTGTGAAGGTATTAAATACTTTCTCGCGCTTTCAAAGTGCAGCTTATTAGCAGCATCTCCTTCACACATCCTGAATTGCATTAGAGCCATACACTACACTACAATAATAGACCGGACGCCAGCGGTTTTGCTTTAAATCCGACTACTTGTTTGGGGGTGTTTTTCGTGGTGTGGCCTGGGAACTTTGCATCTTGTTTCTGGTCAATTGAATGCCGACGCCTACATGAACATTTTGGACAATCAGGTTCTTCCTACGTTCTGGTAATTTTATGGAATGAACGAGTGTTACTTGTGCAGGACAACAACGCTCCATGTCGTCCTGGAAACCATCCTTGCAGCCTCTGTCAAGCAGTGGTATAAAGATGTGGATGTAAAACGTCTTCCCTGGCCTACTCAGTGTCCCGACCTCAACCCCATAGAACATTTGTGAGACGAGTTAGAGCGACGCTTACGGACCTGGGAACCACGTCCGAAATCTACAGCTGAGCTGGCGACATTCTTGCAGTGGGAATGGGCACAAATACCCATGGCTATGTATCAAAACCTTGTTGAAAGTATGCACAGAAGGGTTGCTAGTGTAGTTGCAGCATGTGGTGGATCGACCCCTATTAAAGCATGTATTATTTCCCTTATACCATCACATCTTGCTGTCCGGTTTATTATTGTAGGGTAGGGTATATGAAGACATTTTTAGGACCAATTAGTCATCGCCTTAAATTGATTTTTGCACGCACTCAATGACTTAGTGAAATTTTCTTACACTGGGATAAGATTGAATACATATAAATTCTCATAAAAATCAAAACATCCAGAAGTAAGACTACACCAGGAAATGTCAGCCTTATCCATCAGCCCATACAACGAAAGCAACACTTTTTTACGGCGCCGGCTGGTGTGTCATTATCTTCTCAGATAAAACCAGATACCCATCCGAAACGACACAGCGCAGGTGCTAACAAAAAACTAAATGGGTTGTTAATAAAGGCAATACAGAAGCCAAAGAACGCTTCCCAGGCTGCGACGCCACCACAGCCGAAGAACACAGTAAAATAGTTTACCCGGGCATTTACTGCCGAGGACGGACGGCGGAATGTTTCCTGTTGGACCTTTGTTCTCGAAATTTGGAATCATTCCAGAGTATCTCCCCGCGCCGATGAAAGGCTTCTTCTGCAGAGGAGCATAAAAAAGATTCCTTTTCTTTCTGCTTCTCTCATTAGCGGTTATAGGGGAGTGGTTTGGAGATATATTTTCTGAGGGTTATTTCTTTGCTCTTTCGGTGTTACAAGATTAAAAAGACAGGGGTGGACATGCAGGTGAGAGTGGGGATCGTTTTCTTGCTTTAGTTCTTTCTGTGGGGTTGCTTCGGTTCTTTTTCTGACAGTATCGACGCGTTCTCGATTCCTAATGCGTCTGTAATTCGTTTGTCGAAGAAACCTATCAAAGTTTTATCGGTTTAGTTGCACTTCTGGGAGAGGTTCTAATGGATGGGCACTACGCAGTTTTAGGCGGGGGCTTCAGGACTCCGCGGTGGTTCTGAATTTGATGTGATAGATTTTTTTGGGAGGAATCTACATGCATTTTCAATACATTGCGTATTGATCTTTGGTAAACTTGTTAAATTTAAGCTTAGATAATAAACGTACTGAAATTAACCTTTGAAGTGCTTTCGGCGAAGCATCTCGCCCATCAAGATTGACCAATTTTGCAAATGACGAGATATCTCGTCCATCAAGATATGGCCGATTTAGTGATGATGGAGGCGTGGTCCAGTTGGTGTCTAATGACGAGATATCTGGTCTATCAAAATCTGATCAGTTATTTTTTATGACGAAATACTTTGACGAGAAAACCACCAAAAGCCTGACATTTTCTTTAAAAATAACGTATGAAGGGAAATTAAAGAGAAGGAAGGTATCACTTATTTCAGTTCAAAATTTTTTTAAAGTGTTTTTTATAACACGTTACTTGGGAATATATAATGGCGTTTTATTGTAGGCGTGTTTTATAGTGTTGTTCATATATTCAGGCTTTTTGACAACTTGCTTATGTCAGCATTTTAACACTTCACGCAACCACGAGGAGGTTAAAATGACAAGATTTCATCGTGCATTAGCAATACTCAGATTTTAATTTTTTTTTGCACAGATTTTAATGGACGAGTTCTTTTGTCTGTTAAGATCTCGTCGCTTCTTGTCATTAGAAGAAAACTAAGCAGATCTTCATCTAGCCATCGTAAGAAACCCGGCAGTATCTTGACGAGATTTTTCGTCATTAGCAAATTAGGTTAGATTTTGATGGACATCACGTCATAACCACTTAGAGGGTTAACCTTTCTTTGTCATCGATAGAACTAAGCAAATAAGAAAAATGCAGCGCAGTTGCTAAATTTTCTTGATTGCTTAGATCTAGTTATCGTGGATCTGGTAATTACAATTTATTTTATAATCTTGATGTACGATTTATTTCTTATATATAAAAGAGGAACTATTCACAAAACAGTTTATTTTTTCAGTACACATTTGAAAGTTTACATTAACGTGGATCTTGCAATGACGATTATGAGGAATGAACCCTTAAAATGATTTCGACGAGATACATCGTCTATCAAGATCTAATCAAGTTTTCTAATTCCTAAATGCCTCGTCATAATGACATTGCCAATTTTTTTTAAGTAAACGAGATCACGATCTGATTATTTTGTTTTAATGGCCGTGTTTTCATCTAATGACGAGATATCTCGCCCTACAAGATATGACGGCGCTGAATGGAGACATAAAGTCTTTAGTTACGAGTCCAGTTTCTAACTGTGTCCTTACGAAAACCGCAGACGTGAATGGAAACGTCCAGGCCAGCGTGGGGATCCTGCCTTTACTATGGCACGTCACACATGTCCATAACATGGTGTTATGGTCTGGAGTGCCATCTCCTTTGATAGTCGATTTTGGCACCCTTAAAGCACAGCGGCAC